>VZTB01003128.1:302342-471129 GCA_013397245.1 Thryothorus ludovicianus | reverse complement strand
TTTTTTTTTTTTCTTTTCCCTCTGGCAAATGTTCCACACAATGAAACTTCTGGTGAAGTGATGTGTTTTCTGTGCATGAGGAGCTGGAATGATAAGACATGTAGCATTATTTATAGCATGACTGTGCACGTGCCTGGTCTGAGTCATGCTTTGAATGCTATATGAATCTGCAGAATATGTCAGAAGAGCTTTCTAAGGACCAGGAAAATGTCACGTCACTTTTTTCATGCTTTTAGAATATCTGTAAAGTTTCAGAACTTCAGCAGATATTAGGTGAAATCTTGGGTCAGTCAAAGCTGAGTAAATTTTGACTTTGATGGAGCCAGAATTTCATCAGTGAAACTTTTATATGTTTAAGCCAGTATCTTTTTTTGCTATCTGAAAATTTTCAGTTTTAACAGAAACTGGCAAAGCTAGGACATTCAGTCTTAGAGTAGAACTTAAACCATGGAGGTGAAAAGACTCCTTTCATAAAGAGAAACTAAAAATATTTATTATTATAAATTTTCAAATTCCTAAAATGTATTTCTGTTGTTATTTAAGCTTTAAAAGTTAAGTTGCTCTCTTTTCTTTGTTCTAGTTCATGACACAGCCTTGTAAGTTTGTGTGGTAAAAGAAATGTTTGCTTTTGAACTCATGCATAACTGGTTTAAAACATGCATATAACTTAATTACTTTCCAGGCAGAATCAATTTTTGTTTATTTTTAAATATATATATGTTTAAGTGGACCTTCATACTTGTGGGTTGTGAAAGCTGTGATGTTTTTTGAGAATACATAGTGAAAAAATTTCAGAAATTAAAATGGAAAAATAGGTCATGTAATTGATATTCTGTAAAGCAATATCTTATTCTGAGCTCTCTTTCTGATATTCCCACTTAACTGCTAATAAAATTGTGTACAATATTAATAGTGAATTTTTTTTTTGTTTTTTATTAGATCCTGGCAATATTATGCTTTGTTCACACCTCAATACTTTCTATTCCCAGTTTGCTTAACACAGCAAAGTTTGTTCTGCTCACTAGTGTTGTACATATGATGCGTATGGCTTTCAAGAAACTTAAAATAATATATGGGCAGTGTAAACAGATGAGTTATAGTTAACAAAAAATATTAATAAATGGTTACTGTTATTATTTTGAATGGTGACCTCTTTGGGAACCAGTTTTGTTCAGTGTTTTTATTATATAACTAAAAAATTAATTTTTATACTCATCGAATTTATAGATACGCTTGTCCCAGTCTTGTGTTAACACCTAATGGCAGGATCATATTAAAAAGCTATCCTGAAAACTGCAATCTATAGTTATGATGTTATGATGCTATTCAAAAGGAGAAATGCAAAGTGATGTTCTGTGGGGTAGTTTATTTGGTTGACACAGGACAAAGAAAAATGGTGTAGGGAAATGTTCTTTGGCAGAGAATCAGGGAGTCCTAATAGTACGTAAGTTGAGCTGTAGCCAGTATCCTGAAAGAGATTGATTTCATATAGGACTGTACAGACACTAGCCAGGAAGCACTGTGAAGTTTTCTCACTGCTAGGCTTTGGTAAGATCTCATCTGGAGTAGCACACCCTTCAAAAATTATGTGGAGCAGTTGTAATTCAGTGGAGGGTAATAGGAATGAATAATTAGGTGTCCAGAAAACATGGTATATGTTCAGAAAGAATCAAACATATGAGTTAATTTAGCCTCCTGAAGAGAAAATCCCATTCTTCAAGATGGAAGTGACATTTTCTTTCCTGCAGATGTTAGGCACCTCTCCCAGTTTCTGCGATCATTCTGATACTGAGAGTGGTCTTGCATGTCTTGTCTTGATGAAGAATACTTCTATTTCCAGCACATGTGTACCTCATCATGAGTTTTATCAGCAGTATTTGAGATATTTCCATATTTCAGTCCTTACAGAGTAGAAATTCTTAGCTACCCCCTGAAACAACTGCTTTTGATGCTTAACTATCAGCCTACCAATTTTTATTTCTTCAGATTTATAAGGTATATATATTGCAAAAGGTGTATTCAGGTTGTTCCTCATTAGGATGTGGTGGTCTTGTGCCTAAGGGTTTGATTTGGTGTTTATATCTTTCTTCTGCATGGATCTTGGAATGTTATGTAATGGTGCTAATCTCCAATCACGATAAAGGAATGCCCATGCTAGAAGGTGCTGAAGATTCCACAATTGTAATATTGTGTATTGGCAGCATTCAGCAATGAATACCTGAGAACACACAGAAGGAGAAGGGCATGCACAGCATGGTTGTGGTGCAGGGATTTTAGTGACTTCTTGAGGCAGTGGCTGCATGCCTCAAGTGGCTGGATTTATTCCCTGGCAATCAGGAATCTGTTTGCCACAGTTATTTGCAGTCCCATTTTAAACCTGCTTGTATTCTTGGTTTCAGAACCTGGTGAAAATGAATTTTACAATTTAATTATCTTTGTAGAGAATTTGTCACCCTTTGTTTGCTTTAAAACTACTTCCTGATATTTTCAATGGGAAGTGCTAGTCTTGTGTTATATAATTCATCTATAATATGTGTAATTTTTAAACATTTCTATTATGCTCCATGCAGTCCATTATATTTCATTAAGTTATCCCTTTAAGCTGCAGAGTCAGTTTTTCCTTCTATAATAGGAACTGCTTCTGGTCATCATTGTTGCCTTATCTCCTTTTAAAAGCCCAATTAGATCTTTTTTATTTAACAGTGATCAGCATCACAGTATTCAACATATGAGAGCTCTGTGTTTTTTTTAAGCAGTGATTTAAGTAGGAAGGTTTCTAATACTTGCTGCTTAAAGATATCCAAATATGGAAAAGATGGCAGGGTTTTTTCCCTTTTCCCACAAACACTCTTGTTCATTTTCATGCTGGAAATTTGGTTGTTTGCTAAGAACTGTAAGAGGTCCATCATTGAATTTGACAGCAAAAATTGAGCCTCTCTTCTTTCTTTGATAGTTGTGAGCACATTATTAATGAACAGTAGACAAAACACAGTCAACATCATAAGTCATTAAACATAATATATTTTGTAGCTAAATAGTTTCAAACTAAATACATTATCTCATTGCCTTTTGTATGTTTACTAGACTAATTCTAGGAGAAGTTAAAAATGTACTTTTCTTAGCACAACATGGGTATTTTTTCTGCTAAAGACAGCTTGTCAATAAATAGATTTTTTTTTTTGGAAGTCATGTTGTAACTATAATTGAAGACTGAAAATTACTGTAAGATGATACCCAGTAAAACCTTTTTCTACATATTTTTCTGCAAATTAAATTAATTTTTTTATTTTGGTAGACCATACCAGCAAAGCAGTAAAAGTTTCTGTTTATAAGAATTTCTAATGAATTCTGGTTAAAATAGATTGACATTTCTCAAATACTTAACATAAATCAATGGATCATTAATTTTGAATTCTAAATTTACTGCATAAAGACTGTGTCTGCCAACCACTACATAGTTTTGAATGTCTTCAAATTATGTAATGGAAATGTGATAGCAAGCCCACATGAACAATTATTTAATACAGTTTACACTATACATATATATAGAGTGGGTTTATTTGCAGTCAGTGCAGTTCCTGTTCAGACTGTTTTTTAATAAAGCCTGTTGAAGCAACACACTCCACTTGAAAGAATAATTTCCAGAAAGAGAAACACAGGTCTCTGCAGCCAATACATTTGTGATGTTGGAGTCACAAGAGGTATAACATTCTACTGTGCTTGTTTTCTTGGGCAGTAAGATAGAAAAAAAAAAACAACAGAGTAAATGAGTTAAAAATAAAATTATAATTTGCAGTACATAAAAATAAAATACAGGGAGATTGTAGCTATTTCAGGATAAAATAGAAATCCACAAAATACTTCTTAACTATGAAACTGGTTTTGTCTTCATAATATAGTAAATATGAGGTACCAAAACAACTTCTGCTGTTTGTTTCTGGTGATTTATTACATCTCTTACTGAGACCATTAAATCTACCATTGGTGACATGACATGATAGCTGCCTGTGTGGTTGCCTTGGACCTTTTTCTCAATATATTTAATACAGGAAAAACTTACTGATGTTGGTTGGATTGCTCACAATGTTAATGAGGTTAAGATACCCTTTCAGTGAAGAAATGGCTCATTGGAACAAGCTGCCTAGGGAAGAGATGGCCTCACCATCCCTGGGAATGTTCCAGCAGTGACAGCATGTGGCACTCAGTGCTGTGCTTTGGTTGACACGGTGGTGTTAGGTCAAAGTCTGCACTATGTATTGGAGGTCTTTTCCACCCCTAATGATTCTATGAATATAGTGGAGCTGAGTTTTATCAGCAGACAGCAATAAATATGTTTGGAACAGATAAATATAGTGATCACAAGAAATATATTTCTTAATTGTAACCCAACTGATCTGTTTTAATCCTAAAGCATACATGGGTTTGTAATTCAGCAGAACCACAGAATATTATTAATTAAAAAAGAATAGGTTCTGCATGTTTGATAAATTAATAAAGTTCATTAATAAACTTTATTATTAAGGAATTTAGAAAAGATCAGGGGAAATGTAAAGAAGCTATTGTCTATTTTTGAAAGATGGAGCTAAACTTTAAACAAAACCCAAGTAGTAAAGTATAATGAAGAATTTCTTGAGGATCTGGGGCTGTAACAACAGGCTTGCATACAAAAAGAAGAATACAACCAGAAATACTTATCTGGTCAGCAGTTAGCATTATGGTCAAGGAAAAGGTGAAAGAAGTCCAAGTCCCCCAAAGTGACATAATCTGTGTTCATATACTTTAGTCAAATAATAAATTGGATAAAAGAACAATAAGGGAAATATCCACTTATTTATAAGGTAGGGCTGAATTGGAGCTATATCTGACCTATTTTGTGTACTAAAATCTCTAGATGTTTTGCCACAGAAGTAAAACATGCATGATTGAAGAAGGGAGTGTCTCCCTATGTATATAAGCAAAGAGGTGTAAGGCAAGGCTTAATAGACAATACAGACTGCAATATATTAACATAAACCAGCACCTAAAGGCTTTGTAGGAAGTATTTTTGCTTTAAAGTTTGCAATTTCTCAGGGTTAGTGAATGTCACAGGCTGTGGCACTACTAATATGCTGACAACATCCTGATTTGAACTGCTTTCAAAAAGAAATAGACAGTACCCCTAGAGGGATGACAGGTTGTCTGAATGAGATAAGCAAATAGATTTAGAAAATGCTGGCTTAAGCTTAACTTAAACAAGACAGAAGTGATACTCTTATAATAAGAGGAAACCATGCTAAGTCTGCAGCTGAATCAGCGACCCCAGTTTCCAGTGCAGCATTTAGGACAGAGGCAAAGGTGTTCTTGCAAAATATAGAGGCTATACACTCATTTTGACATTAACTGTAACCCTAATGAAAGCTTTAGTTTTTATTTTCCAAAGAAAGAATTGTGCATTTCGTTCTGTGAAGAACAGAAGATAAAGATCATCCATCAATTTATATGATTTGTCAAGTCTTGTTATTAGGAAGGTCAAAACTTCTGGAGAAGATCAGACCCCAGCTGCTGCACTCAACTGGCTTAACATTATTCATGATAATTTAATGTCATTCTCCTTAAAATGATTGGACATGTTGCATTCTGTGAGTGGAAGTGATATGAACTCTGTTTTACATTCAACATTACTAGTTCCAAGTAAGATTATTCCAAGAAGTGGTGTAAGATGGTTTTGACTTGCTAGATGAAATCGGAACCCTTTTTATTCTAGTTTGCCAGGGACGAAACTGGCAGAGGAGAGCTTTTATTGCTGAGGCACTTGGACTAAAGTATGGTGAAAATATGAAAAAAAAAAATGTGGGTAATTATTTATTCTTGAAAATAGAGATCTACATTGTAGAAAACTTTTTTTTTTTTAATTTAGAAGTCACTATTCAGTGCACCCACCGCTGCTGCAATGTATAGAGGTTTTTTTCATGGATTATCAATCATTTTTCAAACATTCATGCTACATAAGAATTTATTTATGTCAATTTGAGAGAAATTCAAGTTTGTGGTAAATTTTTAATAACTTTTTTTTCCTTTTAACCCAGGAAATATTGCAATAAGCAACATGTTCTTAGCTTTCTTATAGAGTTTCTAATTTGATAAAATAATCTCTTAGTCACATTAATGGAGATGACTTGGTAGAGACTAAGCAAAAGAAGAGAAAAAGAGAATATCTTCTCATTCTTATGTTCTATTAAGTTTATAGTAAATTTTATCAGCTTTTTAAATACATTTGCCTTTCTCTTCAAGCAGGGAACAATTGTCTTCTCATAATTGGATAGAAAATAAAAAAAACCCCGTGTGTGATATTACACTGATGGATCGTGGTCAGGTTCATGATTCTCATTGTGAACATAACAAATACCAAAATCTGAACTTCCGCGGAGTTTATATTATCTGAATCACTTTGCATGGCATGCTTCATGTCATTATTTGCCCTCTGGTAATTTTCATTTTGAATTAATATTCCTAATTAGGAATATTGTATAGGAATGATATATATGATTTCTGGGCTCTAGTTAATTAAGACAATTCCTTTTAATAACACAAAAATTGTTTTAATTGACCATCTTTAAACTCAAGACTTCCATTTTTCTAGTTTAAAGATTTTCTTATCTCTCTTTAGCAAATTCCCAGTGTATTTTATTTTGGCTCTCTGAGCTGCTCCACTCTGTTACAGTTTTCCTCACCATGGATATTTGTTATTTTTGCCAGTATTTTCTGTGTTCTAGACATTTTAAATTTAAGCTAATACTATTGGATTTGAAGAATAGATCAACACATAATAGTATTTTCTGCATTATCTAGTTTAAAAATATGTCAAAATTGATGCTTATAAGTTAGTATTCTTCTTTATGGTTGAATTTTCCAAGAGAAAATAATAAGCTTAGCAGTCAGAATCATGAAATCAAAGGCTGTTGTAGCTAGTTAGACTTTAATGGAACTGATCTCTCTCTTCCCTGGAGCCATGCTTCTGTGAGTCATGCAGCCACCCTCGTAGTACTGTAAATGCAGAGAATGTTCAGGGTGCACTCACACAGGACACCAGAGTTATGAGTGCCTGCTTTCATCACTTGGGAAAAATAATTACGGTTGGCTTGGGCTTGTTTTGGCATTCCAGCTTCTGTTTTCATATGAAAAACACCGACCTGAGCTTTCTGGTGTGTTCAGTGCTTGTAATAAGGCTCACCTGTATTCCAGGATAAGATCTGCTGTCTCCAGGGGTGATTCTCTAGGCCTTTTGCATGAAGCTGTAGATCAAAACAGTCCTTTGGTAGCTCTCCTCAATATATTTCTCCTTATCACCTTCTTTCTATCTATTTCATCCTTTCAACATTTTACCTGGAAAAACTCAGCTTGGCTTTTACCAAAGAGGAATAACCTCCCAGGAAATTGAGGCTATTGAGGTATATTACACATGAGTAAGGATATGACTAATGTAAAGATGCTAACTTGTGTAGTTTTTGAGAACAGTATCTTAATCCCAAAGTAATCCCTGATTTTTTTTTAATTTTTTTTTTTCTCATATAAACTGTTACTAACAAAACATGAACAGAAGATACCTTCATTTCTTCTGCTGTACATGCTACTGGATGACTGAAAAATTTCTGGAAATAACTAGAAGTTTTTTAATTCTTGGATGAATTAGGAAGACAGCTCATGAAGAATTTGAAGTCAGAGACGTATAAAACTTTATTTAGTGGTAAAAGTAACATTTCCTGAAACAATCAAAGCGGCTTTACTGATGACTTTTAACTGTTTGTATCAAATACAGCAGGCTTCTTAAATCAATAGTGATTGGTGCAGTAAAAAAGGCTTTCAAAGGGTAGTTTTAATGAACAGTAATTTGATACAAAAATAATTCTAAATATTTTTATTTTGCACTGTAGGTAGAGATATCAAGATAAGAGCATAATGGAAAATGGTGAATAAATATTCAGGAAAGAGGAGAGATTCAGTGATCATGGTTGAATCAATTATGACACCATAACTGCATAAATACCCTCAAGATGTTGGACTGAATTCTTGGAAAATCAACAATTAGGTTCACGAACCAATACCAAATTTCAGAACCAGGAAGCAAGTTCTGAAACAGTTAATGCCAGTAACTCTAGCAATGGATCTGGTGAATACCTTCTCACACTATGGAGTTTCTTTGTCCTGAAAATGTTTGGTGCTCCACAAAGGCTGCCTGTGTGGGCTAAGCCACGCATCTTAAGGCTTGCTACTGAATGCAGGTACTGAGAGTAGTTTGTACCTCTGGAATGACTTCTACAAATGACCCAGCTGTGGGTACTGCTGAAAGCTGATGTGGGCCCTTCCAGCTGCTAATGATACCAGTGGAAACTGATGGTTTTCATACTGACTTTCACATAGCAGAGGGTGTTTTTGCTTACTTGCAGGTTGAAAGCAGAACCAGGCCTATCAGTCAACAGCATCTGGGGAATTCCTGTCCCCTGGAGTCAGGAAATACAATTAGGCTTGCTGAAAATACAATTAGGCTTCCCAGCTTCAGAGCTTTTCAGATGACAGTTCAGTAATGTTGGTTACATGCTTTTAAACTCCCAACTACTTTCAACAGTTCTGTTTAATTGATAGCTATGAGTTAATGCTGTGTTTCTTTGGGAGGATTTTTTATTCTCTGTTGTGTATTTTTATTTTGATGTATTTGCAGGGGTTGGTTGTGATACAATTTTCAGAGTGAAGATGAGTAAAGTTATTAGCACTGTTGTCTTGTTTCATTCCTTTGATAAGGAGTAGTTGTAGTATTTTCTCAATTAATAAAATATAATATGTTCATTCCTTAATTGAAGAATTGTTGGGGAGCAGCAAGGCTAGAGGAAAGAAGTGTCTATTTATTCTTCCTTATTGAAGGCAGGAAAGGATTAGACTGATTTAGAAAGACTGACTACAGGATGTGGAGCTCTGCCATGTTTGCTTACGGAAGACATACTAGATGAGACAATTGTCTTTTATCACCAGGAGAAGATTTTTGTTACATGGTGGAAGTCTTCACTCTAGTTCTGGTTTTAGAGATTTGAGGACTATTGAACAGATAGTCAGAACTTTTAGGTATGCTCCAAAAGGAGGCCAGTCCACAAAATATTTATATCATGAAGCCCTCTGTCAGCTCTTCTATTTTACAGATGAGTGTACATTTTTACATTTTTACTTTTTCAACATCATCATTCCCATTTTCTTTTACTTGTGCACTCATGGGTGCTTTCTGTGATTATAGTAGAAGTAATATTGATTTTTAAAAAGTAGGAGATTAACTTATCTCTTCAAAAATATATTTTCTGATTATATTCTGTATAGAGAGAAAGTTGAAGTAAATTCATAGTGATGTGGCTCCTGGAGTATCTTGGACTCAGAACAAACACAGACAGATGGTTCCAGAGTGAGCTGATCAGAAGCCTGGGGTGAGGAGGAATACTACTGGGTACAAAGTCTCATCTATGAATAACATTAACAGACGGTGAAGAGTCTCACAGAGCAAAAAAAGGCACTGTCACAGAAACAGAAATCCAGTTTTTACTGAGGCCTGTTTGGAATTTGGATTTGTCAGTAACATGATTCAATTACTCCCAAATTTGAAAGCTGGTCAGTAACTCAAGTCACTCTTTCTACATGTCACCTTTTTCTCATCCTTTAGGAAGTTTTGCATCCATTTGTATATTCTCTGTGTTAACAGTTGATTAGTAAGAGTAGGTTTATTGTAGGAAATGGATTTTCCTGTTTCAGTGTGAGGATATTAAGCAGAGAGAACTTTGATTTTGTCAGCAGGAGCACAGTCAGGCCTCTAATCTCAGGTGTACTTTATCCTTGTATACAGACCATGTCAGAAAACAGTTTTGGAACAGTTGTGGGTACCCCCTGCTCCCAGTCTTGTGCCTCAGAGCTAAACATGATTTACTGTTTCTACTGCAGCGTTCACCAACAGGGTGAAACCCACTAATATTTGTGTGACAAAAATCTGATTAACAGGTAACTTCAGAAACAGCAGCATGTTGTCTGTTTCAAGATTAAATGTGAATTGAAAGTAGCAAGCATACTGTAGTCATATTTCACCATATCTAATGATGTTGCTGCATTCTTCTCTTTACAGTATCTATATTGAATTTCTTAAGAAAATATTATGATATGTGTTCTGTTGGAAACAATTAGCTGTTGGATTTGGGACTCCATTGTGTACATTTCTCATTTCCTAGCAGTTACAATACTAATTATCTATGTACACTAAATGAATATTCTTTCTTTGCTTAGACACGTAACATTGATGAGCTGTGATAATCCTAGGATCACAAGTTTATCTCCTCTGGTGATATGTTCAGGTATTGGCTGTGATATCACAGCCATGCCTTTGCCTCTCTTTTGACTCTACCTTTAGAGGCCAGGGAAAGATGAAAGTAAGATGTAAATATAATAAACTGCTTCTTTGGGTGTCATTTAAAGAAAGCTCTTCCTTCCAATGTTGGAAACTGACTGTTACAAAGATCCTGTTGTAGCAGCTTAGCTACAATAGCAGAAAAAATTGGAAATATATAATCTTTGAATAGTGATGTCTGGTCCGTCCTGGANCTGACTGTTACAAAGATCCTGTTGCAGCAGCTTAGCCACAATAGCAGAAAAAATTGCAAATATACAGTCCTGGCTACAAAAGACATACAGAATAAGAATGACAATTGATTTTGTGCATGATTTATTTTATACAGGTGGAATTGACCACATTCTGCAGTGGAGAGGGTAATAAATACTCTTTTTTCCCCCAATTTTATTCCAAAATGTCTACAATTAGTTTAGTTGATTTTTACAAAGACATGGCAGTTGAGGGTACCTCTGTGAGCAAAAGGCAAACCACATTATAAAGTAAGTCTGATGGCATAACAGTATAGTAATCTACGTGCTCTGATCAATAATACAAAAAAATAAAATGCATGAACATAAGAACTATGATGCAGGGGAATAAGTGCTTGGTGAGGAGCAGAACTAAGATTTATTCTTCTTTAAGTGCAATTGTGCTAAAACAACTGTGACTAAAATCTGTTTATATTTACAACAACTAAAATCTGTTTATATTTACGACAGTATTCAAGCTTTGCAGGGAACAGATAAGCACAGAGCTGTCAGTGCCCCTCTGTCAGCTCCCAGGGCTCCCTGCTGCTGCCTCCTTCCCTCTGTGGGGCCGTGGGCAGCAGGCCAGCTGTGGCCTGACTTCATTCTCTTACAACCCTCATGTGTGCCCAGTAACTCTGAGCTCTTAATGGTTAATTAATAGGCTTTAATTAAGAGGTTAAAGGATTTCAATATAGGATTAAATTCTGATCTTCTCTCTGACACTGATTAGTTGGGGTGGTTTAGTACAACTACACTTATTTGGAAAACTCAATCATTATCTGTCAGAAATGGTATTAGATTAACTATTATTTATACAGTTTCTGATGCACATATTTCTTATCTTTTACAAAATACTTTTTATCAAATACTTTTAATATTAAATGAAGAAATACTTCTACAATCTAAATTGATATATTTTACTTCTGAGAAGCAAAGTTTGAGTTCAGTCCACTTTTTCAGTAAAGTATGGAGGCATGGATTTAGATATAATTAGTGTGGGGAAAATCATTACACACCTTGTTCATCCACTTACAAAAAGACCCTCCTGCAGGTGAAAACATTTGTCTCTCTGAGCTATAAAAAATTATATTAGCATGATGAAAGTAATTTGTGTTTTGGCCTTACTTCCCGTTACCTTAAAAATATGAGCAGTATGGAAAATGAGTCTTCTGAGAATTGTGAAACTGTTTCAAAAGGCTCTCCCCCTAGAGTACTGCTAGCAGTGTGGATTCACTGGTGCTACTTTTTCTGTAAGAATACTGACACTGTCAAAACCAAGATGCACCAGAAATAATGACATGCAAGCATCACTTCTGGTGGTGATTATTTAGCATCAAACATGCTGGTGCAGTTTGCTTGGGTGAAGTTGAGACAACCATGTGTTGAGCAGAGCCAAGCTTACCCTCGCTTTCCCAGCATGGCTCACATTTATTTCCTGTTTGCTAGAAAAGGAAAATCATCAAGATAAGAACACTCCTGTCACAGAAGTAAAAAGATAGGGGCTACTTAATAATTGAAAATCCTCATGAATGTTGTAAACAATGTGGAATGAACTCATTCTAATCATGATACTGCAATGTCAGGAGGTGTTACATTTCGGAGCCGAGACAGTCTGACCTATTATTTAGTGTGTGTTTATTTTGGCTCTCAGTGTAATTGTACAATGAAAAATAATTTTTCCTTTCATAGTGAGGATAAAAAGCTTTATCACAGTACCTTCGTTATTTTGAACATTTCTAAAACTACAGGTGTAAAGTGAATGGCTTCCTATTGTAAGTCAACAGATGATGCAAAAAAAGTAACCCGAGTGACTGTGAGAAATACTATCTCTGCTGGAGATGCCCTTTAAAATGTAAGAATGTTGCAATGTGCTTAATTGCCAACAACTGTATTAGCCTCTTTTTCTGGCTTATTTGGTAAATACCCTATCCCTTTAAAGGGAAATTTAGAATAAAGTTAATAAAAGTGTCATTTGTGAAAACAAGTAAGATAAACTGTGAAACTTCTGAGTGAATAATTTAGATAGAATGGTAATTTTTATAGTTTTAATAATAAGGCTGTATAAAAATAACTTCTAGTAATTAAAATTCTTATGAAAGTGCCTCAGATTCCTTAAAACTGATATTTAATATAGTTCCTAAAATAAGCAGTACCAGCAAAAACGTAGAGATAACCAAGGGGCAACTAGATTTCTAATGTTTTTACATTAGTGTAAATTTCTGCTTCAAAACAACATTTGAGTGAATCAGGAAGAAACATACAACTATAAAAATCAACATGTTTTTATCAGCATAGATACAAAAAGTAGAACAATAAGATACAAACAGAATGTAAAAGAAACTTTTATGGGAGCCAAGTGTATTTCTTGAAGTTTAGATTTCAGGTGATAATTTTTCTATGGGGTATGAATGTTTGTGTACATCCTGTCTCAACTGTGTATGGAAAATATCCCAGTAGGAGTCTTGAGTTTTTCATAAAGCTCAAAATATAGTAAGGGTGCTGCAATAGCTGCAAAATAATTCTAATTCTATATAATAAAGTACTTTTCTGTTATAAAAAGTCATGTGATTTCATTTCCTTTCTGTTCAGCAAGGAACTCTGACCCTTTCTACTTTTTTTTACCTGGGGATCTTTAATGGTTGATTGACTTACAAGTCTGGAGACATTTTGGCTTCTGGTTGTGGTTTTCTGATAGATAGACAATTGCAAGTGATGGTAGTTGAGAGTGCCATGATTCTGGATGTGTATAATGCTGTGTCTGATGTTCTTGTTTTACAGCAATGTGCAGGCTACAGATGTTCCCTGTCCACTGTGCCTCCTCTCATAGAAATTAAGGACAGTTGCTGGTTGTGAATGCAGAAAGAAGAGCTCACTATTCCTATGCACAGTTCCTGAAAACTGCACCTTCAATTGTCCAAAGTGCTTAGCAGCAGCAGTACATGATTATATTATGGCATCAGTAGAACTGAAGATTCAAATAGTATCACCTATTGTAAGGTGTCAATGATGGTGGCCTTTTTAATATTCAGTAAAGCTTGAGTTCATGTTGCAATTTTACCCTCAAATGAGAGACTTCTAAAAGTGTCCTTCTTGTCACTATGACTGATTTTCCAAACTTGAAACACAATTGTCTCTGAGACAATTTTTTTCCTATCAGAATTGGCAGAAATTATTTAAGTGAAGTTGAAGGTATCTAGATATGTAATATAAGCTGATTGACTGCTTACGTCTTATTAGTATTTTTTTCCTGTAAGGAGTTAGTTAAAAATATTGACCATAATTATCTGTAATTTTTACAGTTCCTGGCGGCCTACTTTTGCTGTAAGTTCAACTGCTTGCTCCTGATCTTCATTGTCAGCTGAGGTTCAGTTCTTACAGCTTCAGCACTTTATCGAAGCAGCTCCTTTGGGACAGTGTGGATTGCAAACACAGGGACAGGGCCATGGAACTGGAGATAAAATATTTTTAACTGCATGAATGCAGTTGTGGAATGAACTTGGAGAGTTTCCTTGGAGAGTCAGGCACTTTTTCAATTATAACTGGCATGGTTAATCTTACTTTAAATGAGACCTAAAATTACCTGTGAAGTGTTAGCCTTGTCACAAGGGTAAAGAGCAGAAGGGAAACTACCATTGTTGTGTGCAAGTGTGGATTTAGCTTACTCACTTGATGCTTAATCATTAAAATCAGAATCATACGGATACTTTCAGTACAGCTGGAAAAGGTAAAGAATCAGATGGCAAAATATATTAGAGAAAAATTGAGGAATTTTTTTATGGACAAAGAATTAAAGATGCAGCTAAGAATGTTTATTTTAGAGTCAAATGAGAAAAACATGGTAGGAATAGGCAGACTCACAATGGTTTAAGAAACTTTTCTAATTTTTTTTTTTTTTCTTCTGCATGAGCAGCTATGGAGAATGAGGAAAAATACCTCAGTGCAATCACCATAATATTTGCATGAAAGTTGTGGAAACTGCTGTTGTGGCATAGGATTTTAAATAAGATCTAGAAAAGATAATTAGAAGCTTCTTAATTACATTGAAATAAAGCAGAGTGGTGTGAAAATATTCAAAGGTGTAAAGTAGTTTCCATATGGACTTATGAAGGAACCGTACTTGTTTACAGATGGTTACTCTCATAAATATCAGCTATGGAGAAATGAGGGAGCTTTGTCTGAATGATTTTTTGTCTGAATTAAATTTTCGGAGCAATGTGGTATTCTCTTTAATTTTAAATGCCCATATTTCTTATTATCACCAAAGCAGAGCTGGAAAAGATCTTGATAAATTGGATGTTTTACTATATTGTGTCTGTTTAAAACTTAGTTGTGACTTTCTATATTTATGTCAATTACAGATTGTAAAAGTAAAATAAACAATTCAGTAAAAGATGAATTTTAACAAACAAGAAACAATTAGAAAGATACTACTTCTCAATTTAATCTTGCAATTAATTTGAACTGAGGAATATCTGTTTGTTTTTCTGAGGAAAACTGGAAGTAACAGGTACAGCCAGGAGCTACCTACTTCCTTTTCCTTTTTATGCATCTTGTCTGGCTTTATCTTGATATCAATAAACCCAGACAGAAATATGATAACAGTAATTGTGTCAGTCCTTTCTAGTCCATATGTTCATCTTCTTCATGTCCACCTTTCCTTGTGTTCACAGGATTATTGTACTTAGCTATTGTTCCCTGCTCCCCTGTTAACAAAGAGCAGTTTCGCTGCTGCTAATAAGCAAAGTTAATAAACAAAGGCTGCAGTTTTATTCAATTCTGAACATTATAAAGAGAACAAAAAAAATAGGTAAGGCAATCCTGTCTGTTCCAGATAGGCTTTTTGACTAGCTGGCATGTTTTCTGTTGATTCATTTACAGAGCCATATCCTCATTTATTAAAATGCAGGGGCCTTTTTTCTGACATTCTTTCTTTCTTGTATTTTTTTTTTAACTGAGTTTCTGAATAAATTACATTAAACTAGAGTCAGTGACATCCTTCATCCATAGTTAAAAATTTTTTAGGGTCATACTGAATTCATTCATTCATTCATTCTGATGTTAAGAAGAGTGCAATGGGGGAATATTTTCTGTTTTGTGAGGGAGGTCAAATAAACTGTGAACAAAATGTGGTGCACCTGTAAGCCTTTGCAGAAAGCCCTAGTAAGTGGAGAAAAGAGAGAATGGAGCCAGGCCAATTTGAAGACATGGTATTGGCCATGTATTTTACTTCTAAGAATAGCCTGTTACAAGGTCCCCACCAGCAGAGAATGTTTGAGTCCATTCTCCAGCATGAGGCAAATGATGCTAGGTCATAACAGGACATCTTTGCCCTGCTCCCTTGCATGGAAAAAAGAGACTGAAACAGAGATCTGGTAGTTTTGGATGCTCATTAGCTCTGATTTTGTTGGCTTTTCCCACTTGAATTATAAGTGAGCAGCAGAACTTGGTATAAACCAAGGCCAAGCTCATTCAGCAGCCACACTCCTTGCTTTCCATTCTCTTATCTCTTTTTCTTTTCTTCAGCATTTCAGGCACAGTCAGTGTCATTCACTTAGATTTAGAATACCTATATGCACTTAGACTAAAAATATATAAATTTTACAGTGGTTTTTCAGGGATACTATCCAAAGACATAATGTTCCATATGTGTGGACTTATTCACACATGCCCTTTTTACCTAGGATCCAGATTTTTGCCATCTTGTGGGTTGTGGTTTTTTTTGTTTAATTAAAGTCAATTCAGTAAGAATGTTATACTGATAAATAAATCACTGATTGAGTGGCATGTAGTATTTTTCTTAGTGTGAACAAAGTTGTTTCTCCTGTAAGTAAGTAAACCTTTCACCATGTTTAGGGCCTCCTTATTCCCTGACTAGTCAATCCTGTAGGCTCTTTAAAGATGTTCTGCACTTAAAATTGCATCACTGTTCCTCTGTGTTTATTTCATGTTTATGAATATCACAGAATAATTAGAGTATTCCTTAATAGGTTGGAGATTAAGAAACATGAAAATCATGGGGTTTTTCCTAGGTAGCTCCATCTGTAAACCAACTCAAACCATGATAGATGAAAAAGCTAAAAATTTCAGATTTGTTTCTACTGACATTTTCAGGAGGATTTATTCTATGTTAAGGAAAAAAAGTCCCAGTGAAATATCTCACTATTTGACACTGCTGAGCAGGGCTGTTATTGTCATTATATGGCTTATATTTAACCTTCTTTTTCTAAACATAATACTGAAAATGCTAGGGAAAATCTGCCTATTAACTTTTAAAGTGGAGAAAATGCATTTCCCACCTGAAAAAATGTAACGTGGAGTTCATTTTCTGCTACATTCTTCACTTAAACAGATAAATTCAGATTATTTATGCCAAGTACAACTCACAGGAGAGACTGTGCATACTTTTGAGATAAGCTTGGGAGTTATTGTTTCTGTAGAGTTTTCTTGGACTCAGGGCAGGTAGAAATTCAAATGAATTGGATTTTCTGTTTTAAAAGAAAAGTTTGTGAAAGTTTAGCTAAAACTGATACTTTCAGCAGGAATCAAAGTAAGAACCTCTGACTAGCTCCTTTCAATACCTTATATTTCTCCTACTTAGTAAATTCCAGTGCATAGATTAAAAAGTAGCATTTTTACTCAGCAGTTGTATTTTTAACTCCTTTCAATTTGCACTTTCTGAATCTGAAATCTTTCAATCTTAAGTCTAAGCTTAGACATTTCACTTGCATGAGGTTAAAGCTACTGAAAGTAGAAAATAGTTAATTTTTATTTGAGGAAGTCAGACAGTTAGAAAAAATACATCAATTCCAATGAGGCTGTCGAGATCTTGCCAGCAAGAAAGCTAAAGTGCTGTGAATTGAGTGTTTGTAGAGATCTCTGCTGACATCTACTTTCTGTCAATATTTCATTTTCACTGCTGTGAAAGCTGCAAACTCTGAATTATGAATGGCTTCAGTACTCTACTTGTGTTATCTGCCTGGGTATGATAACCCATTAGTTTCAAATAGAATTGGATGTGAGGCTTTTGTTTGAAGTTAGATTTGAGTCTTTGGTTGCTTAATAATTTTTCTTTATCTGGTAGACTTAAAGCAGAATCATGGTCTTCTGAAGAGGAGTTTTTTTGTGATGCCCTTTATCATTTCAGTTGAATACTGGCAAAATCCTAATTTTTCAATTAAGAAAAGCCCTATTTTGCATTGCTGAACATTGGGGTTTTCTTGTGTGTCGTTTTTTTCATTTCTATTTTACTGCCTACACATATCCATATCAAAGCATAAAATCAAGGTTTTTCTGCCCTTTGCACTGTATAGAGTTGAAAGCAAATGAGTTCATTGGTCAGACTTTGAGAGAGCTATTCTCACAGTAGTTTATATATATTAAAAAAAAAAGTTTTTTTCTTGTTTTTTTTTCTATTTGTAAAAGTGGTCACTTTTTTTTCTTTTCAATACTGTGAAGCCAAGTTGTTCTTACTGAACATTTTTCCTTATGATTCTGCTTGATACACTTTGTATCTCTTGTCTGATTCCATAAAGCCCTTTCCAGTTCTGTAACAGGAATGTTCTTCGAAGAGAGTCTCTGAACTGACCTCCTGCTCAAAGCAGGGCTATTGCCAAGACTCAGCCAGGGCAGCTGGAGCTCTGTCTGGGCAAGTTTTGAAAAGCTCCAAGCTTAGTGATCCTACAGTATCTTGGGACAACTTTTTTTCAGTGCTGCATTGCCTTCCGAATGTACATGTTTCTTCTAATGCCCAGCCTGAATGCCCTCACAAGATGTCATTTTAGTGCCCTTTCCTGCTTGAGTTGGATTTTTGACTACCAGGAAGAATTTGTCTATGTAAATTTTCTTTTCAGATTATGTTTAGATTAGATAGCTAATTTAAAATCACTCCTTAGGCCATTCCTCTTCATTGGATTGAGCAAAGACATTATCATTTTCTTTTTTGTTAACAAACTGGACTTGTCAAATGTGTCCAATTTGTCAACATCCATCAATAACAGGCAGACACCAATCTGGGCACAATAGTCCAGGTGCAGCCTTGCCAGTGCCAGTCAAAGGGAATAAATGACTTCCCTTAATCTGCTGCTCATACTATTGCTAATATGGGCCCATATGTAATTTGTCCAATTTGTAGTGCAGGCACACACACCACTGGCTCATTGCCTGGATTCCTACCCTATTTTCCAGGGGTTCTTATCAGCAGAGCTGCTGTTTAGCTTGCTGTTTCCCAACCTCTACCAAGGTTATATATATAAGAGTAGTGTCCATTAAGAAGTGGGTGTACTCAGTGACAGGTCAGCTGGCACTGTTGTAAAAGCAGGAATTTCAAGTGTACAGTACAGGGAAGAATGTCATATGCTACCAGACAGTCATTGCCACCAGCAGAAAAATTGTTAAATGAATGGACTTAGCAGAACTGAAAGTGAACAAACCCTTTTTGAAGCCTGGATTAAAGCCACATCCGTGCTCCATGCCTGGGAATGTGAAATGAGGCAAGTGCTACATCTGTAATAAAACTTTGAGAGAACTGTAGCCAGGAAATGAGAAGCGACTTCTGCACTTACATCTGGCCTAAACATCCTGGATTCTTTCTTAGCTGTTGCCCTTCTAATGGTAGATTTTAAGCAGATTTAGAAATTTCAAAAACATTTATGTGAACTTCTGGGAGGCAGGTGTAATTTCAGAACGTCTTGTCAGTAATTTTATTTTTAGTTTTGGTAAAATGCTGAAAGTTTTACAACCATTTCTAGAGGGGAAGAGAAAATTAAAACTTCTGTACAATAATAAAATGTCAATAATTATCTTGCCTTTGTCATGGATCAGGAGAGACTCACAGTTTGCTGCTTTTTGACTAATAATGAAATTTTCACTTTCTGGGCAATCAGGAAAAACAGAATTAAATGAACTCTGTTCCAGAACAAAGCAAGTATTCCAATAGAAACTTTCTTGACTCTAGCAGAACAATCCAAGTTCTTACAAACAGTTGCTTTTCACAGTGAGTAGTCCTCTATGAAGTCATCTTGGATATGTTATCATCTTGGATAAAGCTTGTCTAGTCATATAAGCCTCATGAACTTCACCACTGTAACTTCCAGCAGATAAAAGTATGATTTAGGGAAGTAATTCTCACAAGAGCAGAACTTAATTACCAGTTTCCCAGACTAAATTTTCATTATCATTAGGTGTTTGTGTAAACTCCTGTCAGCTTCTCCTTTTCCTCTAAAATTTATAGCAGTTGTTAAAGTACATATTGTATTTTTGAAACAAATGTAGTAAAGGAGTGAGACTTTGTATCAGTACAGATGGATGGCATGTGCTATAGAGGCCATTGCCAAAATGCAAATATATAATGTTATGGATATACATTTCTGGGTTTTCTACTTAAATAAGCTGTTAATTATGATTCAATATAATTATCTGTATTTACAAACAAAAAAAACCCCTATCATGCCTAAAAATAAGGCTTTTCATTGTGGATAAAATTTTGGCCTGAAATACAACTCTTTTGCAGAGCCCATTTTTTCACTACTAGAAAGACATTGAAGTGCTGAAGTACGTCCACAGAAGGGCAACAAATTTGGTGAAGGGTCTGGAGTCCCATGAGGAGCAGTTGAGGGAGCTGGGGTTGTTTAGCCTGGAGGAAAAACAAAATCTTATTGCTCTCTACCACTACCTGAAAAGAGGTAGTTGACGTAGAGAGTTGTACACATGTAGCCATGTGTGGGTCAGGCTCTACTCTCAAATAACCCATGATTGGATGAGAGGAAATGGCCTCTAGTTACACTGGGGGAGGTTTAGATTGGATATTAAGAAAGAAAAGTCTTCATGGAAAGGATTTTTAAGCATTGGAACAGGCTGTTCAAGGAAATGTTTGAGTCACCATCCCTGGAGGTATTTAAAAGATGTGTGGATGTGGCATTTGGGGACATAGTTCAGCAGTGAACTTGGCAGTGCTGGGTTAATAGTTGGACTCTAAGATCTTAAAAGTCTATTCCAGCCTAAACTATTCTATGAATCATGGATGGCTCTTGACCTCTTGCATTAACAGAGTAACTCACTGGATACAGGGACTGGAAATTGTAGTCTTGGCATACTTGAATTTGGTTTCAGGCTCTGAAGTTTGCCTGGGTACTAGTTACTTTAATTTCCCTTGTAAGTGAACTCCTGAGCCCCTCAGGCAGTAATGTTCTCAGTAGAAAGATGAGTGCAGACAGCTTGAACAAAATGGAATTTTATTTTGCATAATGTAAATGCAAAAAGTAAGCATTACACAGTTTTTGCTAAATATGTTTCAGATACTGTACTATTCTAAACACCCAATTATTGTGCTTTTTTAGCTTAAATTTTGGCTTAAACCTGTGCAAACTGGATGATTAAAAAAATAATTATATATTTACAAAAGAGATCAAAATTTTTAAAAGGAACTTCCTAAAATGAATACTCTGTATTTTATTTCAAGAATGCATATTTATTTCAGGTGGTTCTGCTTAGTAAATAGAACATATATTGTATCAAACAGAATATTTCATAGAGTCTTATCTTCTCTGTTTAATTTTTTCTGACAGCTATCAATACATGGAATATTTTTTTCAGAACAGAAAAAATGTAATAATGAACAATTTTGGCAGATGATAAGTTGTTTCCTACTTGAACAAGGATTTTGGAAAATTACTATGTATAACCTTGAAAAGTTTATACATTAAAGGAAAAGTTATGACCTTTACATAGATTCTTGTGCCCAAGAGGAAACACAAGTGAAATTATTTCAGTACATGAGGCTTAAGAATTGGCAAAAGCCTTGTGCTTTTTATGCATCAGTGAGACTGGTAAGCAAGTAATCATACAAACAAAGGCTGTAGATTATAAGGAAGCCACAAAACTGAATGCAGCCTAAAAATAAACTTGGAGTTCAGCATAGATAATATGCTTTAAATGAAGAATGCAACGTTAAGCAAAATTAAAAGGCAGGCAAGGTCTCAGAGATTACATGTGTTATTGGTGGAAACAGGCCAGACTGCCAACTACCAATTAGATAGTGCTGTCAGTGTAAAATGCTGAAATGTGCCAGGTTTCCAGATTTCCATTTTGTTTTCAACTTCATTCAGCTCTTGCTCGTTGGTAACTCCCGTCCTGCCCCATTCAGCAAGGAGCACTCAGCAGTGAGCTCCTTGGAGCAGGGAGCAGGCAGAGGGAGCCCCTGTGTCCTGCCTGCCCATGTGGCTTTTAGGGTGATGCCAGCCCTCCCATCCCTCCCACAGGGGTCCCAGCCGAGCCCCTCTCTCCCAGCTCTGCTGCAGCCCAGAGCAGGTAGGACAGGGCTGAAAGAGGGAGAAAAGGGAGCCCACACTGCTGGGCCTGAGCACAGCCCGTGGACTCAGGATTGGTCTTGAAGTGGCAACAGCAGGTCCACAGAAAAATGACTCATGGGCAAGTGAAGTAACCCTTCTTTCCCTCCTCCTGGGAAAGCTGGGGGCTCAGGCAGCAGGTTAGTACAGAGGAGAGATGTCACTCCAGCCTCCTGTCCTTCCTGCTGGGATTGCCTGTTCCTGCAATTCCTCTGTAGGCTAATGTAAAGTATATTCTTAGGAGAGTTTTCCTGAAAAACAAAGTAGATTCCAACAATTCTTGCCATATGTGTGAATATCCATGGTAAATAACTGCTTGAGTTAATTTTTATCTGACATTTGTAAGATTTGTTTTGGTAGACGCCTCTGGAAATGCCGATGAAATATTTTTGCATCATTAATTTATATATGATCTATATGAAGGATATATTTTTGCTTAAGGAAGTTGGTCTCCTGGACTTAGTTGTTTTCTATTATTTGTTATTTTTTGTTCTATCTTATGACTCATGTGTGTTCTTTGTTAACTTAATCTCAAGATTCTCAAGAAAAATAATTCTAAGGAAAAATAAATGCCTTTTGCAATTTCAGTTTTTTGGTCTTATGTTACCTTTTTAATGTTTCATAAAAAGTGCTTAATTTTTCGGATTTAACATGAACTTGTTCAAGGAACTAAAAAATCCGCCTAAACTAGATTAATAACTTTTAATTTACTAAACTTTACTCTATTGCAAAATTAGACAAGTTGAATCCTGTGCTAAGAATTTAAATATCACTGTTCAGACCCCTTTAAATCACAACAATTAAAAAGAAAGAGGCAAGTCAAAATTTTTTTTTCTCTATGGATTGGAAACTCTCGTGGTATGCAATGTTACCCTTCACATCTTTTTCAGAAACCACAAAAGCCAAAATATTATGGCTATTTACAATAAAAATTAAACTTCCCATGGCATCATTTACCTTTAGAAAAGGGCTTTTAAGAAAAAAAACTACCATTATAGACCATGAAATGTGTCTGTAGGTTTGGTCACCATGAGACACTTCCCATTGTGGTGTATCGAGATTTGGTAATTGTAGACTCTGAAATATGGATGCATTAACATTGCAGTTCTGTGCATCCATGACCACTGACTGCATTTGTTTCTAATTCTGGAAATAGATGGTAAATGTATGTGTGTATCTTAAGCAATTTTTCCTGGATTTTACACCTAAGGCTGTCTTCTAATTTACATTTTACCTGAGATGATAGTTCCTATCCAATGATATGAATGGCTTAAGTGATTTATAATAACTTGTTAGGATGAGATAATTTATTATGGGCATAAACACAGTAGTTGAAAAGTCATTGAAAGAGCATTTTGAAATCATTATTCTATGCAGAATTGTTAGATAAATGAAGATAAGCTAGATCAAGAAAAGATACTTGTATCTGGTGGAATTAGGTAAAAGTAAACTTTAAAGAAGTTTTTTTTCTTTTTTCCTTCTCTTAGCCAGGTTATTGGCTAGTACCATGGGCTCTTGGATCACTTATCCCATTTTTCCAGCTGTTGTATTTGTAGCAAACATCTGGTCTGATCCTAAGGCAAAGTTACATCTCTTTGTAACAGCTGGACTGTGAGCTGAATGTTATCAGTGTTGGGCTTCCTCCTAGAGTTTGGTTATAATGAAAAAGAAATAATTCTTGAATGTAACACTTCTGGAGCATCATAAATTAAATATATTTGCTTTACTACAGTATTTCTCTCTGATTTGTGTAAATGATTGGGGTTTAGTGACTGAAGTATTTGTGGGCAAAAGTAAACAACCATTAATGATCTCTTTTCTCTTCTGCAGAAAATTACATCAGCAGTTTGAGATGTATAAGGAGCAAGTGAAGAAGATGGGCGAAGAATCACAGCAGCACCAGGAGCAGAAGGGTGATGCCCCAACCTGTGGCATCTGCCACAAAACAAAATTTGCTGATGGCTGTGGCCATAACTGTTCATATTGCCAAACTAAATTCTGTGCGCGCTGCGGAGGAAGAGTGTCCCTGCGGTCAAATAAGGTACGGAGTTAAGAGCCGGACAGCAGGCTTCTCCTGAACTCACTGTCCCTAATGCATTGCTTATATAGCTACTGAAACAGATTTCCTCTAAGGAGACAATATTTGCTTCAGGGCTAT
This sequence comes from Thryothorus ludovicianus, assembly GCA_013397245.1. NCBI lineage: Eukaryota > Metazoa > Chordata > Aves > Passeriformes > Certhiidae > Thryothorus > Thryothorus ludovicianus. The sequence continues at coordinate 446,991 of VZTB01003128.1, read as the reverse complement.
TAAGAGATCCGTCCTCATTTCATGTAGTTTCCAATTGCATATGAATTTGTGATTATGGCTTTTAAGTTAATACATGGCATTTTTTGACTAAAAAAACTCATACAGGTGCATTTCTTTGATTGGAGGATGAGTCTCTGTTTGAGAAACAGAAGCATATCTAGTGATGCTAATATTGAGACATTTGTTATTACAAAGTAGAGAAAGGATTTGTTTGTTTCCTGCTTGCCCAGGCTCTTCTGTACAAGATTATTGTAAAATTAGTTTCAGAGCATTATATATAATATAATATTGTGCTTTTAAATATTTATTATCTATTATACATATTCACACGCATTATGCATATTTATATGTGCATACACATGCAAATGTTAACCTAATTCTGGAAAATAATTAAATGCACTAATATATATTGTTCTGTATATGCTGGTGTTTATTGTATAACAAATGGTAAACCAGCAATCTGAATTCTTAAAAAAGCTGAATGATAGAGTAAAAATTTCAGCACAACTGATGTAGTCACAGAAAACTCTTCTGAGATCGTTTTACTCAACATTTCAGATAAAATGTTCAGACCTGATGCACAGAATCTTTCTCAGATTCTGACAGATTCTTGTAGAAGACATTTGGCAATATTCAAGAAGTAGTGTACTAGTCCATTGTGAAAATACATCTTTTGTAAACAATACAATATTTTATTATTTTAATGTTTGTTCATGTAATGTTTTTGTATAATTTATTTCCATAAGTAAATTTTTTCAGTAATATGCTTATTGCAAATACCATGCAATTGGTAAATATTTGTAAGGTAGGAGACAATAGTACATGTACTGTTATACATGTTATGTATTTCTTTGCCTAAGATTGAAAAGTAGGTTTAAATACTGGATTGAAGTTTTTGATTAACCAAGTACAAAATTATAAAAAATATAAAAATGTAATGATAGTTCCTGATGATTGAAGTAATTGAAATTATGTGTAAATGTCTCAAATTGCCTTGGTTTTCATTAAGATAGTTTAAAAATATTGCCTTCAGCAGGTTCACATATTTTGTTTGTTTTTTTCTAGTAACTAAGTAAATCATATTGCTAGTAATAAGAGAGATAATTTGTGTATTAATGTCATCTGATTATAAAAGCCAATTAGGACAGATATTCGAGTCATTATGCCTACATCTTTAGAAACAGCATTAGCAAGAGTGCTTCACTTCCTAATGAAACATTCTGGTACATCATTTAGATTCTTGAGACAGATCATCTGAACTTGACAGATATGTCTGACTTCTCTTAACAGATTTCCAAAGAGATTCCAAAGAGATTCTTCCATAGAGTTTTAGGTAATTCCACTGCTTCACCGTGCCCACCACAGATAGCTTTTCCTAAACCCATCTTTCAGTAACCTGACTTATCCAATCAGTCTGAGACTGTTCTTCAACATTTCTCAGCTGGAATTTTTTTCTATTTTGCTAATTTAGTGCGAGGCTTTCCTGCATGTTGTTCATTTTTATTCTAGATAGTTTATGAATATGGTGAGCAGAGTATCTCTAGACTGATCTCCTGTGAGGCTTTGCTGGTAAAAATTTTCCCTTAAAAAAACCCTGACAATTTATTACTGTTTTTTCTTCTTGTCCTTTCATCAATTAAGTTTTCTCATGGATGAATTTATTCCTATTCCATGGAAGCTGAGATTCTGTAAAAGCCTGTAATCCCAACTGAGCAGTAGGAATAAATCCCATTTTCTCACTTTCTCTGTGACTACTTGAAAGAATTCTAATACATGTAACAGATGTGAATTCCCTCTACTAAAGCCATTCTGACTTCTCCACATTTTATGAAAATTTATTCATATGCTTGCTAATTTTATTGTGTATTTGAGTTTCTAAAAATCAGTCCAGTGTGGATGTCAGACTCATTTGTCTATTCTTAATTGATATAATGTTGAAATTCCTTAAAAATATCTTAGTATTTTTGCCAACTTTTATACTTCTTATCAATGAAAGACTGTATTACAGTTAATAATTATTTTAGACTGGAGATGCTTTACACTATCTAGTTTATTCTGCATAAAATAATATTCTAGAATAAATACTTTACTAATCACTGTGAATATGAACAAAAAATATCTAATTCAGAAAGGCTGTGTCAGTCTCCTATTTTATGCCCTGCTTCATGCCTACATTGATTATTCTATTAAAACTAAAAAAACTCATTCTTTTCTTTTCTGAATACAAATTCATTTTCTTGAAGGATGACTTCTAGTAACTTCCTATTTTAAATTTTCTTTTTTTGGTCTTTGTAGACAGCTTTTGACACATTCTATATATACCTATAATCTATAATCTATAATCTATATCTGTATCCATGTATGTTTGTCTGCTTTGGACTTTATATAAGGTGATACTTACACTGTCTGAAATGTTCTTTGGTGGATCTGTTTGAGATCTTTATAATATCAAGTTTCAAGGTAAACTCCTGCCTTTTACTCCTTATTCTGCTCCTAAATTGTTTATTACAGACCAGCATTAGCAGCATGCACCTCAGATGATGGAGAATTGCAAATACTCCTCTTTGAAAGGTCTCAAGGCTTGACTACTCCTTACAAGGTTCATGGCCATGAGCAGGAGCAGGGAGTGGAAATGTTTTGACTGTTGTCAGAGCCTTAGATTAGTATTCTCAAAGTGTTTGGATGATTTATTCCTTTTTCAGTTTCATTGAAGTGCCTTAAATATATAGGCATTAGCATTCAGTTCAAGCTGTACAAAAATTACCATTATGTGGGAGTTCCTTCGAGCTCAAACAAATAAAAATGATAATGGTGGCACTTTTGCTTCTCTACAATTCATTATCTTGGTGAATGGTGTATTTAGCTAAATGGGGGCTTAAATTTCAAGGGAGTAAAAAACCTTGAACAGTCATCTTTTATCTTTATGAAAAATTTCAGATTGATTAAAACTTAATAAATCATGGGAGAGCAAGCAGTAGTTGTTAGTAATAAGAGTACCACTGATATATAAAATATACTCCTGTTCTAATTTATATAGGGAAACACACATTGAATGAGTCAGTGGAATCAGCAGAATGAGGTTTATGCAGATGAGAAATCTAAATGCTAAAATGTTAGAAAAATACAGCCTCCAGATTGATACAATATTGTGTGCAGTGAATATAAATTTTAGCACCTCAGAATTCGTTTGCTAAACCAACCTTTTACTTTCACAGAAAGGAAAAAATGCTTGTCTGAAAAGTTAATGCATGCCGAATACCTGCTTTCAGGATATTTGGCAACTTACTATCACTTGGAGCCACTGAAACATCCTTCTTTCTTTGTCTTAGAAGAGCAAAAGTAGGAGATTTTCAGTTTTATAAGACATAACAACAACATGGGAAACATGTAAGGTGTAAGTAGGGAACTTCTCTTCATTCCCCTTGTTCAGTGCAAGCTTTGCATTCTGATTATTTCCCTGGGACTGTTTGATTTTGAAAAAAAAAACATCGAATTTCCTTTGCTGAATAATTTTAACTGCAGGACTTGCAATGTGATCATCTGTATGGAATTGCAACACAAAATTGTAGCATACTTGTGGTAATGCATAATCCATTTCATTCTGTTGAGAATTAGCAAGCACTGAAGAATTAGTCTGCCACAATCAGGTTTTCTAAGTCACAGGGATTTGGAATAGACTCCATGATTTGTTATTGCATACAAGTAAGTTGGTCTTTATGAGATGTGGTTTAACTTTGCATTTCTTTACAAAAGACATGTAATATTGCAAACATCAGGAAAGGATTCCTCTAAACAGTTTGTGTGTTTTTTTCTTTTCGGTTTAATCCATGTAACACCTATAAAAACTGATAAGCTGCAACTGTATTAATCTCTTTGGAGAACAAATATCTCTAAAAAAAAGAAAGCAGTAAATTATTCCAAAGACATTCCTCTTCTTATTCAGAAGTTATAAATTCACAATAGGAGGGTGTAAAAGATGTTTCTCATTAGGATGAATTTCACATCTCAGTCTCCCCATGGATAGAAGTATTTGTATTATCAGGTATGTTGAAGACTTTCAATCTTAAATCTGTTCCTGATTATATTGGAACAATGTTATTGCTGTAGGAACACCTATTATAGTCAGACATCTCTAAATGATGATAATTTAGAAATGATCAACCCTCCCTAATTTATTTGAGGTGATCAACCTCTTTATTCTTTTGAAAGTTATATCAAACGTATCAGGTCTACAGCTAGTGTATTTCATGGTCCTTAGGAGCTTTCCCTGCTCCCTTCCTGATGGAGTTTGGCTTCTCTGATGCAGCACAGCTGTAACCTGGGACCAGCCTTGGGGAAAGAGCAGTGTGAAGGTGATTTGCAATAAGCTCTCCTGGGAGCTCCAGTCCTGTGCCTGGGAGCTGCTCAGTGCTCAGCCTTGGTCTGTGCCACATCCATGCAGCTGCCTGGATGGTTCCCTCGCTGAGCCAGATCTGTAGGCTTGGCTTCCCAGAGAGCCTCAGCTCTGCCTCACCACCATGGACCTTGCTGGGGACCTGGATTCTGTGCTGACCCTGGCCCCATCCTTGGGTTTCCCTTGGGTGCATGCTGTGGGACACAGCTGGGAGCATGACCTGCCTCATGCCACCTTTCTGCCTCCTCCTGCCCTGGCCGAGCTGCTGACCCAGCTTCTGCCAGGACAGTGTAGAAGTAGTGCTGCCCAGCATGACCCTTCAAAACACTGCTTCAAATTGTTGCATTTAATGCTAAGAGTAAAAACCTTGCACAACTATAATTTTGAACCAGGAGATATTGCTCCTTTCCAGTCTGTAAACTTGCAAACTAATGCCTAGCAGAACTGGTATTCAGAATCTGCATTTCTGTATTCATTCTTTGGATTCTCTTGATTGTTAAAAACCCCCTGTGATTTTAATACAAGCTATGTGGAGATGATAAGTGCCTTCAAATGATAACTGCATGAACTATTTCTGTTATTAATTTAATTTATTTCAAGCTATTTACATTTGATAGCTATGTGTTTGAACTCTTCACTACTCTAAAGCTTTCATAAGCCTTAGAGGTTGTTATGATCCTGATACAATGAAAAACCCACGATTTTACCCAGACTTATAATTTTAGGCAATTAAAGTGAGAAAAATACAGTCTTGAAGAGTAGTTTTGGCTCTTGCAGTCAGGTGTCAGATTGACCTTGTAACATATCTTTTTAAAAAAGGATAAGGGATAAATACTGACTCGTTATAGTTTTGAGTATAGGATTGAATTCCACTAATTTTGCAAACATTTCTGTGCGTCTGAATACTCATGGAGATAAGGTCTTTCTCCTTAAAACCACTGTTAAAATACACCTGCATTTTCATGTGGAACAGGACAAATACCACTGTTCTTTGAAAACTGATTTGAATGGTTCCTCTAATGTCTTTGCTACTGAAATTTCTGACTATGCTGTCTCTCATATTGTCAGCCATGTCATTGCTTGCAGCGTATTGCCATGAACTCAAGAGTGTTTGACAGTCTGTGTGGAGGAAGCTGGAGGCAGTCTTAGGTGTTTGGTGATGGCATGTCTTGAACTTCACATATCTTTATATTTTGTAGCTTGTTTCTGAAAAGAGATTCTTCATCCTCTTCAACATAGGCTGATTGTGTGAATCAAATCTTGGTTACTGATCAAAGTGTGAATGAATTATGCTTATGGATTATAATTCTCTTGTATAGTAGTGTATTTCTTCAGAGGTGCGGATGAGAAATGAAGGCTTTAGATGTTTCCATATAAAATGTCTCTGAACACTACATTCTTTCTTTCTGTAGTGGGACAGGAAATCATGCTAGGAAAGTATGAGACCACCTGGTACTGAGCAGAAAAATATGTCTCTGCACACAGAGTGATAGTGCAGGGATGTCCTGTGATTTGGATAGCTTCCTGTGCTATTTACTCTTTGTGTAACTGAGAATACTATTACAACCCATAGCATCTTTAAAATACTTTAATCTTTTGCCACTGAACACAGGATCATAGAATAAATTGGGTCAGATGGGACCCGTGGAGGTTTTATCAGACCAGTCTCCTGCTCCATACAGGATTAACTTCAAAGTCAGATGAGATTTTCAGGACCTTGTTCAAGTGAATTGTAAGAACCTCCTAGGAGAGAGAATCCCTAACCCCATTGGAAAACCTCTTTCAATGATTAACAACTCTTGAGATTTTCTCTTTTCTTACAGGCAATATAATCCCTTACTTGTTGCATTTTGTTTATTACCTGTGCATCTTCGAGAAAGTTCTGTCTTTGTGTTTCCTATAGCTAAACCTCAAGTAGGTGAGGGATGCAAGTAGTTCCCATCTTCCCACATCCTTCCCTATCCCAGCCTTCTTTAGGCTAAACAAGCCTATTTCCCTCAGCTTCTCCTTGTATATTGTGTGTTTTATTGCCTGTCTTGTTTGGCCTCTGTTCTATTCTCTCCTGTTTGTTTGTAACTTTAGGATTGGAGGGAACCTAAGCCTTCTGTAAGAGTCACATGTTATAAAGTGACATATCATACAGGTATTGGAACAACAAATCTATAAAATTAATTGTCACATTTTTTTGGTAAGCAGCTGTATTCCCAACACCGCCAATGCTTAACCAAGTGCCTGGATTTAGTCTCTGTATTGGCGTGTGAAATTAAAATACCAGATAGAAATCATCATTCTTCATTCACTAAAATAGGGAATATTTTTGATTGGAAATATTTTGAATATTTTTTTTTTCAAAAGTATTATTCCATTTACAATTTTAGACAGCTAAAAGGACAATTTCTTCAAGGAAAATAACCAATAGAAATGTTTGTATTTACTATTGATATGTATGAAAAAGAAAGTATATGTGTGATAGACCTGGCATGACATGCAGTAAACACTTGTGACAAACTCTGTCTCCTTGTGCTTTATAACTCCAGGATTTTAAAGATCTCAAGTGGCTAACATGCAGTTTTGCCATTTGAATACCCTCTATTTGTTTGTAGTAAACAAACATTCTTAATTTCACTGAACTCTTTGCAAGTGCAAAGCATTGATGAATGCTAATCATTTGCAGTACTGGGGTCCAAGGCATGAGTTAAGTGCTGCATCCTTTTGATGAGATGACCCATTTTTTGGTGAAGATAATTCAGGCATGACTCACAAATTATTTGTATGAAAATAATTCCCTTTGAAACTTTTTTTGAACAATTTTTTTAGTATAAGATAGTCTCAATGTCACTCATGAAAAGATCATGAATATTATTAAAATTACTTCTTTTTCACTGTATCTCCTTCACCACTAGGGAAAATAAGAAAGTTATATATTACTTCCTTTGATATTTATTTGTTTATCTTACTAAAAAATTCTAGTACTTGCTTTCAAAATGGAAATGATTCTTTCCTTATTTGTGTTTTTTGTTTTTTTGTTCCCTGTCCTTTCTTTCTTGCTTTCGTGGATATGAACTCCAGGAGGACAAAGTGGTTAGAGCCTTTTTTCTGTTTAAATTCTTTTCTTTTATGGTAGACTTATTTCCTGCCCTACATTTGCTCTCATTTACAGAGGTGTAATTCCTACTGAAGGCAAGGGGAATTACTGTCATTAAAATGAAAGCAATGCTTGGCATAAAAGGCTTAACTGTTTTCCAAATAGCTTATTAATAACCTGTGAGTTGTTGTGAACACTATGCATGATATTCCTCTCCGTTTGCAGCTTTTGTGAGCATGACCCTGCCTTTCCTTTGCTTTTGCAATATATGTGCACAGCTTAGAAAAGTTAAATGTCATTTGTGTCACAGGTGTTTCTTTGATAAAATTCATTTGTATTTTTGAAGAAGTGGCATAAAGTGGTTGTAATGATTTTTCCACTCTGTATCACTGATATGTATGCTCTCAACATTTTAGGTTGTAATTTTTTTTGACATGGTAATTCAGTTCTGATTGTCAATGACAATACAATTAGATACCGGTAAATATTAAGAAAATAGCATATCTATCCTAAACGTTTAGGAATATGCCAGCAATGTCATGGAGTTATCCACTAATATAAATTATTTTCTAAACTGGTTTGTAGGCTTTCCTAAAATATAGTGCACATATTGTATTCAGCACAATGTTGAAATAATGCTAAATGTTACGCATGTCACTGACATTCTGTTTGTCTTGATAGTATTACACTAACAGTAAATATTTTAATCTTTTATTTTAGCAAGGTTTAAAATGGTAGTATAAATCTCAATTTGGAAATAAGCCTGGGTATGTTTCAATATCTTACCAAATTAATGTAATTTTTTAAAAATAACAGAATTGAGAAAACTACATGAGCTAGTGTAAATCTGTTTGTCCATCAAACTCTCTGCTGTATTCCAAAAAACTAAAATTCCAAAAGCAATTTGCCCTGTAATGCTTGGCAAATAAGTTCCTGTATGAGATGGAGTAAAGAAATCCTTTAACGTGCATATACTTTTAGTTAATGTATACAGAGAATTACTTTTTCTGTAATAATAAAATGTAATTTTTTCTTCCTGGTAGAAGTGTCGAGTCTCACATTTGACTTGCACATACGGCTCAGAAACACTTTGCTTTGCACAGAAGTTGTAAGCCATGTGCTCTTGTTACCATTTAGGACACCTCTTTAGCAGCAAGTGACATTTGAGGTGGGCCATCTGCTGGTGCCCCAGCCTGTCAGAGCGTGCACAGCTTTCTTTTGGCCTACATCATCAGAGGTTCTCACAGTTAAAAAAGTTTGAAAAAAAAAAAGCTGTGAAAGTCTGAAGGCTGTGAAGTAACAGCAGTTTGTAGAATACTCAGGTAGCTGTCGAATACAAAAAGCAGATGAAAAAAAGGAACAATTTTCTCCTTGAAGAATGTACCCTGTATATACCCTGTATTATACTTCTCTATAATCTTGCAAATAATTGATGCCTGCTAACAGTATTTATTCCCGCAGTCCAACAACTGATGTCTGCAATATCACCTATGTTGGAGCCATGTCAAATACTAAATTCACCTGGAAAATAAAATTTAGAAAAACATATGAAAGAGGTCACAGTAATAAGGTTATATTATTATCTATCTTTACCATGTGCATGTGTTAGAGAGGAAGGGGACAGGAATTTCCCTAGTTAATCAACTAGTTAGATTTTTTCATGAATAAGGACAGTGACTAAAGTTACTTTATGTAATGTCTGTGTCTGATTTTGAAATAGATATTTCAGAAGTTATGAAGGCAGAAAAAACAAGGAATATATTAAGTAAACTTTTTCTCAACTACAGACATTGTGAAGAAAGTACAGCAGTGGTATTTTTCATTATATTTTAGGACTAACTGTAAGGTTAAAAGCCCTGATGTATTGAACACAGATACTATCAAAATCAATACCTTCAATATAAACAGTATTTTTTTGTATTCTACAGCATTTACCAGTAGATTAACATGCCTAGTGAAACCTTAATATTATTTTTTATCCTTTATTTTCCAGTGTTAGTGCATGAGGTCTGAATTCCAGTATTTCTTAGGAGGCCAATTCTGTATTTTGTGACCATAGAATGGCAAGTTCAATATAAAAAGCCCCAAGATGAAGCTGTAGATATTTGGTGACTGGCAATGGTTTGCTGACTCAATTAAAAAAAAACATGGCCTTGGAAAATGAGGTGTATTCAAAGCATCAGGTCTGTGAAGAATTAGGAACATATTTTAGTGTCTCCCCTGTCAAAATCTTGTTACATCTTTTGAGAAAGATTGAGATTGAAGGGAAAGGCTGGAGTTGCATGTAGAGTTGAATAGTTGGGACAATCCTATGGCAGTTTACTGGTGCTGTTAATGGTGGTGGGGAATGCAGTTAGACATGGATCCTGACTGTGTTTTAGTGTTGTAGCATTAAACATGCACAGAAGGGAACTTACACTACACATCCTTCTGTTCCACTTGTGAGACCCTACTGCAGTGCTGCACCCAGCTCTGGGGTCCTCAGCTCTGGAAGGACTTGGACCTTGGAGTGAGTCCAGAGGAGGCCACCAAGATGATCAGAGGAATCAGAGCACCACTTCTGTGAGGAAAGGCTGAGACAATTCTCCAGGCTGAGCAATCCCAAGAGAAAACTCTGGGAACACCTTATAGCAGCCTTCCAGCACCTAAAGGGGTCCTACAAGGAAGATGAGAGCAAATATTTTTAGCAGGGCCTGCTGCAGTAGGAAGAAGGGAATATGGTTTTCGAGTGAAGGAGGATTGGTTTATATTAGATATGAGAGAAGGTTTTTACAATGTGGAAGGTAAAATGCTGGAGCAGGTTGGTGAGAGAGGTGGAGGAGTGGTGTTTTGAGCAACCAAATTAAGTTGAAGATGTTCCTGCCCATGGCAGGGAGGTTGGACTAGATGAGCTTTAAAGGTCCTTTCCAGCTCAAACCATTCTATGGTTCTATGATATTATTGCATTTCAGAGTTTACAGCTCACTGTGCCTCTTCCCACACAGAACATGGGAATGACTCGTGAATGTCTCAGTCCTTCATTAGTCAGGTGTGTAAAGAAGTACTTTTACAAAATTGAGACCCCAGTGGGCCAGAGAGGAATAATTTAAGTTAAGATTAAAAGAGTTAGATTGTATCAGACAAGGAAGCAGTGGATGTTTTAAAATTGAAAAATAATGTGAATTTTTTCCAACTTCTGAATGTTTTTTTCTTTAAGAAACAAAGGTGCATTTTAAAAGATTCCTTGCATTTCTATCACTAATTTTCAGTCAAAATGTGACTATGAGGTAGAGATTTATTTGAGAAACCAGGGTCAATTGAGGCTGATAAAAATGAAGTTCCTTTTACTTCGATTTTGGCAATTGTATTCCTAATCAAATAACTTTATTGAAATGAGCAACATGGTTAGTTACAATAGTGAAATATTGTTACCAAATCACTGAAAATCATGGAAAGTGTGATTAAACTGATGAGGAACTAGGAAGTGCAATACAGTTTGGACAAAAATATATCTTCATTTTATATAGAAGGAAATGAAAAAGTAGTAGAATTTTGAAATTTTTACTGAATGTTATCCTGAATTTAAATGAAATTATAGACTTTTATAGACCTTTGCTTGGACACCATGACTTTGAAGTAACCACTGATACTTTGGAGACAACAAATAAGTAAAATATAAGTAAAATATATTTTTTGGAATGGAAAGAGCTGAAAAGAGAAAATGTGGTTCCTTCACTTTGCTGGTCACTGTCTGGCTTTTTAAAGTTGATAAAATTCCAGTGAGGTGTTTTGTTATGGACATTTGAGGTTTAGATACATCAGTTCATATTTGTTAAGTGCTTGTTTTCAAGTGGCAAGTTTTGTAGTGACATGAAAACAGGAGTGGCATGGCCCTCAGAGCTTCTGGTACTTTTTTGATTCATTCATCTTTTTCAGTGAATTCAGGAACTTTTTTTTAGGGAATCTATTTTAAACTACAGATCTTTGATCTATAGATCAAAGCCTTCTTCACCAAAACTGTTTATAATTTTGTATAGGCTAAACCTGAGGAGGAATGCAAGGGAATTTGCTTTTTGTTCTGTCTTTATTTCCTGTGCAAGGAAATAAAATATTTGGCAATTTCTTTGAAGTAAGTCTTTTACCTTTCTGACGTTATTAATTTTGAAATACTTAAGACACAGACGAATAGCTTGTATTTAAAAACCTATTCTGAAACCTCCACCAGTCTAAAGAACTTTTTTTCTAGAACAATTCTATATAAAATTACAGTAGAAAAGATAAAAACTATTATCGTAGAGCATTATTCTCCATTCCTTTATTTTACTGCTGTTAAAACTTCCTATTCCCCAGTTTTTCTTCACCATATTCCAAAGTAATCAACATTGATATTCCAGTCAGGAAGGACCTAGGTGTTGATGATAATGTTTTCTGTCACTTTTTGTGAATATTTCACTGTTAAAAAAGAAAATTTTTCTCATTTTACTTTTGGCATTCTGAAGAGGTCCTGGGCCCTACCAAGTTCAATGTTGTATGTCTGTACCTTCACAGCACCTGAAAATTTTCTCACCTGGATCTGAACAAATGTGAAGAAATATTTGTAGAAGCCATAGGTTTCTTCTACCTCTGCTATTGGAAAGTATCTGTTTGGGGAAACTCCTGCCCTTTTCTTGACACTTGACTCAATCTGATTTTGTGTCTTACAAAGAAACACACTCAGAGTCTCATCAAGATTTCCATGGCCTGTGTATGCTCCAGCTCATTTTGTTTTGTTTTTTTTTTTTTTTTTGTTTGTTTGTTTGTTTTTTAAACAAAGAAATATGCTAATTTCCAGATCACTGAAATTTGGAACAAATCCCTTTTTTTAGAAAGAGACTCACAAAAACTATAGAATATTTCCTATACCTAGAATACCTTCTGTAAGTCTCCTGTACCAACTATTGTATAGGATCATTTTCTGAGACACCTCTTTGCTGTGGGAAACTTAATGATTTTCCTCAGCTCTTGAGTATTGTCTTTCAGATTGGGATCTCTAAAAGTCATTCAGAGAGTTGGCAACTTAGGTCTTCCTGAATCCACCTGGGCCACTTGTCTGAGCCTGTTCTCTGATCCTGTTTCTCACATATCCGTTTGTCTAAGCTGCTCTCCTTTATCTTACTTCATTCAGACTGCACTCTTGTTTCCTTCATCACTAACAGAAAGCACCTACAGTAGCAGAAGGTGAACAAACTTCTTAGTTGAAATTGGATTGCCAAGCATATTTCAATACTAGGTTCTCCTTTTGCCTGTCAAAATTATCCTGCAATCAAGTCTTGTTCTCTACTCAAAATATGTTACTCAGCTTTATTTTCAATGTTTTCAAGACTGTAGTGATGTGACATGATAGAATGTAGTCAGTATACATAGGCTTTTAAATCTGCAAGTAGCAGACTTAAACTTGCCTGAAATCTGGTGAAGTAAATACCTCCTACTGATGGTTCAATTGGCATAGAAATGTTTTCTCTAGATTTGATCTCATGTGTTGTTAACTTTTAGGGCCTTATTGTTTCACTAAAATACACTGTTGGTTGGCCATCACAGTCAAAGAACAGGGACACTACACTATATTGTAGTCCATAGTCCAACTTTATATTAACTTCTTTTAGTTTTGGAGATGTTGGGGGATTTAATTTCTTTTTTTTTTGCCCATTGGCATATTTTTTCATTCACAGATCATTGGCTTACCCTCCACAGTGTTCAAGGAAAGTTCCTCCTAGGAACTGCCAATCTCTTTTTTCAGCTTCTGCTTAATTGGAAAATAAAAATATGATGTGGCTTCAAAATGGTCTTAACTATTTAAATCCAGTGAGTACATGGGGTTTTAGATCCATGTAAGGAGACTTTTCTTTAGTTATATATGCTCCTTGCTTGAAGGACACGCTCAGGTGTGTTTCCTGCTTAAGAATGTACAGAAAACTGACTATGAAAGTGGGTCTGAAATTCTTTTTACAGTCACATTTGTACTTCTGTATTGGATGAGCAAGGGTTTCTATGCCCAGAAGCTTGTATAATATTTTTCACCCACAACAGTCAGTGTAAAAGAGACTAATTCTTCCTATAAACCTTGTCCTTTCCATATACACTATGGTGTAATTTTACAGTACAGAAATTAGAAGCAGCTGATTTGGTTTTAGATGGTACTGAATTTCTGAAAAGCACTAGAGGTGATTTAGAGAGAGTCTGTTGAAATTAAAGTCACCGGTTTTTGTTTTGCTAGTTATTTTTCCCATCCTGATAGCATTAGAAATTTAACTAGAAATTATTCAAAATAGATTAATTTTCCATTGAAATTCTTCTTCAAGCTATCCTAAAATAATCTTGCCTTAAAACATGTATGGAAACATTGCTATAACAATAAGAACTATAGCACATCAATAAATTTTCACTTTTGTTCAAATTAATAGAGGAAGAACAATTACTAATAGCAATTCTGGAACCAGGAGATGAAACAGTTCTTGAGCAGTAAGTTTTATTTGCCACCTGTTGCAATATTCAGAAACATTACCATGTGCTATTAAGTTCCAGGTGTAGACCTTTATCAAAGGTAGCTCAGAAATTCCTCAGTTCATTCCCAGGTGTGTAACAGCACACCTAGGACTCTTTGGACACAGTTAGACATTATGGCACAGCAGGGGATGGTATAAATATTTAATTATCTAGATTCAGCTTCAGTGGCTGGAACCCAGTGCCTATATATATAAATAATGAAGACATTGCTAGTAAAGGGTAAAGTGGCAAACCTCCCAAGGTGTTTTTTTCCCCCCCTCAACTGTTTACTTAGAGCTTTATTTAGCTACTGTCTTCAAGGAACAGTTAAGTGGTAGGTTGAGGAATTAAATGAAAAGGGCCTTGCATCTGTGTTAATATCTGTTTGCTCTTTAGATGTGCTGTGTGAAAAAAAGAATTTGCATGGCCAGCATCTGTTGATACATGAAACATTGTATGCACAGGCAAGTCAGTTATTCAGCTTAGTATGAGTGCACTCATGTCGAGAGTTTTAGCAGATGTTGAACTTCGGTTCATTCAAGGAAAAATTTAAATAAGTGTGAAAAATCCTGTGTTTAAACAAGATGCTACCTATGAACTATAAACAGGGTATTCAAAAATTAAAACTTCCTTGTTCTGAATTATTGTAAAGATGCCTTCATTCAGCATCAAGAAGATCTACGGAAAAGCCTGGATTTCAGGTAGCTAATTCAATTTCGGTCAATTTATGTGTGTTACTCTTTGTGGCTCTTTGAGGATTAGTTTCATGTAGTTCACAAGCCCTTTTTAGCATTTTAGATCTGCTAGAAATAAAATACCAATAGTTTGTAAAGCTATTTTAAAAGGATTTCTGTTTGATATGGGAGATAATATTTTTTCAGAAAACAAATCCCTACAATGTTTTAATATTCATAGAATCCAGATGTATCTTTATTAATTTAAGTGGAAATCTGAGTAATTTGTTTTACCATGTATACATGTACCTCCCATTTATCTTTAAATGTTTAAAGTTGGTCAGTGTTAATCACTAGTGTTCATTTAACCTGTTCATCTTTCAGTTTCAGTGTAATTGCTACATAACTTCAGAGTCATGACCTGTTTAATTAAGGTGTTCCTGCTCTCAGATACTTGATCATGTGATTATGAAAGATGATATTTATTGCTGTTAACGATTTGGATTTCTTACCATTTTAGTTAGACAAGGTGTGGGATCTTTCTAAGAGATTAGAATAGTTTAACCTCTACATTGAAGATAGGGTTCAAATGCCTATTTCTCCCAATGTGTGCAATTGCCTGGTGTCTTTGCATTCAATATTAGTTAACTTTTAGATTATAACACCATGATGATTATGTATTTTTTTAACAAATTGGTTTTGCTCTGTAGGTGTGAAGCAAATTCCTCCTACTTTGCTTCAAATTATTTTTTAGTTTTATTTAATCTTTGTTTGACTACTATTTTTTATTGGCATCATTGTGAGTGACCAAAGAAAACTTTCTGTGTAGTGAATGTCTGGCTTCAGTAACTTGGGAGGAGCATAATTGTTCACATTGTTCTTAACATGGTTGTATAGCAAAAAGTGAAAATTAGTTCAAACTTTAGCCTATAGATTCAGACATCAGTCTCAAGTACTTGTTAAAAATGTCAAAAAGCTGTATTTTATTCAAGAGAAAGTGCTTTATTAATATTTACCATGTTGCTCAAGATTTTTTTGGTCGTAATTTATATTTCCAGAGTCTTTCTAGATTAATCTGATTGTTTTTGTTTTGTAGCTTATTCATCTGCTTATCTTAACTATCTGTAAAAGAATTTGAAATAAAAGAGAATGTTAGACTTCTGTAATTTTATTGTACCATTAACTTTTAAAAGTGCTGTAGATATATTTATTATTATGAATAGGATTCTGATACTGTCACAGGTAAGGGTTTGTTTGTGCCCAAGTCCACCAATGACTGCCTGCTGTGTAAGGCTCTTACTCAGAGGAGAACATGCCACACTTAGCAGTTAGGGAAGAAAAGGAGGGTTTGTCACAGAGAAGTAGAACCCCCATCTTCACTTTCCATGGACTTAAACGTGGGTTAGGTCTGGTCCAGAATTGAGAATTAAAATGTATATAACATCACCTTCTGAGGAGATTAAAAATTCTTTCATAAAGAAGCCATTGTGTCAGGATTAATTCTCAATAAAAGTGTCTGTTTAACCACTTTTCTTTCTAAAGCCTCAAACATTTAGTCTAGCCCATTTATATAGGCTGCATGAGGTGTCTTCACAGACTTGTTTCCTTCAACATTGTCTGTAGTGAATATTGAAAAAATGAAGGGAGAAGCAGAAACCACATGGAGATGTATCAATAGTAAAATTCAGTGGTTTAACAGGGTAAATTGATAGGCACTTCCAGCTGTGAGTTGGAATTTAGAACTACACAGCCTATTTAAAAGAGTTCCCAATAAACTACATGCTCTTTGTTAGGCAAATTCTATGTCCTTTCTAAGGTACAGACATAGTTTCCAGGATGCACTTCTAGAAAGCCTTTTGTTCTTGTGAGAGCTTCAAATACTGATGCAAAGCTTTTCAGGACAAAATTCTTTTTAGAATTCAATAATATTCATGGAAAAGTCTACTACTTAGCTGCTAGCTGCAAATTGAAATTGAATTGTGAGGGTTTTTTTGAAAAGAAATTCAGTTATTAATGTTCTTCAAGACTTTTTTTCCATGACTTGTTTGCTGTTCTTTCTTCATCTGGATTCTCATACTAAGAGTTTGGCAGAACGTGAAGGGCTTATTGAAGCATGACTGCTTTGGACTGTCAGTTCACGTAGGCAGAATTACTTACATGATGAGTTCTATCAAGATGTATTCAACTTTTCCTGTAAGAGGGAATGATACCAAAGAACTGTAGAGCAAGAAGTGGTCATTAAACTGTAGATAAAATTATCTGAGTGAATTTGAAATAGAAGTAAGTTTAGGGAAGGCTCTAATTCTGACTAATAACACTTCCAAAGCCTGCTAATTTATAATAGCTAAGAAGGGGAAGCATTCACCTAGCTGCCACTGCTAAAGTAGCAGGACTTGCATGTGTGGAGTTTGTAGCTATTTTACACTAAGGAACTTTTATGGAAGTACATAAAAGTCAATATATATATAAAGTAGAAGTATAGGCAGTTAACCATATTTGCTTCTTAACAAAGGGGACTATTTGATATTGGATTAAAAAAAAACAAAACAGAAAAGGGCTGGATTTCTTGGCTCCTTTTTTCCTTTTGTTTAATGTAATGTAAATACAATTATATTTAACATCATATTGATAGACGTATATACCTGACTGTGTAAGGTGTCATTAAGTCTGTTGCTTTTTCACCCTTAATCTATTTTGAAATTCATGAAACAAACATACTAACATACAGATAATTTTTTTTTTAAATATTAGATTTTCTTACTATTCTGTCAGGGTTAACTACGGCTGCATCTATTGCAGGCATGAGAGGTGCAGCTGTTGTAGAATGCAACTCAGTGAGGGTTTCCAGGATAGCACAGCATCGAGGATGGTGGAGGGAGGTGACTGTCCCACCATACCGTGAGCTGGTGTGGCCTCACTGAGTGCTGTGTGCAGTTTGGGGTGCCACACTGTACAGAATACATCAGACTGTTAGAGTGAGTCCAGGGGAGGGAGATTAAAGTGGTGAAATTCCTCAAGGGCAAGACTTGTGAGTAGTGTCTGAGGTCACTTGGCTTGTCCTGGTTGGAGAAGGCAGGGGGTGACCTCATTGCAGTCTACAGCTTCTTCACAGGCACAGGGAGGTGGGCTGGGGAGCTTCAGGTTGGACATCAGGAAAAGGTTTTTCAGCCAGAGGGTGGTGGGTCAGTGGAACAGTCTCCCAGAGAACTGGGCATGGCACCAACACTGTTCCAGGAGCACCTCTGTAAGGCTCATAGGGATGTGGTTCAGCTGGAGGCAGTCCTCTGAGGAGCAGGGAGTTGGAGTCCATGTCCCATATTGATCCCTCCCTACTCAACATATTCTATGGTTCTATATGTTTTACATTTTGTCTGAGAGCTGTGCTGCTGTGACAACATTGTTAAAACCCAGGCAGCAAGTTCATGTAAAGTTGAAGAATGTTTATGTGGGTTTCAATACAGCAGTTACTGCATGATAAGCATCCCAATTTTTCTATTACTATTATGTTACATTTCATTAGAGTTGGATTTTTCATTTTTCTCAGACAATTTCAGTAATGAATAATTACACAGATGATGTAAATGGTGTAATTCTGTTGATTTCAATTTAGTGCCATCTGCATACAGACCCCAGGCTTATTGTGGTCCTGTCACATTTCCTCCCTTTTGGTCCCTTGTTGATGTAGATATTATGTCTTATATTTATAAATAACTTGTGAACACTTAGTGCCATTCATCTTCAGACAGTTTACTTAATTAATGAATATGCTCAGCACCTCTGGGCTGTAGATCATTTGTTATTTTTATTAGCTGGTCCCTTAACGAAGCTGTGACATTAGTACAGATTCTTGAACACAAAGAGGCATAAATAACATCTAATTGAGACTTTTTGGAAACAAAAGTCTCAGAATGAAATCACTTTATGATACTTGAATATTATTTAAAATTGTCTTTGAGAGCAAAAGTCTTAGTAAAATAAAACAACTGGGAAGTGTCATTTAGATTATTTCTACTATGTCCCAAATTTGGTGGAAAACAAATATTTAGTATAATAATAGCTCATAATAATTAATTGTTATTAAAATACTTGAGAAAATATTGTAATAATATTTTATTTAAGAAAATCTTAATATTTTCAGACATGCAATATTTGTGTAAAAGCTGTTAATGTCATTCACTTTGCTAGAAAAAATTTGAAAATTAGTAATTCTAATGCCTATTTGTATTTCCTTATTGCAACCATAACTGCCTATTTATATTTACCTAAAATTTGCCATTTCTCTTTCACAAAATTCGAATCCACAAGCAAAGTTGCTCTAACAACAGTCTTTACAGAGAGAATTATTTTGTGAGGAATTAAGGGAACAAATAGGTAAAAACAATTGGACTGAGGAGTTCAAGTAACTTGTTTTTGTGCAGGGATGGCTAAGGGTTAGTGTAAAAAACATCTTTGCAGAAGTTTAAATTGTAGTAGACCAACAGAAATTAGTGGTTAAACTGAAACAATGAGGATTAATTGAATAAAGAAGTAGAGGGGAAAGCTGTGATCAACTTCCTAAATGAGCTTCTCAAGCCTCAGTACTGGGGAAGACCTTTAATATTTTCACTAGTGGCCTTGGCATAGAGAACAAGACAGCTGTAATTAAATCCATTGGTTACACAAAGTTGGATACTGACCAGCACAGGGGAGCGATGGGATACTGCACAATAGAGAACCAGATGACCTTCTGAACTCCCATGGTGAAAACGAGTGCCATAAAATACCACTAAGTGTAAAATCAGGAATTTAAGAACTGATAAGGCTCTCTTTTCTTTAACTACAAGCCAGGGACTCCTGTGTGGCTCAGCCTTGATCAACGATCCTGAATTCTGCTTTCCATAGCAGAGTAGCTGAGTCCAAGCTGCTTATTAGGAGCAGTTTTTGCTCCACGCTGTTCTCCTACACTGTGTGCTGGCATTGTCTGGGAGATGCTGGTTAGCAAGGCCTGACTGTGCCAGGAAGAACAAGAATTAGCAGGCAACCCTGGGCCAGCAGCTGGCCCTGTGACAGGGTTATGTCTTCTAGTATAGGCACAGTCTCAAAGAGCAAAATCTATTTGGTCTTGAAAAATAAAAGCAGGGAGGGTATGTGGTTGGTCAATATAAAAACATCAGGCATCAGAAGAAAAAGGAGCTATTTACATTTAATGACAAAACTGGTACTAGAATAAGTTGCAATAAACTAGTTTGGGATACGAGAGCACTGGAAATTGCAAAGCATTCTTTCCATTGCAGCTGTACAACCTGGAAAAGCATTTTGACAGATTTTGGGCTCATTATTTATAGTTAATTTTAAGAAAATTTATTATATTAGGAAGTTTTAAAAAAATATTTTCTTTGAAACAGCAGGCAACTGGAAGCAATCTATGAAGTTGCTTCCTGTTCAGTGTACTTAATGAGCTCAAGTTTCCTAAGAGAAGTGCAGGAACTGTGCCCTCAGTTCTTTTGCTTTTCTGAGACTGTTACAAATCTCAAAATTTAGTAAATATGTACCTTGGTCAACTGTACATTCTCAATATATTAAGTAATTATTCAAATTTTCAAGGTTAAAGGCATCCTTTTTAGACCATGTTGTAAATTCTGTTCACTTAGAGCAGGTTTATTTCATTCCAAACCCAGTGCACTTATTTAATAAACACTCATGGCCCTCTGGAGTACTGTGTAGGGTTATGAATTCCATTTTGGAAGCAATGCAGCTGTATTTGTTAAGACATAGAACTGACCATTTTGTACTATGTCCAAAGCATACCTAGTGTCACAATAGCCATTTTCTCACTGGGAGTCTGTTCACCCTTCTGGTTCTTCATAGAATCACGAGAGCCCATGAAGGAGCTAAGTGTGGTCAATATGGCACTGTGTGGGAATTATGCACTGTCTTCATCAGCATGGACTGGACAGTCTTGAAGAATATCAGATATTTTATATACAAACTTCTTTTTATACAATATATTTTAGGAAGGATATGATTTGGTTTATATTAACCCAGCTGGATTAGTTTCTAACTAACAGTTTCTAGTCCTACTGTGCATTGTAGAGGGGTTGAAAAAAATGTATGAAAAAAATTACTAGTGTATGTCTTAAAGATAGTGAAAGAGTTACAGACTGTCCATTAGGATAAGATACCATTAGTACAGAATGTACCTTTTAGAAATTGTAGTCACATGATTTTCTCTTCTGCTTGAAAGATAGTGTCATGTAACTATATATTGTATCACTTGCATGCACAAGAAGTGATATGCTTATTTCACTCTGACTTGGTTGTTTATGGCCATTATAACTTTTCATACATTATGTATCCATTCACTACAAAGTCAAGAGCAAATATAATCACTCCCCCAGTACAAAGAATTTTTGTAGTGCAAATACACATATCCCTTAAAATATATGTAAAGGTGTTTGTCTCATACCAGTACTATAAACTTTCCCACTTTTCTTAGCTGATATTGGAATTCTTGTGATATTTAATACAATTTTGGGGAATAGGTATCTGTTTGCCATTACAGATATAAGAAAAATAAACATTATAGCACTTTTGGCATTCAGTCTAACTGATTGTAACATGAAAGTGAAAGTCAGTACCATAGCACAGACTAGTGGCATAGCAAAATATTGAAAAAACAGATAATCTTTATCAACTTTTATAAAAGTTACAACTTCAGAGATTGACTTTGCTCGTGTAAGGTACTTCATTGACTGAATGCAATAATGTTACAGAAGGAAATGAAAAGGGGACTTGTCTGTACAGGCAGAACAGTAAAATGAAATTGAAGACTTTCTGTTTCATTAGAGTTATAACCAGACTCTGCTGCTTTCAACGTATGAGCATAAAGATTTATTCCATTCACTCCAAAATAGTGATTTTGTGTCTTTAAAATAGATCTTAGCAGCTGCAAAAGATGCATCTGTATTCTGGACCCAAACCTCTAAAATTATGTCTCTATTGAGAAATCGTATAGACATTGCAAAAGCCTCTGTGTTTTCCAAAAATATGAATTTTGACTATGGATAGCACATGCTATATATAAGTCTTCCACAGTCACAGACACTTTCATTAAAAAGGAATGTCAACTCAGAAATTTTTAAAGGAAACATCTTACAGAATACAGCGCAAATTTCCCCTCACCAGTAGTGGTAATCAGAACTCCTGGCTGTAAGACAGAACATAGACTTCAGATGGGGAGAGCAAAAGGGAATTATTTTTTTTTAGTGCAAACATGAGACATGTTTTGGTAGTGTATAGAACCAAGTAGATAAGATTTTATATTTTTTCTAACTTCTTGAAATCTTCTAGTCTGATTTGAGGAAGATTGAATTCTAAGTAATAAGTAAGATACTAAAAAGTTTTACTTCTGACAGAGGCAACTAATAATTTTATTTTACTAGAAAATTTTGAGAGATCTTAATGTATTCTGAAAAAGTGTCAATAACCAGAAAAGCAGTTCCATCTTGTTTTCTGGGAAGATGATGTTCGAAGTGATCCTCGCAGTTCCAAACCCAGGAGCACTCACTCATTATATTTATAGTTCCTTGGAAACAATCATCTTCAGACAGTTTACAAAATGAGGAAAGATCAGCAGAAACAGGGACTAGAGGTAAGGAGGATGCCATTGATCCCTACTGATACTGGGTCTATGTTCCCTGAAGATGCACAGATTTGCTACAGTAAATTGTAGTTTCTGGGACTGCACAGAGGAAGGTGACTCTTGTTACTTGGTGCCAGTGCTGGTTTGGCAGTGTCTATTCTCCATTGGCATGTGGAATCTTTTGGGTGGTGATGAGGAAGATGAGGAGCAATGGCCACAAGCTGAAATATAAGAAGTTCCATCTCAGCATGAGGAAGAACTTACTAACACTGAGGTGGCAAAGCACTGGCACAGGCAGCCCAGGGATGTCTCTCTGGAGACATTCCAAACCCACCGGAACACCTTCCTGGGTCACCTGCTCCAGGTGGCCCTGCCTTGGCACAGGGCTTGGACTGGATGACCTCCAGAGCTCCCTTCCAACCCTGATGATTCTGGGAACCTGTCACAACTTGGTGACTAATGGAGAGATTAGTCACCAAGAAGAAACTTCCTTAGTATAGAGTGGCTTCTGACTTTGCCCTGCTCCTTGATGTAAGGAAGTTTTGTACCAGTGACAAATTAAGGGAAAAGAAAAAAAAGATAGTAGTAATGTGTTTGTAATCATGATTAGTTACCTTGATCACCCAAGCAGAGTTTTTCTACTCTTCCTTTTGTCTCCTCCTTCCTTCCAGTGCTATAGTCGTTACCTTGTATAATTTTTAAAGAATTCAATCCTACATGAAATATGAGAGCCAAAAACCAACAAAAACATATGAAATTTGCTTAAGATTACTAGCAGCAAACGTAGCAGTTAATATATTGCTAACATATATTAGATATTTCTGCCAAGCAGGTGAAAGCTAATAGATTTGGTGAAATACTATGGAGGCCTTCCAGTACAATTTTTCACCTCAGCACACCTGTAATTTGAACTAGTGTTCTAAAGGCTGATGAGGATTTGGTGTAATTATTTCTTAGGTTGCAGTAGCAAAGCTATCAAAATCAAGTTTATGTGTAATCAAATATACTGAGTCTTTTAATCTAAGCTTAAATAAAATAAGGTTTCCATTTCCTTCTCAGAATGTAGTGTTAGACCATCTATAATTGTACTTACAGGAACAGTGAATAGTGTTTTTTAAGGTAGCTGTCTTTTCACACGATCTATCTGAAAATACTAAAATGAATACCATACTATATCCTTTTATTACATTGTGGTTTTTTTCTGCTTGAAATATCTGTGGATCTAATTTCTTGAAAAATCTGTTTTCTGTTTATTGAAGTTAAAGTAGTATGTCAAATATGTTTTTTAAGAGTTTTATCTAAGAACAAAAAAAACTTGATATGTATTTTTAGACAATACAAATAAGTGATTTTTTGTGCATTATTTATTTCTGGTTGGTAGATGTAAAGTGGCTGATTACTGTAGGTTTTGCAGAATTTGTTTTATGGGCTCATGTAATAATAAGAGCTAATAATATGTGATGAAAGCTCCTGGACAGTGTTAGAAGTGGGAGCATATTATGAATAATCTTGCCAAAAATAGTGAAGAAATCAAAAATGAGTTAGAACTTATTAGTTCACTGTATAGAACTAACCTTTAAGAATGGAAAGCAGATAGAAGTTTTAAGGTAAATCTGTTTAATCCAAATTTGGAATACTTCTTTGCAGTGTTGTATATAAAAGAAGAAATTGTTCTTTGAAAAAATGGATATAAGGGGTAATGTGAAAATGTCAGGTATGTTTAGAGCATTCTTTACAGCACGAAGCTGATTTGAACAAAACTTCAGCAATGCCCGTTGTATGCACTAGGTGGTGTTTCAGCCTTTCCTATGGAAAAGCAGATCCCGATCCAGTGCCTAGCACCTGGGTCTCTAGTTTTGGACTAGTGCTTAACGTTGGAGAGGAGATTTTCCCCCATATTTTCCTTTTTGAATTGTCAGTGTTATTGTGTGGAGGATTGACACCCACAAATTGCAACGCTCGTTTTCGCCTACAAAATGTGCTCGTGCCTGCTTTTAGGAGGGTGGTCAGGAGAGTTGCAAATGTGTGTAGATAGTGTGCCTGCCCCGGAATGCAGATTTCTGATGTAAGGGGTTAGTCCTTTTTTATTTGTTTTGCAAGGGAAAATCCTGCTTTCTCCTCGCAGATTTGTCAAAATGCATGTGTTGAGCATGCAGTCCCCTCGTGTGGTCTTTGCTCCTCTGCAGTGCTGCTGTCACAGTCCCAGTGAATGCTCTGTCCTGGCAGGGACTTGGCAGGGACAGAGCTGCTCTGCGTGTGTGTGAGCTGCTGAGCGCTCTGTCCCGGGCACCTGGGGGCAGGAGGAGGAATCCTGTCCAGGAACACGCCACCTTCCCGTCTGTGCTCTTATGGCACCATCTTACGAGTGTCTCTGTCATCTAATTGAGACATCTGCACTATAAATTACCAGTATTTTTTAAATTGCAAGAATGGTTCTACATGCTGCGATAAGATGGGGAAGGCAATTTTTCCCACTACTATTTGAAGGCTTGTAATTTTTGTGTTGACTGAAAGCACAAACATTTCTGTCTGTGTGACTATTACCATTCTTCTCACTGTGTGTGATTATTTGAAGCTAAAATTATGGTAGCACTATGAAACCCTTGTTGAAGTTGCATTGGAAATAAGACTTTATGAGAAGTGTGACCTTTAATTATCATTAAATGCTCCTAGAAAAGCAGAAAACAAATTAGCAAAATTAATAAATCTATGCATTTTAAATGCCATGTTTTTGAATTTTTTTTGCAATCTGAAATACCCTAATAGAAACTTTTCAGGAATCAAGTGAGATCAGGGATACTCTTCCTGATTCTACTTTTAGAGGAGATGATAGGAAATCATATTAATTCAGAGGGAACTCTTAATTCTGTTTGGTACAAGAGAATTACACTGGTCATCCTGGAGTCCATTGTCTGAGGACAAAATTATGACTGTCAGCCAAGGAAAAAGTTGCCCAAGTGTTTCTACTGTAGTTTTTGTAGATATTTTAATGTCTTCTAAAATAAGTGAAAATAGCAAATGAGAACTTGGGAGGATTTTATCTCATTGTCATTTAAGTTATTATATATTTGCTTACATAATTTTTTCACATCTGGTCCTTTCATTGCTCTGACACATACATGAAAAGTTTAGAACTACTTTCAACTGTTACAGACCTAGCAGAAATATTAAAGCCTTTTAATTGCTATCGATTAAAGAGGGCAAAAATACTTCTGTCTTGGGTTCTGAAATTTTGTTTTGGTGCTTTCTCATGTACTTTTTAACTTAAGTAGCAAAGGTAAAACAGACCTGTTTTTAAATTTGTATTTGAAGGGTTTCCAGGCCTGAAGTGTACACAGTCTTGGCCTTTGAATGTCCTCTAAGGACATCTAATGTACCTCAGAGAGCAACCTGCTGCTCGGGGAGTCTCTTTTTTGCCCTCAGTGCTTTGGTGGTTTGTTCTGTCTTGTTAACATAAGCAGACATGAGTTCTCATAAATTGTATCAGCCCTATAAAAAATTAGGAAAGAAGTTTCCTAGGATGGGGCATACCACCACCATTAAACGGGCAAGTGATGGCTCCTTTTTGTGCCTTAGCCTGACAGTTTGTGAATGAGGCAGTTGGTGACTTTTGTTTGAGTGTGAACCTTGCATCCAAGTAACCTTCTCTATGAAGCTCTCATAGAAAGATTTTTTTGTGAGACTTGACTAGAGAGCATGGTTCAAATCTATCTGTTCTGCAGGCTGCTATCTTTCCATTAGATAGCAGCCTGTAGAATGAAAGCAAGATAGAGATTGCAACTTCTGAAACCTTTTCTGGAGTACTGAGCTAGATGTATTGTGGAGGTAGGAATTGCACCTTCCAAGTGATTCCATGGAGCTGGCTGCATTTAAAGGAGTGATGAACATTCATGTAAGCCTTTGCATGTTCTATACTCTAAACCATTCAAAAAAGGCAGCTTGCTGTAGGATTAGAATTGGAGATATGATAACTAGATTGGAGGCTGAGCGTAGACATTCGAGTAATATATAGTAAAAGCGATACAATTTTGTCTGTGAACTTAGAAAAAAATAATAAAGGGAAGAGAAAGGAAAAGAAAAGGAAACGGAGGCTTAAGAGAATGAAGATTAAGGAGTGAAACTTGAATTAATACTATCTATAATCCAAATTTTAGGGTAACACGATAATCAGTTTAAATGATCCAATGTGTTCATGACTGGTGTGTTGTATTTGATTCACTGCATCCTGATTTATTCTCATATGACATAATAACTGAATGTTATTATGACATTAACTTACAGATAGTTGGTGCTGTTGATTTCCTGAACTGCCATGTGACTAAGGTGATCAGATACAAAAGCTTTGCAAAGAAGTCAATTTTAGAATATTAAACAAATGTCATTACTATATACAGGATCACAAACTGGGAAGCTGTAATAATTTAAAAATTTAGTGAACATATAGTGAAAGCTGAGTTGTGGGTATGGAGAGAAACACCACCTTATACATGGTGTTATTTTAGTTATAAAATTGCTTTAATTTGAAATTGCTCTGAAATTGAAGTCACTTCTTGAAGTCAGCTTCTTCATGTAAACATCAAATATACACCACCAGGGAAGTAAATCAGCAGAGCATTTTTGAGAATTATAAAATTACTTGTTTGCAACAGCAGATGATCTTTTCTAAAGTTCCTTGCTCTTTGTGAGAGAATTAAAATGGATTAAAAGTTGAATGATTTTTTAATTCATTTTTTCTATCATCCTCAAATTATAGCATTAATTTTCAAAGCTTATTTATTACCATTGGAACCTCAGTATTAGAACTTTTTCATTTATATTGCTACTATCTGTTGTTTTTCCTTGTATTACAAGTAATGAAAAAAAAAGATTAAAAGTATTTTTATGTTTTTTTTCCCAAAATAATTGCTCCAAGGTTTTACAGATATATTTTATTGTATTGTGGCTAAGATATTGTAATTTTAATAGAATTATAACTGTAGTATTTCTGCCTTTGAAAATGGTAACAGTCAGTTGATGTGTGCTTGCTGAAAACGTATTCAGTATTTACAAGCTAACAGATTTTACATTTAAATATGTCTGAACAGGTAATGTGGGTATGTAACTTGTGCCGAAAACAACAAGAAATCCTCACAAAATCAGGAGCCTGGTTCTATAACAGTGGATCACACGCACCACAGCAGCCAGACCAAGAAGGGGTTAGAGCTCTGAGGAACGAGGAGGCACCTCAAGAGAAAAAAGCAAAACTGCAGGAACACCCCCAGTACCAAGGACCAGCAGGTGACATATCCACACAAGCTCTGGACAAAAACAGACCTCAAGGGCTCACAAGACAAGACTCAATTAAGAATGGTTCAACAGTAAAGCATCAAGTAACAAGTGACACGTCAGACAGGTAAGAAAGTATTTAATAATTATCCTGATAAGATCTGATGAATTTATGCTACAAATCTGATTTTATCTTTTAAAATTTTGTCTTATTTTTATTCTATAGCCTATAAAATACATACTGGGCATTTTGAAGCAGCACTGAGAAGTGTTTTGTTGTTTTGAGATGGTCATAGTCAGTGTGTGCTCTTCATTCCTTCTCACTGGAAAATGTGGGACGTGACAGTTGCAATTGTGACAGAGTTTGTCCATGTGCTTGCAACTTTGTCAAATTGTGGTCGTTGTGGTGTGCAGAATGTTACTGTATTTCTTTTGTGGCCACTAACTATATAGTAAATCCAAAATAGGACTCAAAAAGGCGGGTCAGTGGAAGAAGACAGCATCTGTTCAGACTACTAAATTAAAACATCTGGTTGTACTTGCAGTATATGGCATTGAGGACAGTGAAATCTTTGTTTAATGACCTGAGCCTTTTCATGGCTTCTCAGTGTCTTGCTGTTAGTTACTGCCATTGGTATAAATATTTTTTTCCTTCCCTGGTTTGTGTTAGTGTTACTTGCATTATTTGAAACTGGAACTCTATCAGTGCTAATGTAGTAAGAATTGCTTTAGCCAGAATCTGGAGCAGGAACTTCCATCCCTTTGTCTTGATGTGATTGTACCAAAATGCACCAGAAAACACTCAACCTCTCTGGCTAGATTTTGCAGGAACACAAAATTAAAAATATGTTCTTTGAATGAATTTAATTTTTTCATAAACCACGCTGGTATAGAACTTTAAATATGGTGGGAAGGGAGAGATGAGAGTGCGGTTGCTCAGGTGTTTCCATGGAAATTTTATCCTCACATGCATGTGAGAGACCTCCAGCTGCCTTGGAATTTGGCAGCCAGAGCAGTATAATCTGGCAGCTTTTCTCTGCTGCCCAGATATGACCTCATTATACCATTTATTCTGAGAGCTTGAAACAAGTTAAATGTACATAGTATATTTTACATTTAGTATACTAAAATAGTTTTCCTTTTTCCTCATCTCTTGTATTCCACCATATTTTATTTCCTATTTTTGTTCTTACATGAGAACAAATTGAATGTAATTAGTCTAACCTTTTTTTTGCTTAACTTATTCTGCCTGTTGCAATTTGCTCTGATTTTGGCTGTTGGGTTCAGAATTTAGTTGTCCTGAGTGCCCCACAGTTACACGTGTAGTCTCTGCAAAACACAACTGGCACCCTAACCTGACCCTAGGGAGCAGGAGAGACAGACTGATTCTCTTGTGGTTCATTTTTTCCCCTTAATTTTGCCAGGAAATTGGTATGACAGATAATGTGATAAAAAAGCCCAAACTGTTTTTAGCAGCAACAATTTAACTCTGAAAGTGTTTGTATATTACATGCATGCAGAAATATGTGGGCAGAGAGTGATATATTAATAAATGTATAATTGAGATACACAATATGCATTTATCCTAGGTAGAGTTAAGTGATAAACATGGACAGCATAGAGTAATATTTTGCAACAGGAAGAATGTAGGTTTTATACCTGAAATTGGAGCTAGTTTGCTGATTGTGATCACTTCTACTTGCTATATTATTTAAATTCAGTTAGTTTTTTCAGTCATTAGCCTCTTCATGTTTTATTTGGATAATAATACTCATGTTTCTTAATTAACATATACAAGTATGCTTATATGATATATATTATATGCTACTGAAGCATAGAGGGTCTTCTGAATAATTTTATTCCCTAGTGCTCCTCAGGTAGATGTTTTTACCTGGACCTAATAAAAAATTCCTCTGTGATGCCCATTCAAAGTCTTACTGGTCAAATGAGCTTTTAGAGGAGAATATTGACAGTTTTGAAAAAAACTACTCCAGAATTCAGTGGTGGGGAGAGACTTTAAGTGTGGATCTCTGTGTGCTGTAGTGCCATTGCTATTCTCATCAATAATACCAGGAAGGATTATCATTTGTGTTGGTTTTGGCTGGGGTAGTGTTAATTTTCTGCACAGATGGCTGGTATGGGGCTATGATTTGGATTTGTGCTGAACACAGGGTTGATAATATAGAGATATTTTTGCTATTGCTGAGCAGGGCTCACACAGAGCCAAGGGCTTTTCTGCTTCTTGTACCCTGGTGAGGAGGTTGAGGGTGCATGGGAGGTTGGGAGGAGACACAACACCTGTCCTGAGCTGGGACAGGGGACCCAAACTGACCAAAGGGATATTCCAGACCATGCGACATCATGTTCAGTAAATAAAGTTGAGTGAAGAAAGAGAAAGGGGGGACATTTTCTATTCTTAAACTAGGTATCTGCAGAAATTGAATAACTAGCTAGTGTGTTAGACCATTTGTCTACCTGTAGGAATTCTTTGACGAAAACTTGGCCATTCAAAATGTCCAAAGTAATAAGGAAATAGACAGAAAAGTCTCAAGTATGCAGAAGTGGTTGTTGCTTGCCTTGTACAATCATGATAATGGAAGTAAGTAGAAAATGAGAACTGTATTTTCTATCTTATTTTTCATCCCAAGGTCATTAGTGTTGACACAAAAAGTACTTTAAAATGTTAAAAACAATAACCACTTGTGAAAAGAAAGATATTGCTAAGACTTTATACATTTAGGTTATGATTTGAAGAGAAAGGTAAAATATTTTCTTTTTGTCAAATGTTTTTATCTCTTTTTGTAGATTCCATGGGTGTTGCAGCAATCGTTGCTTAGAAGTTCTTTAAGTCAAGTATCATGTATCTTATCTTGGTCATCTGGAGACATGTTGGTCACAGAGTAGAGGGCAACTTTGTCTCCTTTAATCTGAAGATCATCAATGTCCCTTCTGTCTCACTCCTTACTGTGTCTTTTCTGGTTGTGCTTTTTGGTTTTTCCATCCCTGGGTAGTCCTCACTCTATTTTCTTTCCTGTTTTCTTTCCTGGTATTATTCTTCATTGAAATTTTATTTTTGCAGCCATTACATAGTATTCATTTTCCTTGATGCGAGCAACAGTTCCATTTGCAGTTGATAGATCCCAGCCTGTTTACACAGATAGATAGGTACCTGATTATAGATCTTCTCTGACTGATCTGTAAGTTGTTGCCTGAAGAAGCCTGGGATGATTTTGGATTGTGCATGTTCCAAGGATGTGTTTCTTATATTGGATCCATTACAGAAAATGTAAAAGGTAAAATAAAAATGTTCAGAAGTAAGTTGTACTTACCAAGAGCAGAACAGTTTTTCATTACTTTTCTTTTTTCAAGTTCATAAAATAGAATCATAGCATGACTTAGACTGCAACCTTAAAACCATCCAGATCCACCCCACCTGCCATGGGCAAGGATCCCTTCCACTGGACCACTGCTCAAAGCCTCATCCAACCTGGCCTTGAACATTTCCAGAGCCATCCACAGCTTTTCTGGACAACCTGTTCCCGTGCCTCACTACCCTCACAGTAAAGATTTTCTTCCTTATGCCTAGCCTATATCTACCCTCTTTCACTTTAAATTCTTCACCACAGTATTTACCATCTGGCCTACGGTGCTTTTACTGCTTTTTCTATAGTGAATCTGTGGGTAGAGCAGGGGCAGCAGGCACATGTGTATGGGTCAGTAAATGGCCAAGGTGTGTTTGACATGGTTGAGGTGAGACAAATGAAATTTCTCCCACGTGGAGGTTTCGAGGCAAGCACAGTTCCACTGTAATCACATGTAGAGGTTTTCAGGCTTTACCTTGTGTGCAGGTTGTATGAATGCTGAATACAGTGTAACATTAGATTCCCTGAAAACTGCAAAATGATGTGAATCCAAGAAATGCAAAATATTATTTTAAGTAATCCATAGACTCAGAAGGTCTATTCTGAGGTCTGCTGAGCACAGATGGTAGATTTATAGCTGCAGTTCTTTGATTTGCAGATTCACGTTAATTCTGGATTAGGCAAAGGGGTCGGATTTCATTTTGTTTTCATCAAGATTTTTCATGTAGTCTATTGTTCCCAAGATCTACACTACTCATTATACAATATGTATTTTATTTCTAGCGGCAAAATCATTTGAATAGACATGATCTTTTTTTTCAGTCATTCTGCAGCAGGCAATCAGCTTGTGAAATGGTTGGTTTCTTCATTCCAAAGCCCATGTTTATAATGTCCTATTAAAATGTGTTCAACATCCTAAAGGTAAAATCTAGGAAACAAGGAACCTAATGCTGATACAAAGCTTTTTTATATTTTATATTCTCTTTACCTGAATTGTTAGATTTTTATGCAGATTTACCGTACCTAGCTTTTAAAATAATAATTTTTCTTACTCTCAGTAGGTTCCATTGTATAGCCATTTCTGTAATTTTCCACATATGTGTTATATATAATGTTTTAAACGGTAAATATTTTGTGACATTCCAGAGGCATTGCTTCACAAACCTTTATTCTGTGCATATACATAGCTCTCTAAAAGTAGTAAATGACTCGTGCATCTTCCCAAAGCAAGGTTACAATGACACAGCTATTAGTATATATCTGTAATGGTGTTATGTAGTTCAAGTAAATATGAATTTTTCAGGGTTTAAAAAAAATATTATTTTCCCTAATCTGTATTTTATGAATCCAAAATGTTCTTTAAAATTTGAAAATTACTTTAATTTTACAATTTATATTTTCCATGCATTCTATTACTGGAAGAAAAACTTCCTCAAGGATATTTTTCATGACATTCAGTGAAAAAACAGAAAGTGAAAATATTGCGAGAATGTTCATTTTCATGTGTCATGAGTCAATTTATTCCTGCTACATCTATCAGAGGGTGAGCCTTGTCACAAAAAGAGAATTGGTTCTTGATGTAGGAAAAGATCATGATCTGTAAGCTCATGATCTCAAGGAAGACTAATAAATAAAGCTGCCTGAACCCTCTTCAGATTAACTGTAAGGATATGAGATTAAATCATAAAAACCAGAACGAAAACAACAAATTGAGAGAGTGAGCAGCTGCAGAGTTGCACAACAGCAGTATTTATTTTCCAGGCCAGCAGACACAGTGAAGATATATCCTACTTCCCTCTTCCTTGTTTTCCCCTTTCAGAGATACATAGGTATTTGGGGGTTTATTTTCTAATAACCTCTGACTTTGGAAAAAAAAAGGGATTTTTTAGCGTGGTTTCCACACACTATAAAGGAGTAAATGCATTTTTATTCTGTGTGAGAAATGCAAACAGGAGGCTGCTTGGGTCCGAAGATGCAGGATTTGTGCATGTATTCTTTATGAAATGTATACGTGTGCTTCCCATATATAAAGGCTTTATTCTATTGTGCTACCAATGGCACTAACATCGAAAGTGGTTTTCTCTGTCCCTTTCCTTCCTTTCTTGGGAGGAGTGCCAGTATGAGCTGGCAGCGTAGGATCTGTCTTTTGGGACTGCAGTTGGGGATGTCAGGGTGTGAACAGAGAGGAAAAAGAGACCAAAACAAGAGAAAAAAGGAGGATAGAGGAAAAAGCAGGCAGAAGTGAGATGGGAAACATGAAAGAGCAGCATGAATTTAAAAATGAAAATGTGTGTCCATCTGCTTCATGTTTATATCTTTTTAAAATGATTCTTCTTTAATTGCTGGATCATGAACAACTGACACTGAGAACAGCACTGATGGTAGTTTATTGCAATTTAAAGTATGACAGTGTAACATTAAAGTCAGTCAAATATACTTCTTTTGGAAAAGCTGAAAACTTCCTGTTTCTTGAGATTGCCACTATTTTTCTGCTGCAACACTTGCGACACATCACTGTAGTGCAACCTCTGGTTTTGATTGTTTCTATTTCTGAGTACCTGAGTACTTGATAGATTTCTAGGCCAGATGTGTTAAGACCCCTTTGCTCGGACCCATGGAGACTAAGCATATTTGAAAGCAAAGTGTTTTACCTGATTCTCAAGTAAAATAGAGGTATTTTATCTTTTTTACTTATTTTTTTTACCTGCTGACATACTTAAAGACAGTGAGAAATACTAAAATAATTGTGTAGAAAGAGTATTTAAATTGACTTGGTATTCAAGAGTCAAACTGATAAAGCTGTGTGCAGATTTGTTCATGCTCAGACAACAGTGTCTCTAAACCTTTTAGAATTCTTTATGTAAGGCATAAAAAATATGTTTTTAACATTTTTGACCACAGCAGTAGCAAAACCCTTGCAATTGTTGATAAGCATAATTATATTCTTTCACTTAATGAATAAAAGAATAAATCTCCATACAAGAAATTTATGGGCTGAGTTTAAAATTGAATCAGTATTCTTTTCCATGCATGACTGCAAAGGCCTCACAGGAACAGGATGCAAAGGGCTTTAGAAGTAGCCTACAGTATTTTTAACATATACTAAAGATTTAAGTTTTCAGGATTTGGACTGCATCTGAAAAACGTTTTATATATTCATCTTCTACTCCCATTCCAGCATTTTTACCACTTTTATAGTCTTTAGAGCTGTAAAGGAGAACCAATGTCAACCTGAAAAACTAGTCTCAGTAGTTTTGCCTTTGTTTCTTGTGCTTTCATTGTACACTTTCTGTGATTCTTGAGATAATAGTTTAGAACAAATAAATTAGTTTTTTCCTCACAGAACTGCTTTTTTAATTATTTAATTCATCTACACATAGGATTAAGGATGTGGATCAGCGTTTCATGGCTGTTCCAGTTTTCAGGTAGAAACTGAAGTTAAGTTCATCTGCAGTCTCAATCTCAAAAGACATTAAAAAAATTAATAATAACTATGGCCTAAAGGAAGTAATAGAAATTTATGGGAAGAGAGCCAAAGTGCAGTATTTAATTATTGAGAAGAAGTACCTTGGGCCAAAGAAAGTCAGAAATCCTTTAGTGCAGGAATTTTAGTGAAATAATTAGACAGGACAAGGATTAAGCTACACCCCTTTATGAAGATGAATAAGGATTTTGATACAATTTATACAGCAAAGTAACATCTGTAACTCTGTACGGAGTTCCTGAATGATATTTACTCTGTCTATTTCCAGTCCAGACTGCCCATAGTGGGCACACTTTGTTCCTGCCTGCCATTATTAGCTTGCAGTGAGTTGTAGCATTCTGGTTGAACTTCTGGAAAAGAGGTGGAGCTTTTTCTCTCCATTGCCTTTGCAGATCTGTCTGTTTTTGAGAAACTGAGCTCCTTGTGCAGTTTTTGGTTTTGTGGATCTCCTGCTCACATGTACAGTGTCAACACTGACACAGCATTCAGGACATGCTGTGACTTCAGTGGGGTTTTTCTGAGCTGTACATTCCTTCCCTACCTCCCCTTTCATTTTCTCTAACTGATTATGCTTTATTAAAAGATACCTTTTATGTTTATTTTGAGGTGAGTCTTTATTAAGCTGTAGAACCTCTATCAAGTAGCATTGGACCTCTGACCAAGAGCAGCTACAATTTTGGATGCTTTTTTTTAATGAAAGATAATTTGTTTGTAAAAGAGTGAGAGAAGAGGAAAATTCTAGAACTGTAGTAGAACTAACCTACCTTTAAAAACAGTCTAAAACTGCCATGTTCCTTTTCAAACTTTAGAATGTTTTAATTAAGAGCATAAAAATATTTATTTCCAGCTTTAAGTGACAATGTTAACTCACCTGCAGTCATTCTCCGCAGTGACCTAATCTCTTGTAGATTTTAGGGAATTTCATTTTCACAGTTTGCAGTAGAGAGTCTTTTCAAAAATAATTTCATTACGTGATGTTTTTATTTTGCTTACTGTTACTGATAATTTTAATTATTTTTTCTCAATTGACATTTGTTGCATGCTGCTTATTGAAAACTATCACTATGTGATTTTTCTCAGTCTTGAGGTCAGGAAAGTCTGGATGTTCAGTGCTGGTATCTGGTATCTTTGAAAGGGAGTTTGGCCTTCCATTGCAGTGTTACATTTCTGTAGAGCACAGCTATGTCTCTGCCTGTGCTAAAAGACTGTTACTAACTTAAATCTGTAAGCACAGATAGCATATGTATTAGAATATTGAAATTTTTATTAACTACTGACTGCAGCTAACATTTATGACACTAAAGTGATCCTGTAAAAAGGCAATATCAGAAGAAATGGAGGGAGCAACGTTTCTAAATTATTTTTTTTTAAATAACGAGGCAAATATCTTTCTGGGGTGAGCATGTCTTGAAGTGCAGGTTTGTTGACCTTGTGTAAACATGAATGTTAGAGCCTACTGTGTGCTCATAATCCTTATTTGTACTGTCCTCTGTTCTTTGGAGGCTAAGTTCTCTTAAGAAGTATGAATAACAGATTTTTAAAAATTTCATATTTTAAAAGAAATGTTATGTAAGGGTGAAAAAGATACATCTGTGGAGTGTAGCTGGGGCAAATTTCTAACATTTGGTAAAGAACTCTGCTAAGTCAAGTATATGGTTACTAGTAGCCAAGTAATTCTGGGATCTGCAGGAAGCAATTAAATGAATGGTTTTTTGCTTTCATATTTTTTACCATAACTATATAGACTGAAATAAAATAAAAAAGTGAGACTGCATTGTTGTTACTGGTGCAAATTCTTTGGCTTTTCCTTTGTGTCTCTAAAAGTCACAAATGATAAAGAAATCACTTCTGTAGTGCAATTTAGTTGTCACTTATCTTTTACCTGGTAAGATTAAAAATTTTAGTCACTGTCAATCTATTTTATTAAATCAGATTTGAGGAAAAAAATGTAACAAAAATGAATATAATAGGACAAGCGTGACCATATTTTCATAATTCAAAGTTACATTGTTAAGCAATGTGATTTTCATTCTACCTTGTCTTTAGGATGATTATTCTGTTTCTTTTTCTGCCCCTTCTTTAGGACAAATCCTTTTACCCTTTGCCAGCTCTGGAATGTTTTTATAGAATTATTTATTTTGTTAGTTATTTTATTACCTCATTTCTTTTGTGTATCACTGATTCTTTTTCACTGATGTGAGAAACAGAACCAAACTCTGGCTAGACATTCAAAGTACTTTCAAAGATACACCCATAATCTTTTCTCACACAAATACAGACATTCTTCTCTCTCTAAGCTACTTCTTTTACTTTCTCCTTGATGTAGTTTGCTTCATTTCCTCACTTTACAACCAATAATTCTGCAACCATTCCTAAGTGTCCTTGCAGTTTTGTGGTGAACTAATTGGATACTTCCCTCCCAAGCTTTGAGGAATCTTAATTTTGTGCCTTTCAGAAAAAGCAGAGCTCTCTACATTCTTTACTAACCAGTAAAAGACATTTTAAGGGAGTAGTTGCAGCAAAGTAGTGCAGTACAATGTCATTTCAAGTTAAGCAGGAAATGTAGGTGACCTGAAGTCAGTGACTCTTGAAGTGGAGCTCTAAAATCGGAGGTAATATCTGTATATGATATGCAATGGGTTGTGTATACATGCAATTTGTTCTGACTTCCTGCACTGTGCAGCTCTGTGCCCTGTAATCATGCCCTGATGTTTTTAGAAAATGACATCAGCGAGTGCCCAATTCTGCAGCATTGAGCTTCCCGAAAATGCTGTTAGGACCTCAGAAAATGTATCATCTTCATGGGGTATCAAGAGGTTAAGTGCTCCAAACACAGTTTTCCAAATTTCTGGCCACTGTTTTTGTCAGCTGGTATTATATGCTTGAATTGGCACCTGCATGTAATTTATCTGCCTAAGCAAGTTTCTATTATACAGCTTGTAATAGGACGAACCATGAACTTTGCTGCAGAAACCCCAATTTTTTTTTGTAAAAAAGAAAATGGCAAGGACAAGGGTTCTTATGGTAGGGTTGTGAGGGAAAGAAATGCATTTTAGCTGCCAGAGGTTAAATTTGTAATGACTTTGTGAAGATGCTGGACCTTAAATGAGTTCTTGATGATCCCTTAAAAAAATTTTAAAAATACCTAATAAGGCCAAGGAGATTAAAGCAAAAAACATCTGATCTGCTTTACAATGCCAAATAAATTGATAAGCTTCAGAAGGACATTGCATTCTAAAGTTCCAAATCAGTGCACAAACCCAATTTTTTTTTAAGAGGTAGATTAATTTTAATTGAATTTTTTGACTCTGGCATGAGGTGTCGGACTGACAAAAAACAACTTGCTTCAGTTGCATCTTTATGCTGCAGTTAGAACTGTGAAAAATATTTAAGCTAGAAGAGGAATCACAATTAGTTCAACAATCTCAACCCTTGAATATAAGAAATTTGTTAACTCAAAGGTTAGTTCAGTAATTCCACCTCCACACTTGGATGAGACAATTGCATTTTATTCCTAAAATGGACATGTAGTGATTAATCTTCCGGTGCCATTTATTAACAGGGTCTAGAACAAAAAAATATTCTTGAAAGAAACCAAATTTAACTTGGATATGCATTTCTAATAAAACCATGCATATTTTGGGTGCTTCTCATGTCTCAAGTACATACCATGAAGACTGAAGAATTGACTTTCATGTATAAAATACATATCAATATTTGAACAAGAAATTTAATCTTCTGAATAAAGTAAAATTGATGTAAAGTATAATTTAATTTCTACTCAGCAGATTTTTTAATGCAGACATTCTTTCCAAAATTGTAATATCAATTTTATAGACCCTGAGAACCAGAGTAAGAAGGGAAAGAGGAAGATATGTCTCTTAAATAATCAAAAAGATAGGGATATTTTGCAGGTAGGACTCAAACTTTTGAGCTTTCGATATTAAGCACAGTACTAATAGTGTCTCAAATTCTCAAAAAAATTGTTTTGGATGCTGAGAAACTACATTACAGTAATGACTGATGCACTAACATAGATCTGGATCATTTTGACCTAATTTACTTCTTTTCTCCTCCTTCAAGTATTTAAGAGCACGTATAAGAATGTTTGTGTCCTTTTGGTAGTTATTCCCAAAAGCTGTCAGTTGTTTTTGGTGTTTAGCCTGATTAAGCTGACCAAACCAGGAAATTTGACTCAAGACAAGGATTTGAAATTTCACTCTCTATGTGGCATACAGATATTTCTTTCAGAAGCACTTCTTTTTTCTGTCTGAAAATGCAATTTATTTAGAAATTTATTCCATGGTATTTCACCAAGTATCATGAAGCCTTACAGTTACAATAATCAATTATGAAATTAACCCTAACTCCTTTCCCAAGTGACCAATGATGCCTTTATTCCACTAAAATAGGACTCCTGTATTAAATGGAAATCTTTCCAAAGTAAAGTATTTACACAGCCTTAATGCTTATAAAATCCAGGCTCCATGACACCCTCAAAGGAAATGAATTCCAGAAGTGTGTGATCATCAGGAAAATATTCTTCTGGTATTCCAATCAGCTGAATATAGGAGTAACCCAGGAGACTATAAATCTCATAATGACATGAAAGGAAGATAAATTAGTCTCTTTGAACTCATCCCTAAGATATGGAAGGCTCAAAATTTTAACCAGTGGACTGAACAGTAAAAATTAATAAACAATCCAGTGCATAGATGTGTTGTCACAGCTTCTGTTAAACTATATGAAAAGGCTGACTTTAATCTTACTGTCACTTGGACAATGATCTATCTTTTAGTTTGCACATATATTAGTATTTGTTTTTATCATAGATCACCCAGGCACATTGACATATAACTCAAGCTTGGACCTTTGAGGACCAAGTCAGTCATCCGAAAGCAGAGATATGGCAATTAATCCCAAGATATTTTCCAAGTGAAAAAAAAGTAATTTCTAAAATTAAACTCCCAAATTCATTGTGAATGAGAACCAATTTCTGCAATGTATAACCACCACTGATTTCAAGATCAATGTAATTGTCATTTTCTTTACATAACAAGGAAAGTTATGATCAGCCTTCTCACCAGAAGTGCTTGTGTAAAGGATGTCGTGACTGTGGTAACTGTGTCGTTCATGAAGAAAAGATTATCTTTTTATCTGAGTGTGTGTATTGGAATAATTTCTGTGTTGGGGATGTTTATGTAGTTGGTAATCATTGTTGGACTGTTGTAGGATTTATTTTTTGCTGACTATTTGGTTAGATTTCTATAACCTGGAGAATGAGGAATTCGAACTGCCTGTGAGCACTGAAGATATCAACTTGCACCTTGAATCCCTCATCCTGAAATGGAAAGACAGAAAAGACAGAAAGATAGGAAACTGTTAGTGAGTGTATTTTCAGTTTCTTTTATTAGTATTTTACATTATTAATCATGCATAATACTTTTTTAGTAGTATTTGAAATCACCACTTGTGTTTATGAAAGGTGAAAAATGATCACTTCATATGAAAGTGAAGAACAGAAATCTCTTTTGTAGCAGATGAAGTTTTCAGTGCCCTGTTTCAAAAATCAATCAGATCTCTGTTCTAGGCCAGCAGTTCTTGTCTAGTGAGACACATCTCGTTGGTGAACCATCCAGAACTGCAAATGAGGCATAAAGCAGAATTCATGTTCTATAATGAGGTGCAAGGAAATATCAATTGATTGTAAGTCAGCTGAAGGTAAAATTGTTGAAATATACTATTTTAAACCACACATTCTACAAGGAGCAGCATCTACTGAATATTGAGCCTTTTGTTTCCTTGTTTATTACCTGTACTTCTTTACTTCTTCAGCAGTGTATAGAAAATTTGATGTTCCTGTTGAATAAAGGAGCTATTCCTTTAGCCAAGGGAATTAATCTTATTTAGATATTTTCTAACTCTGATTCTGATTAATAGTACTCCTTTACTATTTTTATAAATATTATTTATATATTATTTACTACATGTATGGACATGGATAAATGTATATATTCATACTAAAAGGTTAGGATGCCTAGCCATTTCAGTACTCTAGGAAAACAGAGAACTGACTATGGGACCATCATTTGACCCAGAGTTTAAAGAAATTTATTTTGTGGAGATGAATTTCTCCTGTAGGAAGCTGACCAGCCCTGCAGAAATTACACAAAAAAAATTAGTAGCATTTATGAATTATTTTACTACAAAATAGAATCATGCTCTTGCCAGTTGAAGAATTGATTTGTACATTTACTAGATAGATAGGTTAGTTTTCTTATTTCCCAAATGCAATTTCTACCTCAGTAGCTCTTTATATAAATTATGTCTTAGATCAGGATAGTGGTTTCAAAACTCCATATCCCTGGATTTGAAGACTTCTTTTTTATGTGTCATATCTGCCATCAATAAGAGTTTTGTGAGAAACCATGAAGATCCCTACCCTAAAATACCTGTGTTATATTTGGGGAAAATACGTGAGTTGGAAAAAGGGACAGAATGCACACACCTGAATTTTTTTCAGATATGGTGTCAGAACACAGCTAAGGCAGGAACTGGAAAGTGTTCTCAGATCTAGCAATAAAAATAAAACCACAGATTTATATTCCTGCCTCCTAAATAATTAGACAAGCATAAGAACACTTCATTAAATCTATTTTTGGATGCTCATGCAATTTTGGGTCACATGATATTTTCCCCCTACATGTTCCTCTTTCTTTCTATTAATTATACAGGAAGAAAAAGGTGGCTAGCTTTCCAATCTGCAGTTCTTAGTCATCTACATTTAGGTGGGATGAATCTGGATGTCTTTGATGTTAAGGTCAAACAATCTAAATTCAATCTCTGAATTTGCCTAAAATCAGTAACATCTTCAGTTTTAAGCATAGACTTCCCTAAGCAAGGAATACTTTGAAAAGCCCAGAACTGGCAAGTGAGGTAGAAGAAGATGCTGAAATTTTATTGCAGGCCAAGCAAGTTGTATATATTGTGTAACATTCGGAAGGAAAATGATATGAGAAATAATTAAAATTATACATTTTTTGTAATTATTTGCAACTATTCTATGCCTTGTCATATTTAAATAAAATTTCCCGTATTGCCTTTCAGTAAATGTATTAGAGAGAATTCCGCAGAGAGATTTGAGAAGCCATAATCTACACCGAGCTAAGGAAATTAAACAATTAGCCAAAATCATTCATGTTAAAGATAACTTAAAATAATTATACTGGGAGGTATACCCAGTTGTGAGGCATACTTACTTATTTCAAGAATGAGTACTGTGGTGGTATAGTCATAACAAATAACAAAACGTTTTCGAATTCTTATTTTCCTATTTTCCTTGTCTAATTTATTTGTTTTTTTTCCCTGTCTTACTCATCCTCAAATGCGCAATTTGTGTGTGGTCAGTGCCAGTTTTTGTGTGTGTCCATACCAGCCCTAACAGTAGGATTTCCCAAGTGAACATATGGCACATTTCCTAGTATCTGTGTAAGGAACAAAGTTTGACCTACCATTGTGTTATCTGAGTTTTAAAACAAGTATAATTGTTTTATCAGTAAAAGTATTTATTGTAACTCATCTGACATTTAACTTTCAGAAGTCTTTATTTTTTCATTTCATATCCTTAGAATTTTGTTAAAAAGGAACTGATAAAAAAATATAAAATCTCAGCTTCCAAGTATTTTATTTGTAGAATATCTTCTTTCCTAAGTAGCAAGTAGATGCAGGCAAAATATCATGTTTAACCTGGTTGCCACTTTTTAGGAAGTTTTAAAGCCATCCTGATCAGTACATCATGATTATTTCTTTCATCTACTTAGACCATGATGAGATGCAGGGAAATGAGTTGCTTTGTGTTCTCACGGAACTCAGCCCATCTAATTAAGGTCAGTTGGCACTTTTCTACTTAGGAAGTCCAAAGCTGACCTGAAATTTCCCAAGATTTGGCTTTTTGGGCTGATGTACTCCTTGACTTTCTTGAGAATCTATAGATGTCAAGGTTAGTTTTGTCTTTTATTAAAAAGCAGACAGTTGCTTACCTTTTTTCCCCTTGTGTTGAAGACATAAGTACTGAGAATTTTTGGAGATGGGAGTATCCAGATACCTGTGAAGGTGCTAAAGGTAAACTGACAGCTTCTTTTCTCCTCAATGTAAGTAGGTTAATGAGAGCATCCTCTTTACCATTTTGAGCATTGTTGTACTTGCTGGGCGAGTTCGTGACTGGGGAACAGTGCACAGGCTGCTTCCACTGGCACCAGAGCAGTTCCAATATTTGGAAACGTGCTAGAGGCATAGTGCTGAACTGCGCTTTTGGGCCTAAATCCAAAGACTGTTGGCATGCAGTGTTATCCCTGATTTCACTGGAATCAGGCTACTTAAACACTTGATGCTACAAGGAATGTATTTCAACAGACTTTGGAACAGCAAAATTCTAGTATCCTATGCAGTTAGTTGAAGGGCTTGGGGTCCACGTCTCTTGTGTGGACCACTGACATTATTCTTACCTGCAACCTTAATCACATCACTCAAATTTCAGATCCTAAAGTATTTAATAGAGAATATGCTTAAAAGGTTTGTGATTATTAACTGTTTTTTGAAGCTTATTCTAAGGATAAGTTATTATTATTTCATTGTTTGGTATTGCTGCTGGTGGAACAAGTTTTGTGAGTCCTTTGTGCCACTAATGAGAAGGCACTAACAGCAAGTCTGATGGAAAATGAGAAGAGGGAGTTAAATGCACTTGGGAGGCAGTTCCATGAGTTCCAGAATCAGTACAGCCTATAGTGGTATCTCAAGTTTTTCTATCCTAATTGTTCTGTGATGTGGTAGAGGATGACAAACACTTAAACATCTTTTCCTATCACTTGATAATCTTGTCAGAGTTCAGATGGCAATGTTGTGGCTATTTGCTGATCATGCTCTGACTGTCTTTCTGCTGTGAAAGTCAATGAGTAATGGCTCTCAGTTCTACCCACTCTTCATCTGTGCACACTGACTTGAGTCTTTCTCCTCCTGTGATACACATTTTCACAGAGATTGCTGGAATTTAACTGTATAGATACTTACGCCCTATGAAATTACCCAGTCTCCTCAAGCATATTAGTCATGATGATTGACAGTAGTATGAAGAAAAAAGGGGATAAACAGACTTTCCAGGTTTCTAAGTCTCATCTATTGGCTTCAATGGTGTAACTTGCACTAAAGGGAGAGCATAGATTAATTTAAATGGCTACCTGGGAAAAATATTAAGAAGGACATTGAAAAGAATTAAATAAATAGTATGGAATTCCTCAAAAGAGAAATAAAGAAGTGTGAAGATTCTGAGAATAAAACACAAGAAAAAAACCCCAATATTTTATGGCATAAGATGAATTTACTTTCACGTTACTATACTTCGGTAGTGGGTATTTTCTGTAACGAGGTTTGGTCTCTTAGCTGGAATTTCAGTATCTTCCATTGTAGATCTGTGACCTGACAACCAAGGATTAAAATCAGTATC
Source organism: Thryothorus ludovicianus (assembly GCA_013397245.1). NCBI lineage: Eukaryota > Metazoa > Chordata > Aves > Passeriformes > Certhiidae > Thryothorus > Thryothorus ludovicianus. The sequence goes on along the minus strand of VZTB01003128.1, from coordinate 403,107 downwards.
ACTTTTCCATTCTTGATTAATGTTTAACTCAGTGAATTAAATAGTTCTTTCAATATTTAATTATTTTACGGGAGAGAGAACAGTGTCAACAGCAAAGACAAATTCCCTTAGGAATAACCAGGGGGATGTTGAAAAGAACTTTGTGGGTATATTTTAGGAGGCCAGTAGAGAAACCTGGGACTCAGTTTTCCATGCTTCCTAACACTGTTATGAAGAATGGTGCATTTTGAATGACTGCTCAGGCAACAAGAGAACGAGAAGATTCATTTTTACAACCCTTGGACAGAGACTGATGCTTCCCTGTAGCCTGGATTTAGGTACTTTTATCCTTTTTGGTTTGAGGCTTTATCAGTATTTCTTTCTTTATTATTTCCTATAGTAGGTATTCAGAATATTGGCTTCTATGACTCCTGTTGTTATGTGCTTAAATTGTAGATTTTGCATTAGTTGCTAAACTTGTGAAACTGAACCTTTGAACATTGATGTGGTGAAATAATAATGTGTGTGTGCTTTATCCCAAAAGAAAGTCTGTTTGCATTTCACTTGCTGTAGTGAAGTGAAATGCCCATCCTTGAGTGGAATTTCCAATAGTCCTTAAAATCATGTCCCACCTTGGAGCATCAGTTTGCTGACCCAAAAGGAGTAGTCTTATAAAAAGTGATGATACCACACTATCTAATGTCCAAGGCCACCATTGTTAACTTACCTGTTTGGAAAGAACTTGTTCAGAAGTTTTTTCATAATGAATGTCGGTCAAAAATTTTTAATTATGAGTATTTAATTAAATGCTTTGATAAGGGCATATTGGAGAGCAGTGGTGGTGTAATACAGGTATTTATGTGCTATTAATTCCAAAATTTTATGTAGTACCTAGATGGAAAAAACAGTAGACATTGGACTTTCTGTACATTTAAAAAATCCCACTTTTTTATCCCCAAACTCCAAGTGACTCAGCTCTACAGTTCTCTTCTGTGTTTCCATCAAACCATACTTACATATTATCCAGTAGATTAGAATGGAATTGTATCCAAAATTGTTCTTGATAGTATCTTTTATCACACAAAAATCTTTGTCTTATAAGCTGTAATGCATAGCTTTAATAAGTTTGTATGACTCTACCTTGTTTAAACTACAACGTCCTGTGAAATCTTTTTTATATGCCTATAATAAAAAGCGCTCCGTGTAAGTAATGTTTGAGATAACATATTTATACATATTGTCAACTTTTTTGTATATTAGATTTACATTTTTGAAATCTAGAATCAATTTAAGGAAGTTTAATCTTATGTTTGAAATAGAAATATTTTATATAAATTTGAAAATGCCCATATCTGGGAGCTTTTTGGATAACTTTTCTTTTTAAAAACTTGTATCTGGTGGTCATTTATTAAAATTCAGCTTGGCTACAGGGAGAGGTATCTGTATGGAACTCAGTGTAGCTTGGTTTAATGGATGCAATGATGCTTTCTCAGGCTTGTCTTTTCATTTTGAAATAGCCTGTCAACCATGTCAGGTAGTTGTTCAGACTATCTTGTACTCATTTTGCTCTTTCTCTGCAATATCTTTAAAGTACTTGGTCTTCCTTTCCATGAAATCTTTGATAAAATTAGTGTGGAAATGAAATGTATTATTATTAAACCATAAATAGCAAGAGCATGAACATATGTGTTTTTTCAAGTATAAATACACCAAATACACCAAATAAAGATCACTGTCAAAATTATTTTAATGAGGCCCTCAGGAATGGGAAATACTAGAAACAGGATAGGAAATGCTAGAAACAGAAGTGCTTGAGCAGTGCTTGGCTAACCTGGTGCTTATTAACTACACGATTAGGAGTGTTTCAAAAAAGCCAAGCCTGTTCATACAGGACATCTTTTTCTTCTAATATGGATATTGGAGAGTATAGAGTGTTCTGAAGAACAGAAAAGGAGATATCAAGTTAAATATCAAGTGGGTAGAAAACTAATCCCTCTCTCTTCCAACATTCTTATGAGAAGCTTTTAATTTGGGAGTGCTGAGGGTATAATTTCCTGAACCTTAGAAATTACAGTAAATCACTGCCCTGCCCAATAGGAATTTTTTCGTGGAAGACACACTTGAAAATCCGTAACAGCATTGAAATAAGGTAAATAGTACCTGTGCCATTTTGTTCTCAAACAGTATCAATGTACAGAAAATTAGATTTGTGTGGTTCTACTGACTTCTTTTGATTGTTTCATTCTGGTTCTCAAAGGATGGGTACTTCAGTGGGCAGAGCCTACTTGGCCCATGCTCCTTCATTCCATTCCCTTCAGCCTCTTCTTCTTAGGTCTCCTTACTTCCTTGATTCTTCTCAGATGAATGATAAAATTTTGGAAAAAAGGGAAGTACCTAAAAAGAGATGTTAGTAGGATGTCCACATTATAGGGTCAATACACTACTCTAGGCCACATAATAAATACAGGTAACAATTATTAGCTAGAGGGTCTCTTGGAGTGTGTTAGAAGGGTCAGGAAAGAAAGGCAATTCTGTTTTATTCTGTTCCATTAATTTTGTTTGAAATAAAAAATAGTATTTTAAATCAACAGTCCATTCAATTTTGATGAAAATTCCAAATGTTCAAAAAAATCTGTATTTGCACAAACCCCATTTCATTATAGCTGAATTTTCTGATTGCAGCAGCTATGAAGTATTTGCCTTTAAAAGTATTCTTTTACTTTTTTATGAAACAATTAACAGGTATGAGTATCTTCAGAGTACCCTTTATTCCTTACTCCAAAATAAAATAAAAAAATTAAAATTGTTATATACCTGTCTGTTGTCAGTAGTTTTAGGACAATCATAAAAAAATAAGAAAGAGAAGAAAAAGGAGTGTATGTCTTAACTTCCATTTTAAATATCTGAGAATGAAGACACAGAAAGATGTATGTCAAATATTCAGAACTTGATTGCAACTACAGGAACATTTTGACTGTGATGCCCATTCATAAGGCACACAGCAAAAGGGTAATGTACTTGAAATACATGATAAAATACTGGTCTTGTACCTACTCCATGGCCAACATTGCCTCTGAACTGTTAAGTGGTGCATATTATACTGCTTGGAATGACTTGAACTTTTGTGGCAAGACAACTCTGTTTCTTGCAGCAGATAAGAATTTCTTTTTTTTTAGTGGAATAAAAGTAAAGGCAAATTTTCTTGCATTCCAAACATGAATTCTCTGTAATATAGGTAAGGTGGTTACCAAGTATTATTTTTTCATTTTATTATGGCAAGATAGCCACAAATATCCATCAGTTCCTACTTAAAAATCTCAAAAGTTACCAGTTTTGACAGACATGGAGCCCATTACTTTTATCACAAACTGTAATACATTGCTCAAATATAGATGCTTCCATAATGCACAGTATGCTATGGACAGAAAAACAGGTATTAAAAACCATTCTGAGTAGTAGTTAAGAGATATTTTCAAAATTGTTTTTAGAATATGTAACGTGGGTTGTAGTGGGGAGTCGCCTATTTATCTTATTTACAAGGACCAGGAGACGAATTTGTTGCCATTTCTTTTTTCTTTTAAAATCTGTGTTGTAGCTGCCATCCCTCTGGCCAAAGAAGCCTACATGGCTTTTTCCTTCTGAGCACATCAGCACACTTCAATTAGCTGGAAAGATGCTTATTCCCACATTGTCTGAGATTCAAATTGCTTTCAGTGGAAGAGCTTTAATAATGGACTTCATTTTGTGCTGGTTTATTTGGAGATTTTATAATTAGTGCTAAGATGTTAAAAGCTGTGGATAGAAAAATCAGATGTTATAAAGAAAATATTTTTAATTGTTTTTTTTTTAATTTGACAGTGGTAAAATATTTTCTGTGCTGTTATGTAATGTCATCCTCTGGCACAAGCATTGAAAGAAAAAAAATGGTTTTTAGTCAGGGATACTTATTTTCTGTACATTTCATGGTATTCACAGTACATACTATGTTGCAAAATCTCACTCTGTTCTGTTAGATGACTGATTCTGCTTCTTGCTCTTTGATATCTGATACTTATGTGTACCAGAACACAGGCTCCTAAAATAGTGGGTTTTCCTGGAAGTAGGTGGGTTTGGACCACCCCAAGAAGTGATTTTTCTCAGTTCTATCATGGCTGATTCAGTGCAATAAACTTTTAAAAGATACTGAAGACGTTTCATTTGCAGTGCTTATATATAATGCAGCCATTCCTTTTAGTAATTGTTCAAGTTTGCATGATAAATCCTTGCCTTGATGCTGTATGTACAGTCTCCGAGAGAGTGGTTAGGTATAGAATGTATATGTTTGCTTCAGTCATGAATTGATACTACATTTAAATGTTTGCACTAAAAACCTGTTATCTCAGATACAGTATAGCTTCTCAGATATGAGGCAAAAGATCTATTGTTACAATCTCAGCGCTACATGTTGTTTATTATGTGCAGAATTTTTTTTTAGAGTGGTCTTCCTGTCCTTTGGAATTGCCTTTACATTAAAAAAAAAAATTAAGAATTCTACATACATGGTCACGGATATTAGTCATTTTTACAGGGGAGGGAAGGAGGAGGGGAAGATGCAGAAATCCTCCTCCTCTTAGACAGTAGTAACAGTGTGAAGATGCCTTGTCCTCCTTTTTTTTACTTCTGAGATTTTATTGCTGGCAGCCAGATGTGCTGAAACTCCTGACGACAGCATCTATTCACTGCGTGTTTTTAATAGGCTTAGAGAAATATGAGTAGAGTACATGAAAGCAGCTCAGCTTCACACTTCAGCTGGGAATGCCCAAAAAGCTTACTGCTGTTTAGAATTCTTGCTACAGTCAGGAGAAAGCCTCTCGGGTGCTAAATCTTCTACGACTGAATTAGAAGAATAATGACTGTACAATTAACTATCAGCCCCTGCTCATTTAGGCACAGTTTTTACAGAGATCAGGAGAAATATGGAACTTGATTGGCATATTTGTATTTGATGGTGTGTACAAAATAGATGACTTTTAAGACAGGTGGTGAAGAAAAATAGAAGAGAAAGAAAGGGAGAAAATGCAATTTGAAACACTGCGCCAGGTCTGCAATTCTGTTTTATCTCATTTTCATGGGGTTTTCTCATCCCCTCCAAATATTTTGCAAAATGATCTTTTTGGACAAACGTTGAACAACACTAGGTAAGTAGAAATGAAATATTTTTGCTTTATCATTTTTATGCTGATGGCAATCTATCTGCATGCTTTTCAGTGGGGTACTTTTATAACTGCGCTCCTAGATATTAATATTTTTATGGTAGCAGTGAGTCTGTTTGTGTTTTTATGTTTTATGTAAGGATTTACATGAGAAGTCAATCTGCAGAAATAAAGCCAGCAAATATAGAATAAAATATTTAAGATGGTTATGTATCTTTCAAGTACATTAGCTGCCATTAGAAGCTGGCATTATTAGCTGTAATCCTTAAAGCATATTAAATATTCATAAACAAATTTGTCAGAGAAAATGATTTCTATGTGGATATGGCAGTGAAAAGATTGAATGCTCAGAGATGTGTCTGTTTAACCATGCATAATTTATTGGAAGATGCAAATTAGTAGTCCTGCATACCTTTTGCAAAATAGAAAGCAGTTCCTTATTTTTTTAAGATTTAGATCCTGTGTGTGATGCTTTTCAATGATGTTTTTAACTGGCCAAATTATAGCTGATTAGTGAATGCTTTGCAGCAGGTCACTCAGCTCCGTAGGATATCTTTGTGCATAGCTGTTGTTTTGTGGGAATTAGAAATGATAGGGTGAAGTTGTTTATTGGTGAGAGACAGTTTTTGAATTGGTTTCTTTGGATTTTTGGAGGGATAAAATGAATTAATAATGCCACATTTCTGTGTCATTATTCAGTAAACATATTATAGTACTGACATTTAAAACTTTCTCATACTGCTATTTAATATTAAATATAAAAAATATTAGTAATTTTGTCAAAGAGAGTGGAAGTGCAGGTAAGGAAGAAAAAGAACCCTGTATTTTTTTATAAAGATAGTGCACTGATGGAAACATTCTGGAAAAAGGGTGGAAGTAATAGGCAGAGACTATATCCAGCATTTTAATCTTCTTCTCTGTCTCTGTGGGGGAAATCTCTTTTAAATGAGATATTATTTCTTAAATACAGGGATATCTGCAATTTATACTTCAGAGAATTGATATAATTTTATTTCCAAGAATTTTGTTGTAAGGATTCTCTCCCTTACTGCTGATATTTCCTTTCAAAATATTTTAATATTTATTTAATGCTACTGTTCTCAAGTTTTGTTATCTTGGTTATGAATTTCTAATTAGGTATGTAAAATTGTGTAGCAATCATAATCCCGGTGGTGAATTAAGGTGTTTTTAGGTATATATGGAATCTGTATTCAATGAGATTTTTCTTATATCCCTTTGGTATACTGTGAACTATTTGAAGCTCTACAAAATGGAGCAATAATTTACGTGCTATCAGCTGTGATTGTAAAGCTGTGCATATTTCCAAGTGCATAGTTTCAGGCCTGCAGCAACCAGCAAAGCCCTTAGCAACTGTTCTAATCAGCTGCCATCCCAGTCCTCATTCCCTGGATCTGCTTTTACATGCTTTTTGCAGATCGAGGTGCATGCTTTTTGCTGATTGTTTTTTTACAGATACATGTGCATGGTGCTTTTCGGGGCTTATTTTGCTTGTGAGACTTGGGCAAAAGCTGCTTTTAGTATCAAATCAAAAGACAGAGTTATTTTATTCACTTGCTGTGCCTTAGATTTGGAGTCTATTTATTCTAGAAGACTGGAAAACAAGAAAGGATTGTTAGGAAACGGAGCCTCCTACCTAGTATGAGCTGTTTTACTTAGGATGAGAATATTTCTGTATTTATAAGGAGCAATGTCATGTTTTCATGTTTTTTTGTTGCTTTTGGCCTCAAGAAAACACTGTGTAATTTTTAAACAATATTCAGCAGTAATTGTGAGAGACTAATTCTTGCTTTCTCTTGTCTTCTGATACTGAAGTTAGGTGGAAGTATTTTAAGGTTATTGAGTAAAAAGATTCCCTCTTCTGAATATCTCTTCATATTTTAAATCTGATCTTGATAAAAGGTCTTTGAAGAAGTCATGTATTAGTCACCAAAAAATCTCACTGGCATTTATTTCAGGTGGTAGTCCTTTGATAGTCTTATTGATTTAAAAAAACGTGTTCTATTTTTTTTTAAATTAAATTAATGTAGTGTATCATTTAGGTAGATTTTTCACTTAAAGATTTGCACGATAAATGTAAGGCACCTGCTAAAAAATAATTGTTCATGCATTGAGAGTTTATGCTTCAGAACTGTGACTCTCCTGCATGTGAGAGTCTGCTTTGATGAGGTATAATGTGGTCTATCCCTTTAGTCTTCAAAGTTATATATTTTGTCCTTTGATGATCCTTTCTCTTTTGAATATGGTTTTTTCTGTTTTTATGTCTAAAAAGCACAAGTCAGAGGCCGGAAAGATACCGGCTGACATTACACACAGAGTGATTAACTTCTACTGCCACAAAGTAATAATGTGAATAAAACAGGTTAATGCATACAAATTGTACAGTAGATAATGAAGTGTAAAACAACGTCGTAGGAAAGGAGGTAGCATACAGATAATATTAACTGAATAAACATTGCTCCTAAGTTTATATAATCTGTTCTTGGAGTTGTTGTTCTTCAGTTCTTCAGAAAGTTTAAATATGCTGAGATTTTGTTGAAGGAAAGATAGGGATCTTGGGCTTTGCTTTCTGATGTTGTGCTAAACATTGACAGGAACATACATGAAACTGTTTTATATCATTTCCCATAAAAACTTTACATGAGTTGGGTTTTTATTTGCATAGTTTTGGCTTTGCAGTGGCTGATGTGAGAGGACCCAAATGATATTAAGCTCCTTGTGATTGATTTTAGCACTTAAATGGGTTTAGTTATCCCCTCCCAGCAGCTTCTAATGGAGGAATATTGCTGCTGAGTTCTCTTCTGCCAGCACTTTCCTGTAAGATGCTATTGTGAGAGTGAAAGAGAGAGCTGATCTGCTGGGCCTCCCTGCTGTTCCTGCACAGCTCTGACATTACCAACTCCAGCCAGCTGAAGCAGTAAGAGCTATCATTTTACCTCAAAATTGTGTTGCACTTGTGTTGGGGATTGTGGTGCTATTTCCTGGATAAGAAGTTATTTTTTAATGAAAAATTATTAGAAATTGCCTCATGTTGGGAAACCATAAGAATTGTTTTGCATTTTGAGCATTTGGCAAACAGCTAGTTTATGAAATGAGCTCTTCATGTGGCCAGGAAAGAAATCAAGAGACCTTTTATGAAAACCTACATTACATTGCTTACATTACATCCCAATTTTACAGCAGCATCTAAAGGTGGTTTGTTTTTTTTTTTTTTTTGCAGTCTAAAATTTGTCTGATTACCTTCAGTGACATACTATTCATTCAAATGACAAAAGACAATGAAATGAAGTTTTAAAATATATTTTAAACCTTTATTAATTAAGTAGGCTGGATTTTCAGATTTCCATTCTTCATTTAGTGCTTAGTGTACAAATACTGTGCTGTCGGATGCTCTATTTGTAGCAACATGCTTTGAGAAGTCACAATTGCTTTGGGCAGTATTCAGATTAACACATTACTGCATAATAGCAAGCATCTTTTGTGACTAAAATTGATACGAAGTGTACAGAGGACTATCAATCCAATTTTGCTATTGCAGTTTATATTAGAAGCTTTTCTCAGAAAATGGAAAGCTGTGAGTTTACCTCAACTTGGTTCCTCACATGTTAGGATTTTTGTGAAAGTGAGTTTACTGTCTATTGTGGCCACACAGGGGCATAACATAACTGACGTATTGAGCCTAAAACCAGTGCAAGGATTGTTCACCAAATTCTGCATAATATAGAGACTCAGGAATTGTCTCATTTTGAAATTAGATACCCCTAGTTTAAAAAAACAAATTGCATTTTCTTTCATTAAGCTAAACTCCAGTGTTTTTGAAGACTCTTAAGAGTTTTCACTTTTGAAATCCCTTGGTAGCATCTTTTACATAAATACACTGATTTTTTAAAGATTACTAAAATGCCATAATAAATTAGCTAGTTGGCAAAACTAGACATTTACACTAAAAGTATCATTTTGGCAGAAACATATGATTTCTTTTCATTATTTAATTTTCTCTTTTCTTTCCTCAATATATCTAGTAACTATTTACCAAAGCTCCTTTTTATAATGAAACCATCAAGTGATGTCAAGAATTACTATCACAGACAATTGGGGTTTTTTATGGTGTTAATAATCATTACTTTGACATTGAAGGAAAAAGATCACTTTCTCTTTCTTTTTGGGAAAAAAAATTGTCAGAATTTTTCTGTAGAATAGATTGGAGTTGTTTTTTTTCTTGACTATATTGGTTCAGCATAGCAGGAGGTTTGCTAATATTCTAGGAGAACATTGCATTTTCAAATATTACTAGTCTAGGAGCCAAGAAGAAACTACCATAATGGTGTTAGAACTGACAGCATATTGTCCGTATCCTGTGATTCAGTACTGCTGAATACTGTAATGAAACTGCCTCTCCTCCCTTTACAAAACTAGCTTGTCTATAGCTACCTTTAAAAATCTAGTTTCTTGGGATTTTCACATCTTCTCCTTTTTTACCTGTATACTAGATTAATAGAATCCTGTTTTAAGTATATTCCTCAAATTTGTAGCTGATGTACTTTCTTAAGTGAAAAAAACAGTGTTGGTAAATGCATTTATTTGTATTCCTACCTTGTAATTTTTTCTTAATGTATTAAAGACATAGAAAAGTTATTTCCTCCCCTTGTTCTTAGCTGTCTGTGTTTTGCCTCAAACACAATCAGAATTCCAAAACTAAGCTAATTCCAGTCCTAGATCTCTGTATTACTGTAGGAAAGTTGTCAATGTCCTGTAATCCTCTATCTTATTTTCTTCCTAAAATTAGAGAAATAAGCCATATTCAGGTGAATCTCTATGTGGATTATATATAAACTTCTCTAAACACAAAGGGAAGACTGGCAGCTGGGACAGCAAGTTGTGTATAAGAGGCAGAGAGAAACTCATGCAGCTGTGTGTTTGGTCATGTCTGCACCTTTGCCAAACGCTCCTCACAGAGCCCTCTTAGGTCCTCCTTGAGCTGCAAATAAATGTATCCAGCTCCATCTGTCCTTTGGCCCTTGATTAGCTTCTTTGGGACAAAGTGGGACAAGCAGCATGATTTTTCTCATCTTCTTCTCATGTTTCTATTTCCTTTGGAGGAAGCAACTGACCGTACTAACTTGCCCCAAAGCTATTTCTTTCTCAGAGGAAGTTCTGTATTCCATCCCGTCTTGGTGGCTGTTGGGTTTTGGATTTGTTTTTAACTCCCAATCTCTAGGAAAAACCACCCCTGTAACATTCTGCTACAGATATTTTCAGACAGAGAAAAGTAAGAGATTTCCTTACAGAACCATTTCTTTTCCTATCTCTTCCAGCTCTGGAGAGAGATACCTTCTGTTACTTCCACCTCAGTTGCTACAGATTTAATAAGGTGACATATGCTTCCTCCATGAATCTCACAGAGCTGTGGATATTTGCAGCCATAACAGGTTTCTCTCTATTCTCATTGTGCATCAACTGCTGTTATCTGATGATGGCAATAAAATCCTAGCTGGCATATGATTCTAACCTCCCACTAGGAAGAAAAAAGAGGATGGATCAGAGGTGGATAATTTGTCTCAATTCAACTAATATGTTAAATTCAGAAATTTAAATAATCCTAAATTTAGAAATGATTAAATATGCTTTAGAACTTTTTTTTTTTTCCTCACTTGAGTGAGAGCAACAGAAATCTAAGGAATACTTGAGTTACCAAGTACAACTTTTTGAAGAGAACATGTAAAAAAATATCTTTCTATTCTTGAATAACTCAGATGATTCCTGTCATTTCTCAGAACAGCCCAATAAGATGTGGGTATTATCTTCTTTTTCTGGAAAAAAGAAAAGGCAGAGATCATGTTATTAAAAATGACTATGATATTGTATAGTTGAAACATTTAAGAGATTTGTTCAATGATGAGAGCCCAGTATTTAATGGAAACTGAATGTTCCAACATCCAGAAATCAAGATTGCAATTGTTGACCATTGATTAGATAATGGGTGTATTTGAGGACAGATTGAGCTGTGGTGACTAAAATAATAACCAGCTCCATGTATCCATTTTACTCTTCTTCAGGGTGCTCTCACTCTGATAAAACAGGCATGAGTGCTAAGCAGACCTGCCTCAGCTGGGAGTTAGTTTTTTGTATTGATGTGCAGCAAAGTCAATACCTCAGACTGGTCAGACTTATGAATAAATATTTCATTTTTCCCAACTGTGTGGTCAGAAGCCCCTAGTGAGAGTCTTCACCAGTCCTTCTTTGCTCTTTACCAAGTATGTTAAAAAATCACAGAATATTTTGAGTTGGAAGGAACCCACAACGAACATCAAGTCCAACTCCTGCCCTGCTCAGCACCATCCCCAGGAGTCACACCGTGTGCCCAAGAGCATTGTCCAAATGCTCCTTGAACATGTCAGGCTGATTCTGTGACACCTTCCCTGGGGAGCTGCTCCAGTGCCCAGCCACACTCTGGGGGAAAACCTTTTTCTGATATCCATCCTAAACCCCCCCTGACACAGCTTCAGGCCGTTCCCTCAGGTCCTGTGACTGGGACCACAGAGCAGGGATCAGTGTCTGCCCCTCCTATTCCTCTCATGAGGAAATTGTAACTGCAATGAGATCTGCCCTCAGCGTCCTCTTCTTGAACAGACCAAGTGACCTCAGCCACTCCTCATATGGCTTCTCCTCAAGGCCCTTCACCCTCTCTTTTACCCTTCTTTGGACACTTAAGTGCTTAATCTTTCTTATATTGTGGGGTCCAAAACTGCACAAAATAATGGTTAACAGCACTCATGTAGCCCTCACCTTCTCTATGCTCCTTTGTCCCTTTAGCTTTTTTCCCTTTTGGTTAGTAAACATGTGCACATTTGTGGTCCAACCTGCCTCCTAATGGCACTATCCTTTTACCAGATCAGGAGCAGGAATTAAACTGCATTGTAGAAACTTGGGGCTTTGAAAACCAAAACTTTCTTTGTCAGAAAAATGCTGTGTCTTTGCTTTGTTCCTTGGTGAGAAGTTTTGCTTCTGTTCATGCCACAGTTATTTATTTACTGAAGCAGTGGAATGAAGACCACTTCTGTTGGTGTGTACCTGAACATTTCTTCATTATTTCTTTCTGTTTTGTTCTTTTGGGTATAGTATGATTATGTGTGGAAAAAGACCTAAAAGGGAAAACATCTTACAGATGGACAGAATAGCACAAATTTCATTGGGATGTTTGGCTGTGTAGGTCTGGCTAAGCTGGGGAGAGTGGAAGGGAGGAGTCCTGCAGTTACCCAGTTCCTTTCCTATCAGGTGTGATGGGACTGCCCTGCCAGTTACTAACTATGGACCCATCATCCCTTTAGATTTTTCAGGAATATTCCCTTGATTTTGCACTATAAAGGCAAAATGAAGGTTTACTTATAGAAAACTATGTTTCAAAAATGTTCAAGAAAGATTGGCATTGATCCTCAAATGGTTTACTGGGTTCTGAGAAAGGAATAAATGAATATAATATTGACCCCTGAAAAATTGTGAAATTTGAGATGAGTTTTGGAAGTAATGGCATAATTTTAACTTTACTCTGAGATAGAAGGTTTGAAGCAGAAGCTGGAGGTATTTCAAGTCCTTGGCTTCACTTCAGCATGTGCTTTGCAATAAGGAGGCAAAGTCAGCTTTCTGAAAGCTGCTTTCTTGTTCTGAACCTGACAAGGAATAATTACGAGATAGAGAAATGAAATAAAAATCTTATGTATTGGAGAAATTTGTCCCAAAGTTGCCTAAGTTTGAAAGAGATTAGAGATTGAAATGCTGAAGCATTAATTTTGTTCATTTTATAATAAGAATTGAGTTGGATATATTGCAAGTCAGAGAGAATTTGCATGGTGTCTTTATTTATAAGAATGAAATATGTCTTGATTAATACACTTTATCCTTGCTGAAATATTTGAGTCATCTTTCTGATTAAGACATACTTCCAAATTCCCATCTTTTGATATTCAAGACAACTTTTTATCATGAAACTTCATCAATATTTTGAATAAATAAGTTTTAAGCCCTCCTCTCTTCGAAAGTAGAAGTCACATATATCATAATAGGCACAATTAACTTTAGCTGTTAAAGGTGTACAAAACTAAGTTGACAAGCAAATAATGCAATTATAATTGCTTTAAGAGAGTTTTCATTTATAACCTATAAAATAAACCTATAAAATACCACATATAGTCACAGAGAAATGCTCTAAACCAAAAATTTTAGTCTGTGGTATAACTACTGTGCAGCAAATATAAGACCTTTTGGCATGTATTATGTACATATTTTGTCGTAAATAAAACATAATTTCAGTACTAAATAAATAGTAGAATAATGAAATAAGAGTATTTCCTGCAAATTTTAGGTTTTTTTTTTCCTCTATATAAGATGTTCAAAATATTTCTAAAGGGACTGAAGGAGATGATGAATAAAACATTACTAAAAGATGGAAACTCAGGATATCAGGAAGACTTTATACTACAATTATTGAGTTATTATTTCTTATCCTACAAAATCTATTTTCAAGTATAGCTATACAAACTTAATTAAAATAACATTAAAATCTTTGTATGAAACAGGATGTTTTAATCTTTTCTTTCCTCTCCTCTTCTATACACTGATGTTTGTCTTTACATTTCTTGATTTTCCTAATATTATATTTTAACTTTTTTCTCCTGTGTCTTGAGATTGCACTCAGAACAAGTGCATTTTGTGTGGATTTGAGGGCCCCAGGGGCAGTCAGTCGTTCATTCACTTAAGGACCTTCAATTTTTTCCTTCTAATGGCGGCATTGTTCTGCTACAAAATTACAAGAACAGTGAGTGTTTTAGAGAAAACTCAATTTTTATAGCTCTTCTGTATCACAGTGACTAACACAGTTCAATCATTATTCAAATAACCTACAGTAAAATCTTCTAAGTGCCCTGTTTGCCAGAACTCTTCCAGTAAGACATGTTTCATCTACCTGTCATACTTTGGAAGATTTTGAAAAGTGTCAGGGAGGACATAAAAGATTTTAAAATACAGGAAGAATATAAGAAACTGAATAATTCAAAATTTTTTTGTCCATGAAAGTTTACTTGTGCTTAATATTTCTTTCACGGTAAAGTTGCTCCTTTGTAAGACACAGCATAATCAGGATGCATAAGGACTACCTGCAATCATAATTCAAATCTCTCTTTTCTTTAATAAAGCATGAGAAGAAAATATAGTGTTTTTCAGGCAAAGAACCTGGCAAGTACAGAGGTCTGAATTCTGCACTGTCAACATCATCTTTGTAGTGCCAGGAAAGTCATGTGAACTTCACAGCAGGAATTGTGTTTTATTTAATACCTCACATGCATCTATGAATTTTAATTTATAAATATTTGCAGAGGTCTTATGATCCTGGGTTTCTGAGTCTACATAAATGAAAGCAGAAATTAAATTTTCCCTTTTCTTTTTGGAATTTAGGTGCATCTCTAGACATTAGAATATGTGGCAGAGTAACTTAAGAACCTTAGAGATACGTAAGGATTTTGTGCCTTGACCTTCGTTTGCACCCTTCATCTTAGCAGTTGCAAATTATTTCATATTTCTAACTAGATTGTTTCTGTAGGATCTGCCAGCTACACGGCTGATGTGTCCTTTCTACAGTGAGATTTTTTCCTTGAGATAGGTATTTCAGAACTTCTAAATTCAAATGTTGAATATTATTCATATAAAAATAAAGCAAATGTATTCTCAAAGAAATTCTTAACAATTGTGAGGATATACAGTAAGCATGTTTAAATTGTAGAGACATAAACTCTTTAGCTTGGAAAAGACCTTTAAGGTCATCAAGTGCAACTGTTAATCCAGGACTGCCGAGTCCACCACTAAATCATGTTCCTAAAATATAATATGATAAAAAATTTATTATACCACATATAACATATGACACACATAATAATATTATAGACATTGTAATGTAATATACTGTATAATGTAAAGTGTAATAGAGACACTAAAATTTGGATAACTGTACAAGATACTCAGGGACTGTGCTCAAAAGATTGCACTATTGTACAAAAAACCCCTGTTCTGTTAAGCAAAGACAAAACCATTTTTAATTATTAATTAATAATTATTTATTTGCTATTAATGCTGCATGGAATTTTGTGTGGCCTCATGACAGTATAGTGGTGAAAAAAATGCAAATCTACATTTTTGTGGATTTTTACTGGATTTTGGTCTTTTGATGTAATCCACTATGAGTAAGTCTGTATCTTGGACTTCATGGTGGAATAGAAATAAACCCATTTCCTACTTACCTTTAATAAGGAAAGCTTTAGAATAATCACTGGTGTCTAAATGCTGTCTCAAAAATCACTTTCTTTCATGGAAATAATGCAAAATACACTAGTTGTATTTCATTTTGATCACATACGGGTGATATCTGAACTGCACTTGTGGCATATGGGAAAAAGTCTGTTGCATATATTCACCTTGATTGGAGCAAGTGGATATTGAAACCAGAGCTTAGCTGAGATCTAATCTCAAATCTACTGCTCCTTCAGCTGAAATGAGATGAGCGAACTAAAGGGAAGAAAGAAAAAGATATCTTTTAATAAGTCTGGCAGGACATCAGCTTTACTTGAATTCTGGGAGTTTCATTATAACAATTCCAAATTTGGGGTGATGTGGTATTGATGTGGTATGGTTTTGTCTTCAGAAAGTCATGTTAACTCGAATGAAAATGTGTAGAAAAAGTAGATTGAAATGTAAGAAGTGCAGCAGGGTGGAGATAAGATAGGAAACAGAGTTTATTGTATGGACCTTTCACTGAGTTGCAGTTATTTCTGTCTCTTGCCTGTCTGTATTATTTTCTTCTCCTGCTTCGGAGAAAAAAAGCTACAAAATAATAGAAAATCACATTAAATCCTATGGCATGTATCCCTCATGCAATGCAAAACTTCAACTATGGCAATAAAGTGGAATATTTAATTACCTCCATGTACCTGAATAAGACATTACAGAAATTTCTTTCCCAACTACTTTATATGGGGTTGAGTCTGAATTTATTACATAAAAGCACTTAATTAAAAGTCCAAAGTCTTTCTTTGCTCATAACACTACTTAAAACCAAATAACTTACCTTTGTTAAAAATTTAATACGATTTTGCACTATTGGCCATTGGTGAGTTTTTTTACTTTCCAGAAGAGAATGCACTACTTTAAGTTATATAACCAAAACTAAGAGAAGGTAACATGTTCTCAGCCTAATAAATTAATTTCAAAATTTTTGTTAGCATTGTGCTGGATTAATCTATGTACTGAACAGATCTAGAAAGAAAATTTTATTTTCTATTATTTGGATAAGTTTTGTACTTAATTACTTCATACAGTGTTATTTTAGAGCATGCTTTAGCAAAGACTGAACTATATACACTAAATAAAGAAATGCTACAATCATTAATCTAAATACACTTTATACTGATTGAAAATTGACTAATGCCAGCATAAATCTGATTTTATGTTTATATACCTATATATATCTAGAGAAAAAACAGAAACATGATAAGGACCTTTGCATATAGACCTAGACTTTGCCTGTACATAAAACTTCTTGTGAAGTTCAATTTAGAGGCATTACTGAACTGGAAAAAGGGGATTCTGAGAGCTGCTGTGATGGAGAATAATGACAGTATCACAGCAGAAGTCTGTAAAACTCTGCAGTGAAAGCATAGCATCCATTTCACATGATTATATTTTCTGTCTGTGATACACTTTGTGCTGATTAGCTGTACTTTCTGCTGCAGGGCTGTTGCATTTTATTTGTGATATATAATCATGTATAATAAATAAGGAAGTTTGAATATTTAACTAGGAATGATACTACATTTATGCAGGTATCCATATATTATCATGAATTAATTATGGTTCCATAGGAAATATTTTTTTTCCTTTGAAGGAGAATATTTAACTTTGTTGCTTGTATGAAGGAAAACAATCTCAGTTATTCCTAACATTCTCTCAGGAAAGTTAGATGTATCTGAGTATCTTGAAATCTCATCTTTAATCTTGTAAAATAATATTTTAGATATGTATAAACTATGGGTTTTTTTCTTTTTTTTTAAACTCTGTACAAACAGTACAAGGAATAAGGTATGAAGATAACTTTTCTTTGTAGCTTTATGATCTACTAACTGTCCCATAGGCAGGGACACCTTCCACTAGACCAGGTTGCTAAATACCTCATCCAGCCTGACCTAAATATTGTTGTCCTCAGGAAATAAAATACGAAAAAGTAGGTGTACATTTTGCCACAAAATCAGCATCACTTCCAAGTAGCCTTATAATCTTCTGCAAACCATCTTTCTGTGTGCTGATGAAAATTTTGGCTTCTGCAGAACTAGTTGGAAAAAGGAACTTTGTATTTCAACTCTTAAAGATGAACATATGTTTATTGTACATCACTCAGAAACTGAGCTTGAGATAATATGGAAGATATTTTAGAAACAACAGTTAACTTCAGATAAATATCATTGGTAGCATGACAACTTAATGTTTTCACACAAAGTCCACAGATGCCTGTTGAGGCTGACCATAGCTGGTGGGTTATCAACTAAATAAAAAGATTTGAAGACTATCTTAGGTTTTGCATAGTATTTCTAGTTGTTAAATATAAGGGGTAACATGCTGTCCTATACATTTCTGAGACTCTAATATTTGGATCACTGTGCATAATTCTGGACATGCATTTTTAGCAAATCTGGATGTCAGGAAAAGCATAAGGTCAAAAATTTCAGAAGAGAATAGTGAAGAGAGAAGGAAGGTTGGTTTAGCTGGCATTTAAAAGAGAGAGACTAGCAGCAGCTATTTGTAGTGATTACTTAAACCGCAGGAATAAAGAAGTTTTATTTGGGAGATTTAAAAAAAAGTCAGGAAATGTGGTGTAAAGGGTGGAAGGCTTCAACTGAATGCCCATGCAAATTTCTTAACCTACCACACTATAAAATTCATCCCATAGGAATGGTATAAGCCTTAAATTAGATTGAGTAAATTCTAGAAAGTGTACAGTGGGGAAAGATCTTTCATTGTCATGGAAACAAACTAGGTGATCTAATAAACGTTTTCCATCTCTAGCTGTGTTTTATTCTGCCATTCACTTTCAGGTGAATTTAGAAAATGGAGGTATTTTTGATTATTTTCACTGTCTGGCATTACAGTATAGTATCCAACAGCTGAAATTTAAATGCTATCTCAGGAAACTTATATTTCATTAAGATCAACTAGGAGTTAGTGTTTACAAAACATAAATGCCTTATTAAAATACATGGACTAAATCTCATTCATAATAGAGCAAATACTGCTATTATTATTCCTGTTATTTTCTGTATCATATGTGTCACTTCTATTTGTCGAATTATTGTCTCTCAGTCCTATGCAAGGCAAGTCAAAGAACTGAAATCAAAAGTAATTACTTTTATTTATCCTTTATCTAAGTTATCCCTTTGACAAGAAAGACCTTGTTTTCAGAAAAATGTGTGTACCATGTTTGTATGTTACTTTTTACACAAAATTTTATCAAGTAAACTATTTGTTTGGAGGATTATCTAAAGAATAATAGCAGATGAAATATGTGTTTCTTACTATGAGGTTAAAAATTAATTTGACCTAGCAGCAATCTAACTCTTTCTTCCAAAGAGGTAACTGTCACCTGATCATACCAGTAGTTAAGACATCATCAGCAGTTGTCTTTGCTTAAATTCCGATTATATATTTAGTCTACCTTCTTACTTAATTCCGAAATCAAATATCTATATAAAGAAGTAGTAAAAAAATACAGGGACAGAATGTAGAGATTCTGAAGGCATTCTTAATGCTTGGTACACTTATCTGCAGTTTCTAAATTTTCAGCAGAAAGGTTTTACCCTTTGCATTGCTAAAATAATTTCCAGTTACATAAACTCCATGAGTCAGACAGTGTATTTACCAACACATGAAGTGGAACTTATATTAAAAGTTCAAAATCTAGAAGGGATATTTCAAAAGCTAACATTGTGCTGGAGAGGCTGGTATCAGGTACCAAGGAGGAAATGAGGCTTTTGTCTCATGTGACTTCACATGCTGCTTGGAAGCACCACAGAGCTCCAGTGAAATCAGTGGAGAGACATCAATACTTTAGGGCAGAACCACATCTCGTATTTTAGGCAGCCACATTAATTTAAGTGTAAGGCTGACCTGAAGAAGTGAGGCAGTTTCATTGTTTTGGGGAGCTCATTTACAGAGGGATGTGAGTGCAAGGGATGCAATTACTATTCCTTGAAAATTTCCCTGATGCCTAGATCCCCATTTCATGCTCCTGGCTCATGCTGCCATCTAACATTTTACATGCTGAACATAATTAACCAGTTAATGGCAATTATAATGAAACTCAGAGTATTCTGAGAAAAGGAGTGTGACACAAATATTAATTTTCTCATATGAATATGACCATTATATGCACCCAGATTTTGAATCAGTTGTCTAAATGAGGTCAGTGTATCCTTCTTATAGGGATTTGAGTGGTTGCTTTGGCACTGTCATGCCCGGAAGTATTTAATGATAATTTAAAGTCTAATGAAAACTGAAGTTGCTAAAGAATAAATGCTTGTTTATAGCAATAATAATTTCTTTATTTTTCCTTAGGCAAAGCAGTTCCTTCTACTTAGATTGTAAGATTCATATAGAGAAAAGAAATCATGTCTCAAATAGTGTGATAGAGAAATGCTGTCCTTTTCCTCAGTAGCTGATATGTAGTGTCCATTAAACCCCCCCTTATTCTTTTCTCTAGCTACTGTGGTTGTTGATAAGGGCAACAGTGCTGTTTGGAGAATAAGCATTTACATTCTACTATGTAAAAGTGAAATGAAATACATAATATAAGATTAACTAAATTAATATTACCAGAGCCTGAGTCTGTGAAAATTAAAATGCTGACTGAGGCTATTCAAATGTATCTGTTGAAATACAAAAAAATCTTTGAATGTTCTTTTAATGGGGGGTCCAGGCCTGCAGCAACTTTTGTTTATCCTTGTATGCTTTGAGAGCAGTGGAACTTTCCAGAAGGTAAATTTATCAAGTGATTCATTGCAAACACAATTTAATGTGATTTGCCAACGAGCTCTATACTTGCCGTAGAAGCAGATGATTTTCAACTAAACTGCATATCAGAATAGTAACTCTCAGAGTTATTTTTTCAAACACCTTCACTGTTTAACACCATTCAACTTCCTGCACTTTACAGAGATTGATTACTAAACTGAAAACTTCAAATATAATCTGCACAAAAAATTCTCAGAAAATATTTCAGACTCATAGAAAATCATCATATTCCCAATGAGGGTACATTTTAAAAGAGTCTATTTCAGCTTATATGAATGTCTCTTAAATCTGTTCTACATCCATGATAGCCTAAGGATAACTGCAGTGCTGCCTACCTTTGCTTTCCTTATGGCTGTCAACACCAGCTGGTGTAACCAAAGACTGAAATGAGAAAGAATCAGCATAATATAAAGTCACATTTTCCAGAATATTAAAAAAGGCTCTGTGCACCAAAAGAAAAATAATAATACTAATTCATTAAAAGTAATAAGTAAAGCTTGTCAGATATTTATTTGTCTTGGAAGATGTTTGCATGGATTGTGATCCTGTTTAAAGAGTAGCCACATGAGAAAAATGTAACATAAGTGTTTATAATTGAACTTATAATTATCTGTTTATTTATTTTTTAACTTGATTTCCTGTGCTACATTTTCCAGAAATTTCTCTCTTTTTTTAAAATTCTTTTTCTAGAGAGGCCATATAAAATTTAATTGAATAGCTCTGAAACACTCTGCAGAGATAATCACAATTAATTCACTCAAACAAAAAGCACACTTCATCAAATGCTTCAGAACACATATCCAACTGCACTGTCAGACTGTCTGGTTCCAGATAAGTTTTCTGTTCAGTCATCCAGAGATGCAGTGTTAGACTGTAAATTATTGTAAAAATCCATCAGCATTTATACATATACGGGTACTCATATTTTAAAATATATTAAAAATTAGCAAAAATTTGTG
Organism: Thryothorus ludovicianus; assembly: GCA_013397245.1. Lineage (NCBI taxonomy): Eukaryota > Metazoa > Chordata > Aves > Passeriformes > Certhiidae > Thryothorus > Thryothorus ludovicianus. Next base: position 381,857 of record VZTB01003128.1, on the reverse strand, counting down.
ACTATCCTAAAGGAGAATTCCTTTTTTTTTTTTTCTTTTTGTATTTGGCATACATTTTGAAAAAGAAATATGTATGCATCCTGTAAATATGACAGGTCATAGAAATCTGTGCATAAGTACGTAGGTAGTTGATAGATCACGGACACCTACATTTTTGTGACTCAATTTGCATAATTCTTACAGTTCTGAGAAATTCCTGCCAGTTTTGCAATGGCTTATCACCTAACAAGCATGTATGGAGTTCCTGAATAAAGCACTCAGGGACCTGAAGCCAGCACAAGGCACTCTGACCGTGGCCACTCTCAGACTTTCATAGAATCCTTGTCGCAGCTTCGTTAGAGTGCAGCTGCAGCCTGGCATCTCTTGTTCCCCTCTTAGTGAAAGAGCAAGGACATCTCAGAAGGTGACCACAGTCAAGGACTCAGAGTTGAGAGGCATCAAGCAAAGCACTCCAGGCAGTGGTCACAACATCCTGGAGACAGCAAGGAGAGGGGGATGCTCCAGGCAATGGAAGCAGGAGATGAGGGAATGAGAGTACGTACCAGAAATGCCAAAACCTACAAAGAATTTTCTCTGCTGGTGATATGACCTGCTTCATCAGGGCCAGGGATCTGGTGAAATGTTGGAGCAGAGGCCTATATTTGTTGATTTAGGTATCCCACATACTCCTTAGAAACACAGTGAGTCAGATACTCAGATTTCTAAATCTTCTAATTTGCTATATAAGGATCGTTAATTATTAACTTTACATTTTATTTCCCACTTCTTGAACAACTTAGGAAGCAATTGTCATTGTTCTCATACCTGATCTTGCAAGGAAGCAAGATTGTTTTGTTTTTTCATCTTTGACTCTGCAACCTTAGCATAGTCAGATTCTTTTTTCTGATTTTAAGATGTGGTTTATTAGAGGGTGGGACAAACATTGCATGTTGCATGTATTTTTTTCTCCTATGTGTAATGGATATTATTTTATGTACATATGTAATAAAATCTGGCAGCAACATATTTAAAAAGATATTATTATCTCAGAGTAAGAACAAGTAAATGTTTCTATTTCCGTTCATTTCCTGTAAATGTAAAGCTTACAAAATTTCAAGCAAAAAAATATGTCTTGAATGCAGGCAGTTGATGTAGGTAGATCTCATAAAATTGGAGAAAATGAAGGAATCTTTATAGTTTATAGCAAGTGTATAAGGAATAATTTATTGGTTTTTTTGGTTTTACTTTGATACACTGTTTTATATACTCCCTCTTTTATAAAACACTGAGATTTTGATACCTGTAATTTTACAGCTGTTAATATGGACTGCATAAAATTTACTTACTAAGCACATTAAACAATATGTTGTAAATATGTTCTTGTGGGAAGACACAATAATACATATTATGCCAGGTCTCTACTGATGGACAGTTTGAAAGAAGATATGGGATAAAAAAATTACCATACCAATATAAGTATTGTCCAGCTTTTTGAGCAAATGGGCGAAGTGCTGTGTCTGAAAAATGTCACATATATAAATTGTGAGTAATTTAGTCTAATCACAATTTCTCCCTCCTTTCCAATCATTCTTTCTCCCCCTCTTCTACTCAAAAGTGCTCAAAGGAATCCTAAACTACCAGTGGAGTCTTAAGCTACCAGTGGAATCTCCTTCTATGAATTCTTATAGTTAAAGACGTTATCAGGGAAGTTTAAAGATACCTGCTAGACTTTAATCTGCAACATTAGTAATTTCTGTGTAATCAGCGGCTTTTTTTCTAGTTTTCAGCTCTAGATGGTAGTGTGGTAAGTCTAGCTAGAGATACTGAAAAGTTACCTTCCTTCTGTTTTCTCACATTTGGTGGCTGGGGTGGTATGGTGGGATGGATGAAGGAATATTGGTCAGAATTCTTTGTAGGAGATTGGTCTTGATAACCTGACAAACGGGTTTGTTGTCAGAAGCAGTATGAGAGAGACAGAACTGATTCAAATACTTTCATTTAAATGAAATTTTGTAGCTAAAATGCATTCTCAGGCTGTTACAAGCTCAAGAAGTGGGCTGTGAAAATGTCATGAGGTTTAAAAAGACCAAGTACTGGTGCTGCACCCAGCTCAGGGCAACCCTTGGTATCAGTCCAGGCTGGGGAATGAACAGATCAACAGCAGCCCTGCACAGAAGGACTCGGGGTTGCTGGTCTGTGAGAGGATGGACATGACCCAGCCATGAGCACTTGGAGCCCAGAGACCCAAACGTGTCCTGGGCTGCTTCCAGAGCAGTGTGGGCAGCAGGGGAGGGAGAGGATTCTGTCCCTCTGCTCTGCTCTGAGCCCACCTGCAGTGCTGCATCCAGCTCTGGGGTCCCCAGCACAGGAAGGACAGGGACTTCTTGCAGTGAGTCCAGAGGAGGGACAGCAAGTTGATTGGAGGGATGGAGCACTTCTCCTTGGAGGTTAGGTTAAGGGAATGGGGGTTTTTCATTCTGGAAAAGAGAAAACTTCAAGATGATCTAATTGAGGCCATCCAGCAGCTGAAGGAAACCTGCAAGAAAGATGGACAGAGACTTTTATGGGGGCATGTAGTGTCAGGACAAGGGGGAATGGTTTCAAACTGAAAGAGGGTAGGTTTAGATTAGGTATTAGGAAAAAAATTTCTTTAATGTGAGGATGGTGTGGCACTGGAATACATTGCTCAAGGAGGTATTTGATGCCCCATCCCTGCAAATGTTCAAGGCCAGGTTGGATATAGCTCTGAAAAACTTCATGTAATGAAAGGTGGGACTAGATGGGCATTCAAACTAGATGATGTTTAACGTCACTTCCAACCCAAAGGGTTTGATAGGAATCTGTATTTTTGGGTTTTGATGCAGTAGCGTTTGCGATTTTTCTAAGGAGCAGAGAAGGAGTATGTGCTGTTCATATCAATTATGTATTAACCATTTGTCTATAGATTACAGATGACAAGGTAAGCGTTGGCAACAACAAAGCTGTATCATGCAAATATATGCTTTCATTTAAAAGAAACTCTGTTCTCTATTTTCACTGTTAGAAGATTAATTTCTAGATTAGAAAGAAACCAGATATTGATGTTTGGTCTAAACTCTTCTGGGAACATTTAATTGTAAACATAAGTGAAGTGAAAAATGTCCATAAACTCTCTATTTTAAATAAAATTATTTTAATAATAATACAATAATAATGCTCCAGTGTAAAAATTATTTTAAAATTGTTTCATCCATAAATAGATAATTAATTACTTAATAAATTGGTAGATTACTATTGTATAAATTTGCTGAGCACTACTGTATTCACTGTAGTCTTGTACTACTGTAGCTCTAAGATGCTCAAATCCTGACAGAAATAATCACTTACAAGTTGTGGAGGAGAGAATAAAGTAGACCATCTTCCAGCATGGTGTATTGTGGAAGTGGTTAAGTGATATCCAGCTCTCCCCCAAACCGTGCAGTCAAGGCAGTGAACAGGATGGATTTGATGAAGGGGAGGGAAAGAAGGAACGCTCAGTCAGAAGGCTGTTTCCCATGGTTTTGGCATGGGAAGAAGCCTCTCTGTGGATATCATAAGTGAGGTGCAAAAAAATCTGTCACCTTCTCAGCAATGTGTGACTTGTTATCATCATTATGGTTATTATGGTTACTGTAATTAAATCATATGTGTGAGAAAAGAAAAAACTTAGGATGCTCAAGCAGGACTGGAGGTGAGTTACAGTTTGGAGCAAGAAAATGAACATCTGAAAAATTGAATGGATTACTAACATTTCACGAACTGCTCATAGGAATGTTACAATTCCAAAGTTCCCTTGTGATCGAGATAAAATCCAAGGAAAATTAGTTGGTTAGAATACTAATAAAGGAATAATAAGAGTTTCAAATTGGTGAGTTTGACAATGGGTAATGGCTTGACGAGTCAATACCTTTTTTTGGTGGTGACTTTTGGCTTGTGTTTCATGACTTAGTTGTTCATTTAGATAAAATCCTGTTTATCAGAGAGGTATGAATATAAATCAAGTATGACCAGATTTACCCATGTGGGAGATAAATGTGAATAATATAACTAAGATCATTACCTGCAGCCAGTTTTAGATTCAGTTCTTCCACAGGGATTTTCCCTCCTGGGAAGAGCTGAAGAAACTCTACAGCAGAATTCAAAGTCTAGAAAACCTGCCTTAAAGTTTAATACGTTAAAGATACAGCATACTTCAAGAGGTGAAATATTCACTTGGCAATAGTTGATAAGTGTCTGCTCCCTGAGAAGTTTTGTTAGGTGCAACAAAATCCATTAACTGCAAGGAAAGTAATATCTCAGACTAGAATGAGCTGGAAGTTTTATTCTAGGATTCAGAGACTTGACATCAAAATACTTTAAATCACAACTGGATATTTTTCAGAAAATTATTTTTCAACTTGAATGCAATTTATGGTCTAGAGGTAAGAAATCTTCTAGTCTTTGTAATCTGAGAAAGCACAGAAGTTGATAAGAGTAATTCCTTTACAATGTAATTTATACAGTAACTAAAGAGCAAGTGGAGGATATAAACCTACAAAAATCTATATCCTCAGAGATTTGAGACAAAGGAAGATAAGGAAGGCTGTAGTAAATGTAAGGGAGTAAGTGTCTGTGTGGAGATAAAACTGTGTGATACAGGAGCAGAGTGTAAATGTGCATAGCAGTAATGCAGTCTGCTTATGGACACATGGTAGTTCAAAGCTGCAAATATATCAGGAAGCATGGAAATCTTATAGATCTTTTTCCCTCAGATATTCCTGTGTGAAATGGTCGAGTTTATTTCTTGTGAACTTAATATTCTTTCTGTTTTGCTACTTTTTCTGTGTAGAAGAGCAATATCAACAATGATATGAAAAAAAACAGCAATATTAATTGAGCACAAACTGGTGAATATTATTTCACTTTTGAAGCAAAATTTTTTAATTTAATAAGTTATTTTGAATTTAACAGTTCATCTTGATAATAAAATATTATACACAATCTTTTACATAATTTTTTCTTCTTAGACATTTGCTTTGTATGACATTCATTTTTTCCCAGTGAAACATACTATTGGATTTCAGAAAAATTTTGCTCTTCTTTTGACATCCTTAGTAATGCATTTTGTAGCTGCCAGCAGTCAAAAATGTATATTTTAATTCAAGCAAATTTTCCATAGCAGACATTTCAAGTAATATTAATTTTATCATTAATTTTGCTTTAAAACAAACCTTAAGGTGTTGCTATTTTACTTGAAAATATTATTTTATATCTTGTTTATTACTTAAATATATACTACTGTAGGGTTTATATTGTATTTATTACATGCTTTACGTATTAATTTAGTAGTAGATATGGTTTCTGTGCATTTTAAGAAGCTTGCCCAGGTGGGGTGTATTGTGGTTTCCTGTAGCCCCCATCAAAGTATTTATGATGGTTCTCACCAATTTTTTTGCCCTTGTTCATCTCATAAATGCTGAAGCACGATGGACTCATGGTTTTATATTGTTCAGAAAATATTCATATTTCAAGCATTATCTTTCATTACAATCCATTGTAGTCTTTCCAGATCATTCCAGTTCTATCAGGGTTATTGTTAAGAAGCACATCTCATCATTTGGTTTCCATTTCCATACATTAGATCATGTTACTATTTTTCTTAAATCAAGGAAGTACCTATAAGGAAATTTGTTTCTCTTTTGATAAACTAAATACATTGCATTTATGGGGTCTTTATTAAGTGATGTATTCCCAGTGGTTTTTACCATGCCTGTCTGTACTTCCTGGAGTTCAATCATTCGATATGGACCTGATTTTCAAAGACAGTTACAATATAAATTTAATATAATAATACAACTTCTGTAATCAATTAAATTTCCTCAGTTCTTAGTTATAAATTCAGGAATTGAATTTGCCTGTTGCTCTTTCTTGAAAATTGAAGTGATCACTTCTCAATTTGGAGTCTTTCATTCTAATGTTTGACTTGCCTCTTTTATCTTGCTGTAGAGTTGCATTTTTAGCTCTTCTAAACATGATTTTTGAAGTTACTCCTCTCTTTAGTCATTCAGTTAGTGTCATCCTGACAAGTACATGCCTATTTGGGAGATATGTAAATGTCAATGTGTAAATAACTATTGGCAAAACACCCCCAGTGCTTCATGGTTTAGGAAATCAAAGTTAACACATCACTATTGTGTGGCCCATTTGAAGCTACTGTGTACAAACTTATAAACTCTGTAGCATTAAAAAATATAAGGCAATTATTACTAAAATTAGAGCAATGTTGGTACTGATAGAGTGGGAAATATTGTGATCATACCATCTGATATTACCTAATGTCAATATATCATGTGACTTCCTTCCAAACCACAGGAGAACAATACTTGCTGGGTGTTTCTGTCTGCCAACCGAAAAAATTCCTATTTCATAACAAGACTAATGTAATTGTTAGAATTCCTGTGCTCTTAATATACTTGTAGAAATACTTCATGCCTTTCTAATCTCATCTGACAAAGGATATTCCTTATATATTTTTGGGTCCATTCCTAAGTTTTTGATAACTTCTAGTTTTCTTTTAATTATTCTCATCTTTCTCTCTTTTCTGTGTTATATTTGTGTAACTACTTTCACTTACCATTGAAGAGAAGGACAGGTGATAAAATGTTCTTAAAGTAATAGATCAGAATTTCCACTTTTCAGTTCACAGTTTTTTCAATCATCAGATTTGGTTCCTGATTTGAAATTATTTTTGGTTTTGGAGTACAGATTACTTTAAATCCCATTGTATTACAGACTAGACTTGACTGTCAATCGTATAACACACTCAAAGTAAATGTGATCATTTGTACCTAGGATGTGACTCAGATTTAGTTCCTGTTCATCATCCTCTCAGGATGGTATCTGTCTTCTGTTGATGAAGTAATCTTTTCTCTCTTTTGACAGCTTTCTAAAAAATTCTGGGGACATTTTGGAACATCAATAGCCTGAGATATCCAGTGTGTGGTATATTTGCTGATTCTAATGTTTCCCTATTATTGAAAAGGGTTTTATTTTGTTGCTCTATAAATTATTGTCTGTAGTCTTAATGAATTTTTTAATTTACTCAGCTAGTGTGTCTGGAGGCTTTGTAGATAGACTGAAGCTTGACAATCATGCACGAAAGTGATGTTCTTTCACATGGCACAAAGTATGTGCATGATGATGCCTCTGTGTGGCTGGGAAATTATAGCAAGCTTGTACTCTGTTTTTTGTTTTAATATGTTAAATCATTTGACATAATTTCACTGAAAGTTATTCAGGGGATGTAAAACAGGTAATGGAATTAAAGGAAAGTAATTTAGAAAAGTGAATTATCTGATCCCCATTCATTGACAAGAATTGTGTGAAGAAATGAAGTCTTTTTTGAGATGGTGCATTTATTCTTTAAATCCACACTTAGACAAATGTTGTCTTATAAAATGTGATCAATAATGTCTTCAAAATTAGTCATTAGTTTTTAGTGTTCTGCAATCATCTGTAATCTAAGAAGGAATTGTGTGGCAGTGTCATTAATTCTAATAGATATCATTACCAGTGGCAGGAGCCCATCAGGTGATAATTATAACTTGTAACTTAACTTCAGAAGGCAGTATGGCATCCAGTAGTGTATCTATTTGTCACTGATTTTTTACAAAAGTTTTCATTATATTCTATCAGGAGAGATCATCACAGACCATACCTATCTGTTGAGTATTTACTGCTCTCTCTCTTTGGACATGTTTGTTTGCCTTGCTTTTTGGGCTGGATACCCCTTAAACCAAGCATGTGAACAAAATGTGGTTTCATTCTTTGGCAATTTACTTCACTGATATCTTGAACAAATTTAGAAGCTTTCCAAATACCTTACCTATATTTTTCTAATAGTGAGAAAACTAGCCCTTTATCTGAAATGAAATTCAGTGGATTAAAATGCAAAGGCAAGCAGCATTTTTTCTCCAAAACACATTTTGCCCAATTATTACTTAAAGCTGCCTTCTTACAGCTGTAATAGTATCTGGCAGATATTTTGCAAGACTGAAATTCATAGTGTTTTACTACTTGCCACAGGACATATAAACAAAATGTCCCTTAGGTCACTTTCCTACTTCCTAGTATTTGCACAATTTCAAGTCAAACAGCCCATTTTTCTTTCTGTCCTTTTCCTTTAGGCTCCTGTCTACTCAGGAAAAAAGCCAACAAAGAAACACCCACCAACCTTTGCATGCCCCTAATGTGAAAAAGAATCCTTTTTGAGAGAGAGGGAGAGAGAGACATAGAGAGGAAAGACCTTTAAAAACTAAAATGGAATGAGCGTACCCTATGGGGAAAAGTGCAAAGGTGATTCCATTTAAAGTTTTCCAAATAAATGAGATCATGTAATAACCTACTAGAACACTCACATTCTTACTCTATAAAGAGCTCAGCCAAGCAGGGCTCTGGTCACATTATTCAGGACCCATTCGATATTGCAGCCTATAAAACAATTCTTTGTAGCTGAATTCACCCAGTTAGTAAATAAACTTACCCTGACTCAGTGGTACAGTGTTTGTATAAGAACCCTTTGGCTCTTCTCAGTTGGGTTGTGCTGCTAATGAGTGTCTTACCTTCAGAAAGGTACACAAGTTCTCAAAGGAGATCTTACACCTTCATACACCTGCAAATGCAGCATAGGGTGAAAGGTGCTGTAGCTGAGTCCCATCGCTTGATTGCTGTTTAGGATGCTAACTGATGCTTTTGAAAGGTTATTTAATATTACAGAATATTGCATGCTACAAAGCACTGTGGGTTGCTTTTTCCTGTTTGTTTGTCTTTTGTTTTTAAGCTTAAAAAGAATAAGATATGTTTTTGTGAGATTCCAAGGCGAGGGAAGGAATGACCAAGAGCTTTACCAGAATCATGTATTTTTGAAAGCACACCAAATGACCTTAAAAGTAGACAATACTTTATGCTGTAGAGAAAGAATAAATAAATCTCTGTCAAGCTGACATACCTAAAATTCATTCTTGACCTCAATTACATCCATTAGGCTATCCATGAAAGGGTAAAGAAGATGCAACAATAAGACAGCTGAGATTTTTTTTATACCATCTGGAGCATGCTTGTCCTCCTCTCAAAAATCTGTTGCTAGATAGAGCCAAATTCTCACACATCAGTGAAAAGTAAAGTCTAGCAAAACTAAAATCAAATTATGCTTGTTGGAAGCAAGAATAAGATCACTGAAAGCCACAACTTGCAGGACTAGTTAATTAATATGGTGGAACAAGCAGGATCCAAGCCTTGTTTTTCAATATTTCCTTATGAATGTTAAACAGAATTCTATGTGCCTAAAACTCAGGTTCATGTTTGTATATCTTGGTCAGATGATACCTTATTTAAAAGTACTGTTTCTGTTGTAAAACAATGCAGATTTCATGCCTCTATTACTCTATTTGGAATGCAATCACAGAAAAGTAATTCTTAAATGATTAGGTTACATTTCAGTTTTTAGTCTTAGTTTATCCATGACTGATTTGTATATATTTCATCTTGTTACAATGTTATCCTGTTGGTGAAGTTGTTCCTTTCTCTCACTATTTATCCCTAATTAGATACATAGAGTTGTAATATTCCACTTGACTTCAATTTTGCATGGCTAGATAAACCAAACTATTTTTGTAATAATTTTTAGTGAAATTCCCCATTTTCTTAGTCCTTCCAGTGGGTCTTTGTGGCTTACTTTTTTTTGAAAGGTGACTCAAAGTATACAAGGAAGTCTAAATGAAGTCTCACAGTGTATCATACAACGTTACCAATACTTTTCTCTTGACAGAAGTAACTTTCTGATTAGTCCTAGAACCCTGATTGTCTTTCATATCTGGAAAGTCTGAATTTTGGCTGATAAACATGAATCATTCTGGACTGCACATTTCTGTGTTTAGTTTCTGCCAGACACTATGTAGCTTTATATAAACAACGCTTGCACAATCAAGTTTTATGGCTAAGACAGGCAAAACTAAAGTTTAAAGATTCAGTTCAGGTTAGTTGTAAAATCAGAGGTTTGGATTTTTTTCTTCTGTTCCCAAGATAAGATGTCATAAATCTTCATTTTGGTATCTTTAGGATTCAGGGTCCTCTATGACTGAAGGAACTATTTAAACTTATTTAAAAATTATGTGGTTTTTTTTTAAATGAGAGAGCTGAGATTCCTTATTTTTAAATTCTTTTTTCCTGCTAAATACATAGATCATCTAAGTAATATTCAACTTGCATGAATTTTTTAAGAAGCAATGAGTGCATCACTTAATACAGGGTAAAAGAGGGTCAGCTATACAGACCCTGTTTTACCCTCTATTAAGGATACTTTAGTGACAAATCTGATACTTTAGAGACAAAAAATGTTTTAGATATATTGGAATGCAAACATATTTGGAAATAATAGAAAAACTGTTTTAGCTGTATAGTTTCTCTTATAACTGTGCATCCACTCTAATGCTATGGGACTATGATGTGTAATGATCATGTAAAAATCTGGTTCCTTGTGCCTGTTAAAGCATCTCCTTTATATTTTCCTTTCCCATCCTTTGCCTTTTTCATGGTGTAAGTGAGGCCATATGGGTCAGAGATTTCTGTACTTCAGTGTGTTCTCTCTGACAGTGATGAGCAGCAGATGTTTAGGGAGGAATATGAACAGCAGTGAAAGTGTAGAACAGCTTAACTGCCAAAGAATTCCACGACTTTTTGAGGCACTTTTTTACATGGATGGTGTCTGGTAGATCTGTTCTCACATTTTTAAACAAATTTCTTATTCCATTTAGTGTTTTAGCACCCACAGACTACTACTACAACATGTGAGATTTGTCCTTTGTGAAATAAAATTGTTATTGTTCATTTTGAAATCTGTAATTTGACAGTTTCATCTGGTATTTTCAGTTTTTTTAGATGCTGTGTTTTCTGTTTATCTTTTCCTTTTTATACATTATTTTATAAACTGATATTGTCTTCTGTCAGCCTACAATTTCTTTTCAACTACAAATTTCTTTTCAATTACAAATCATTATTTCTACGCTTTTGACCACTATTGACCTCTAAGATGATATTTCAGAAAAATGGCCATGATGTCTCAGGCTTTTGATTAGATAATAGCTTATTTATGGTTTACTGTAAGTTACATCTGCTTGGGTTTATTTTTGACATTTTATGCTTTTTAACATTTAGTATTATAAACCAGCTTATTATCCAAACATTATTGTAGGATCATTGTATATCAATGTGTATGTAATCTGATCATATGCTACATTAATATTAAAGTATGTTTAGATTAATATCATGTTAATTAAATATCCTGATGCTAAATGAGAGAAGTTGCTAATACCTGACTTGAAAAAAAGGGGGAAATAGGGTGACTCCTAGAAAAATACCATCTATAATTAAATGAATATGATGATATACAGCTTTAAAAATGCAAGTGACTATCTTGTGCAGGAACATAAGAAAGTGTTTTGCCTAAGTTTGAATATGTGAGTCATCAATTAGCCTGCTCAGAATACAGTTTAGATGACACATAGTCTTTGACAGCTGAAGAATTTTTAGTCTGTTCTCATCTGTCCCATATGCCATCTCACACACTCCCAGCTCTAAAGACAATTTCCCACCCCTTTGGACAGATGTGCTGCAAATGCTCATTCATAGCTCCTTCAGGTTAGGTGGTGCATCCTTGAGCAGCATGCTGGAGCTCTTCCTGTGGAATTTTGGATACTTAATGAATAAACAAACAGTAGTTGAGTCAATGTATAGGTACAGGGGACCCTAGAGTTTCTGTGCTCTCACTAGGGCTTCTACTGCACAATAGCTTTCTATTCCACTATTTGTTATTGATGCTGGATCATGGTAAAGAGGTTATCTGTAAATAAAAGTCATAGGTAATATATTAGTCTGCTTGTACATTACTGGATTTCTATTTACTTTCCTGAAATTATAGTGTAAACAGATTTTGTTTTGCATCACTCTTCCTCATACATCTTAACTCCACAGTAGTGCTTATGTAGAATTTGTTAGTTATGCAGCTGTACATTATACTGAGACTATTTTTCCCTTTAAAAAAGGTTTGGATTAGAGATACTTTACTAGTTGTTCAAACTTCTATTTTTACCCCCAATGCCCTGAAACACCTATACCAACTCTCTTTGAAGGCTGTGTAATTAGCTCCCATAGGCAACTTGAGCTTTTGTTTGAAGCATCATTTAGGAGAAAAAATCCCAAGTGAACCACTGTATTTTTTTTTTTAAATTTCATTTTCCAGGCTGAGTTAAGAACTGCTATACATAAAACGCTTACACAGCTAAAACAGGCATCTCTTAACTTCTCTTGTTACTTATCTTTTTTTTTCCTTTGACTAATGACAGGCTCTTCATAGTTATACCTCTTAAGTAAATGTGTCAAAATGGTCTTTGCTTGCTGAAGTATTATTTTTGGAAAGTAAATTTTTAAATGAGATCAAACTGTAAATTAATTAGTTCATCATGTTTTCTGCTTGGTAAGGTATTCTTGTAGCCTCTGGCTTGAACGGGCTATTCCTGCATAAGAAAAGATAGCTTTAGAAGAAAAGTTTAATTGTATCTTATTTTTTTTTCTTTTACTTTTTGGTTGCAGAATAATTTTTTTTTACTTGGAAAGTCTTAGTATAAAGGACAAGAGATATTAAACATATTTTATGAAGACATTTTCCTTTCTTCACATTATCTTTGAATACTGAATGGTTAAATAGGCTTTCTGTGTGGGGCACAAGTATGGCAATATTAATATACCAGAATATAGAATGTACCAAAGCATATTGCATACAGTATAATATTCCGTTACCAAAAAGATGGGGGTTATTCTGTAACGGTATAAGAAGAGGAATTTTAATCAAGATTTTAGTGTTTGGGTTTTTTTTTCCTTCTGTAAATTTCTTTAAAGTGAATTAGTACAGTAACCTGAACGAACAAAATGTAAGTGCTAAAATTTTAGCTGAAGCTGATGTTATTTTGAGATGAATAGCTGACTAAGGTTGCAGTGAACTGTGAAAGCACAATTGAGAATGCCAAGAATGATCAGAATGCAAAATATTTCAGATTTCATTATACCGTAGCTATAAGTTTATTTTTATTTGGAGTGCCTGAATTATTTTCCCAGCTAATCTGGATATACTGTATTCAAATCAGAGTGTACATTACTGAAGCATCCTTTTGTCTCTGAACAAAATTGAATTGTATTACCAGAATAATCGTGTAACATATTTGAAATTTACCATTGAATCATGTACCTGCTCCCAGTAAATGACTTAAGGACCATTGTGCATGCTCAAGTGCTACTGGAAACCTTCATTTGTCTTTAAGAAATAGTTTGGTCTTAAAATATTCTTATTCCTCTTTTAGTATTAGAAAAGCCTTTCGTTTCCAGGAGTTTTATTTAATTTTGACACAAGGTTCATTTTTTTCATTTTTTTCTTTTTTTAATGAGCTCTAAATATATATTATTCTATCTTCTACAGCTTTTTATGATGAAGGTTAAAAATTACAGTTCTCTATTTTGGTCTTAGCATTAAAAATGAACTACTAAGGAGATTTAATTTTCATTTTGGCTTTAGAGTCCTACAAAAATGTGAATTACCTTTGAGATAATATCTCTTTTTTTTTATTGTGAAGGTCTATGGGCAAGTAATATTGGGATATATTTTGATTGAGGATGAGGAAAGGAATGTTTATCTAAGCCGTTTCACAGCTTTCTGAATATTTGCACTTCTAATCCTTATACATGCTGGGTGTAAAATTATCTGCTTACATAACTTGCCATTTTATCTTTCAAAATATAAAAAAATATTTAAATTTGGATTCAAGGGTCTTTGTAAGAATGTAAACTTCAATGTAGTCCTTTTGGAACTAGAGTAGTACCATAATTTCCCAGTGTGAGTGTATTTTGAAACTGGGGAACAAGGTGCTGCAGTTTGATTGAAGGGTGAAAAGAAAGTAGAAGTTAAAAAAATTAAAAACCATGATCAAAATGATTTGACTTGATGTACATAAGATGATACAAAATTGGTTTTTCTAATTTTATCATACACAAAATGTTTGCAAATGACTTGCATTTTTTCCTTAGGAAATTTTCAAGGTACTTCCTCTTACTTAATAACTTGAATAAAGAGGAAAAAAAAGTGATTGAGGATGCTTATTAAGGAGGAGATACAGAAAATTAGATTTTTGGTACAGCTGTGAGTATTACTTGCTATAATCTCAGCAAATAGCAGTTATAGGTGGCAATAGAAAAATTCCTTAAGGTTCCTTAATAACCGTGTGTGTTTAAAGTGTACCCTAAAGCACTGCTTGTTTAGGGGATGTGATTTTCTTGTCTCACCAGCTGAGAATCTCTTAGTCAGGAAATGTAGAAGTTCAGATCTCATAGTAAAACAACACAGACCCTGTTGAAATGGAATTAACTCACATTAGAATCTCTTCTTTTCCCCTGCACTGTTTGACTGTGTATTTTACACAGCCCTGCATTTTGACCTTGTGAACATGAGCCAGTTGGTCTGTCAGCTCACATTAATGCTTAAACTCAGTAAAATATCTTAATGAAGGCATCCTAAATCCATTCCTGTTAGGGAATGGGATTTTCAAGACTGGCTGCAAAAGTTCCCTACTCAAGACAGTTGATACTAAACAGTGCCTGAATGTCTCTCAGAAAAATAATTAATATATATTTCAGTAGCACTTACTTCAGAAAATTGTTATACTCACCAGCATTTAAAGAGAGCTTTTGTGAATTGTCTGGAATTGTTCTGTTGGATTGGCTATTATATTTGGGATAATAATATAGTACTTCTACAAACTATTTATAAACACATACTGGCAGGAAAATTGCACATTATCTAAACCCGTTGATTATTAAAGTTTATTTCTTTGTTTTTCTTTGACAGGTCAGTCTAGCACAACAGAATGCTTAAATATCTTCTCTACTTAACAACAGTTTAGAATTTCCTGCAAAATTTGATGCAACAGACTTCACTTAATTTTATCTAAACTGGCATCCATAAATTGTCACGGTAATATGGATTGACCCATGAGGCATCGATACACCTTAGGAATATGTATTTTTCTAGTGTTCAAGGCAATGTGGGCTCAGAGCCCAGAAAGCCTGTCCTGTTCTGGCCTGCTTCAAAAGAAGAGGGCTCGAGGGAGGTGTTCCTGCTCTTGTACTCTGCTCTCACGAGAGCCCACCTGCAGTACCTGGGGTACTGTGTCCTCCAGGGACCCTCAGCAAAAGAAACACATAAACCTGTTCCAGAGGAGAGCCAGAAAGAATCAGTGCTCTGCAGAGTATGCAACAAAAAAAAAAAAAAAAAAGAAGGCTCCAGGGAGAATTTAGAGAACTTTCCAATACTTTAAGGGGGACAACAAGAAAGTTGGAGAGGAACTCTTTATCAGAAAGCATAGTAATAATGAGAGGGAAGGGTTTTAAACTGAAAGAAGGTAGATTAAGATAAAACAAAAGGAAAAGAAAAGTTATAGGGAGAGTGCTGAGACACTGGCACAGGTTGTCCAGAGAAGTTGTGGATGCCTCATCCCTGGATGGGTTCAAGGCCAGGCTGAATGGGACTCTGAGCAGCCTGGTCTAGTGGATGATGTCTATGACCCTATGATTCAGTTTCTGTGTTATTTAAAGCTCTTTACCCTGTACAGAATACTAATTTTGACTAAATAAAATGGAATTATTCTTATATTTGTAGGCAAATACTCATAATTCAGGGTTAGAAACTGAAAAATTGACTGAATAATGGGAAATTATTTTATTAAATATCAACTCAAAATTATCAGAACCCTCCAGGAACACTATTGATTAAGTAATCAATATCCATTTCTTTTCAGGTTACAAAATGTCTTTAGGATTAGTGTCTTTTTCCAGTAAAATTTTATTAAAGTTTTATTAAAATATATAAAGGAATATTTGCCTGTTCAGAAATCATAAAGTCTTGTTAATACAAACTAAAAAGATCCATTTAAAATTTAAAAACTTTTACTCAAGGTACATCAATTCTATAACAACTGTTTTATTAGTCCTTTTTTGTTTCCTGACATTTAAATTATTCCATGGAGCCACTTATTAAAATAAATGCAAAGCTCTCTGGGTTATTTTGCAAAAGTTCTTTGATATTGTTTTGGAAAATAAGCCAAAACCAGCTGTGGCATTATCAATGAAAAAGGCCTTGCTTTCAGATCCTTCTTTAAACCTGGTGAGGTCTCAGTCAGTTCTCTTTTTGTCTCAAAGTTCACACTGGACATTTGGAGGGCAGTGTTGTCATCCTGGCTGTCAGTTACTCAGAGACAGAAAAGAACATTCATGCCAGATGGTCTCATCCTTTTTATCAGATGTGTAACAGTGATAGACAGCATGTGAGTTGGGCAGCAAGAAGAGAAACTAGACAGAGGCAAGAAATATAAATGTCAAATACATACTTTAAATCTTTCTTCTTGTAGAAAAAATGGAATAGATACCAATGCAGGGCAGGAATCCTTTGCACTTCACAAAGCAGCACACGTGTAATTCTGGGCTTTACAACATAGAAAGGGGCAACACTAGGATAATACTGATGCAAAAATACACTATATTTTTCTCAACTTTAATTCTTGCTCTACAAGAGACTTTATGGTTTTCTAAGACTAATTCAGCTTGCAAGATTTCAGAGAAATATCAAAGAGTGAAAAAGAGAAGGCTCCAGGGAGGCCTGATCATGGTCTTCAATATGTAAATGGAAAAATGGAGGAAGACTTCCTTTCAGGGCCTGCAGTGACAAGACAAGAGGCAATGGTTTTAAACCTAAGCAGGGTATCTTGGACTAAAGGAAAAAAAAAAAATTATGAAGGTGATTTGGCACTGGAATAGGTTGCCCAGAGAAGTTATGGATGCCCCATCTCTGGCAGTGTTCAAGGCCCCTCTGGATGGGGCTGGATGGCCCAGTGGAAGGTGTCCCTGCCCTTGGCAGGGGGATTGGAAGCAAAAGGTCTCCAAGAGTTCTTCTTACCCGTATTTCTTACCCAAAATTTCTAGGTTTCTGTGAAATGCTCCCTGATCTAGTAGTAAATAACCTGCTTATGCAATTTTTGTTTCTCAGTGAAAACACAATCAAAAGGAGACTAAGGTGCACGGGANCCCTCTGGATGGGGCTGGATGGCCTAGTGGACTAAGATACACGGTGGTTCTATTTAACAAATTATTTTAATATTGTTTAATTTCATGTCATGACAAGTTATGCAATCATTGGAAGAATATTAAAAGTGGACTCTTAAACAACATCCAGATCAGGTATGACTGTATGCAGTATTACTTGTTTAGTTTTAGATCAATATGCCATTCATCTCAATTCATGATGCAGGAGCTGTATTACACATACCCCACCTACACAATCCAAAAGTTAAGGACAGGAATTTTTTTTCCCCTTGTACTCTAATCCTAATGAAACTTGCTTTTCTTATAAACTTATTTTATAGCTTAGAGCATGGGTTTTGTATTTCTATATTTCGTGTTTTCTTACATGATTAGTTTGCCTTTGTTTAGAATTTTTTTTTTGGTTGAGATAGTGTAATGATTTTGGCTTCAGTTTGGATTCATGTCTTTTGACTTTATAAATCTACAGCATAGAAGTCTGTATCTTAGTTGTCTGGTCTTCCTTTAGACTAAAAGGAGACAAATAAGCAGTTCTAGGGAAAAATTAATCATTTTACATGAAAGATGAAATTTGGATTCTCTAAGTGCCATTTCTTTCTAGTTAATTTAAAGATCTGACTGATGACTTAAGAAGCTTGCTCTGGAGTACCTAAACTCTGTTTTTTTCCAACAAGATGAAATCACCTAGTCCCTTGGGTCTGTGATTTGTTTGTTCCTTTGGTTTTATGAATTTTTTCATTCTTTTTAATGTAAAAAAGACACTGGTTCTATTGAAAACAACATTGGTAATGTTTTTAGGCTGCTTTTCTTCTGGATATGCAATTAAGTCTTAGTGATGATGATGATGATTTGGACATCTTAACATTTAAAGTTCAGTATCAGGAAAAAGTTTCAATTTCACTTAAAAGTTTTGGAAACTGCTTATATAAATGAATGTTTTTGTTTTATTTTCCCACAAAACATCGTCCAAAAGTGGTGTAGATATCAGTTCTTAGCCATGACAACTGTGGTGGTTGATTCAGACTTTACACTATGTGATACCATGCAGGAAGTTCATAAACATTAACTTTAACTTGAAGGTTGTCTCCCTTGGCTCTCTTTATGGTTGAAGGATCTTGAGGGGATCATTCAGAGAACCTAAACTAAACTTTGTTCTCTGTTCTGAATTGCCCGTTAGAATCTTCTGCCTCCCTCTCCACTGGGTGGGAAGCTGGGAGAGCAGATCCTCAGGTCTGACTTAGAGTGTTTGAATATCCCAGTGTAAATACACAGGGGACTCTATAATGCTCTGGAAGCACTTACAGGTCACTGTACACCCGTTGGGTCCATGCTGGAAATTAAGGTTCTTGTCCTATATTGTACAGAGGGAGTTAACCACAGGCTCTTTTCTTTGCATCTTTAAACCAACATCACACTCTAGCATGTCAGATGGAGTAAAATCTATTAATTCTAATATGATAGATTTCATTTTTATTTTAAGATACAGAATTAAAGTGTTTTGGGTGCATGTGTTACTTAGTTTTCTAATTCTGATTTTTTCTATATATTCTGAGTTTCAGATAGGAGTTTTCAAATACACGCACTCATTATGTGACAGATCAGACTTTTATTGCTATTGAACACAGCAAAAATATATTTATTGAATTGAATGAATTTTATATTATTTTCTTTATTAGTCTTGATAATGTTAACCATAGCATTTATTCATTTTTAATAGATAAACATGATTTACTGAAAACCATTGTTTAGGTACATCAAAGGAAAAAAAAATATAATCCCTGTTTATTTCTGATGTAATTTGGTAGGAAAATAGAAATTAAATTATTTTAAACTGATAGGGATAGCAGAGTTAATGCAACATAAGGCTCAATGAGCAAAATGGTCCAGAAAATCACTCTTTCTCTGTTAGCAATACTGAAATTTAATGTACCTTTGACAGCATCAATTTTATGGTCAAGTTTAATTTTGTAGTGAATTTAAGAAGAAAGATTTTGTTTGTGACTAACCAGTTCATCACTTTTATGATAAAGGTTTATGAAATCCTGAGTTATAAGCTTTCAGTGATGCTTCTCTGTAATTAATTTTAAACAAGCTTACAGGAGGATATTCAGCACTTTCTCCCTTCTTAATTCTTTTGTTTCAGGAAGGCACTCTGTCTAGAATAAAACACTATGAATCATTGGGTAATTTGGTAGTTTAGGGGCAGGGATATTTTGTTTGGTGGTTTTCTGGTTTTGTTTGGGGTTTTTTTACTATTTTAGCGAACTATTATAAAGGAATATGAACATGCTGGAACTTGAGTCTTCACTTTCTGAGCTGGACTGTAGGTTTTCTTAAGACTCTTTGGGGTTAATATGGATATTTGTGGATAGTATTCCTTTACAAAGGCTTATAGGTATGCTGCTCATTTTGGCAGAATTGTATGAGTCATTTTTAGATGGACTTGGAGCATCTAGATTCTGCATCTCAGGTTACTGTTTGTGAGTCAGCAGAAATGGGTTGCTGATGACCTGTCATTTGCCAAAGGAACCTGTGGTTCCCGGAGGCATCCTGAGCCTCTGGAGACATGGTGCTCCCTCCCTCCTCACCACCGAGGCATCTCCCAGCTGGGTTCTGCAGCGGCCGAGCTGCAGGACCACACACTGCCCTCCCACTCCTCCTGGGGAGTAGGGTGTGATCAGTCAGGTACAGCCCAACAAATATTGATGGCCTTAGGATTACATGTTGAGTGCCTGAGGTGTCTGTGCATCAAAGCGATACCTCTCACAGAGCTCCAATCACTGTAAGGTAAGTAATTATTCTCTCTTTTGTTCTTTTTTTCTCCTCTTCCCATGATTATTCCTACAAACAGGCAAATTGATTAAGTCTCTGTGTATGCTTTAAAGGGCTTATCTCAGAAAGTGATGACTGCAAAAGCTATCTGTAAAACCAAATTTGGAATTGTTTTCTTTTAGCCTTTAGTTTTAAAAACAAACTACCAAAAAGTCTGCCTCTTCCCGTGAATTTTTTATATATCTTCCTGATCTGCAGTGACTAAACGATGAGTGGATAAATAAAATATTTATTGCATACACAGGTGGAAGAACTAAGTACACTTTCAAATATCCAGAGCTGTTGCATAATATCTGGTGATTCACAAAAGAGTAAAGATAATAGTTTTTAAAAGATTTTAGTCTCCTTTTGAGGTTTTAAATTCTGTGGTCATATTACATTTTTTTTTTTGTAATATAATGCTTCTAAATAAGTGACCCAGTACCTTAATTATTGTAGATATTTCTTCTCTTTTGGTGTCCGCACTTTGGAAAATAAAGAAAAAGCAGACTGCTTATGTATTACTGTATATTTTCCTCTGGGGATTTTATTTTCATTGTCTTTCTCTGAGAATTCTGCTGAAAATTTCTATGTTTGTACAGGGCACTGAATTCTCACAGAAAGGCATCTCTGATTAGATTTTTCTGTTGTTTTCTCACCAGTTAATTACATTTCTTAAGCACAGCCACAAATATTAACTGAGACACATCACTTTTATGGTTTATTCAGTAGACTGCATTGCATATTTTGAGTTGGTTAGCTATGTCCTATTATTAAAAGAGTCAGTAAAGGAACATGTCTTTGTGATAGTAGTGTGCAGTTACATTTTGTATATTCAGTGACCCAGTATTTTGTAGCATTTCCTATTAGCCATAAGAGGAAAGGAACAAAGACTAAATGCATGAGTCATTATTTGCTCAAAGGATCTTGTATTCGTATTTTTATTGTGCCCCTCAGAGTGAACATGTATGTTTTTTGTTTTGCAGGGATTGAAGTTTTTTCTAGCGAATATAAGAATAAATGTGCAGTTCTCTCCTTTTGCTGTTCTTTCAACCGGAAAGTACAATGCAGCCCCGGCATGTACTCTCCAGGATGAAAAGTATGGAGTTTAGAGAATATTGACTACATACTATGGTGATTTTTAAAAACTGTCTCTGTCTGGAAAAAATCCCAACCCTTTAAAGATTCAAAAAATACATGCATTAGCAGAATAGAAAACCACCTTGACACTAAGCCAGGTGCTTTATATAATTATCTCATTGTATAATTAATACTAGGGAAAGATGGGTAAAAGTAGTTAAATACTTCATTCCAGGGGGATGGAAATTTTAATAAAATATTAATGCATTTATTTTAAAAAATATTTTTGGTTCTGAATACTGGAAAAATAAAATGTACTTGTATTTTGGTATATTTTTTATTCCAAGCTGATAATAAAAAGTGGTCCAACCTCATTGTCTTGGAATCAAGGGATGCTAAGGATTTAAAAAGATGTGATGTGTAGAAACCTCAAATTAATGAATTCACTGAAGTATGATTTTCGAGAGAGAAAATGCATGTAAAAATTTACAAGGCTTTTTTACTCTGAGAAGCATACTTCAGGGGCATATTGAACTTTGATAATTGAGAAATTTCCATATAAATGTCTTTGGAAAAGGGACAAATGTAGGTGCAATACTCCAAAGTAGATAAGGAAGCATCTCTCCCACTCACATTTTTGATCCAGCAGTCATTTTATGTCCTGCATAATGTCCCCATTAGAACCTCAGAAGAAAAACAGCTGCAGTTTTAATTACAACAGCATAACATGTTTAATTTTACCATCATTTTTTTCAAAAATGTTTTACAAGCACTGGTAAATTGTTTTCTATTTCAGAAGTAATGTAATCTGGGATTTAGGGAAAAAATTTGAATTCTAAAGACATTTATTTGCCATGTTTGGTTTTGTGTACACTATGAAAACATAACAGAAATATCTGTTTTACTGATCAAAGTGTGATAAAATAGCAGTATTATGATTTATATAGAAGTATAAATCTTAATCTATATAAAGTGATCCAGAGAGTTCATAAACATGCAATTATTGAATGTTTGATGTTAACTATTTAAGCCCTGAAAACTGGCTACAGTGAAACTGTCTAATGGAATTGTCAACACTGCTGATTTAAGGATTTGAAACTTTATTAAACACATGGCATGATTGTCCATTGTCTCAGCCAGCTTTTATCAGACTGACAGGTCTCTGGATGTCTTTTAAAAATTGGCAATATTTGTTGGTCGTGCCTGGAATTACAATTAAAGTTATGTCTACTTGGACATCTTTGTCTTTCTAAAAAATCTAAAATTACTTTTAGCCACTTAAAATAAAATCTGAGGTTATCTGTATAGAGAATTTTTTTTCCTGACATTCTGCTTTTCATCAGAAAATCTGACCTAGTATGATATTTTTCTTATGGATTATTTTTTCAGATTCAGAGGATGCCACATTATTGTTAATAATGGTATCAGTGGGAGATGAGCACACATGACCAATGCCAGATTATTATCTGACAATATTTATAACAAAGATGCTTTTTTATAAATGCATCATTTTTATTTTCAACCAATGTTTTTATTTTTTGTCGTATTTTTATCACAACAACAGGAAGAGGCAAATGAAAAGTTTTAGTAAAGTCAACTACAATAAACAATCCAATGATACATGGAATAATTATTTCCTGTTGTCAGTTCTCCTTTTGTGAAAATCATGTCTTAAATATTGTTGAAATATCTTGAATTCTCTGGATATGACTGAATAAGTGGACTAGATTTCATAACTTACATTTTAAATAGGCTTTGAAACTTACTGGCTGCTGATAGTTATCCTGACTGGATAACTTTGGTGTTATGAACCAGCACTACAGTATGTGTGACAGGAACATCATCTTTCAGGGGGTAGGTGACTAATTCTTCAAAGATGAGACATGCAGTCACAGAAAATTGCTAGTGATACTAGAGTACTTTTTACTCCTTAGTATAATAAAGTCTTAAATAATTTTTGTTCAAACAATAGTCTAGATAGAAGAAAACTTAGTTTCAACCACTCACTATTTAGATAAATTTTCTACACCAAATATTCACAAAGAATGTTCATAGTTATTAATTTTTTTCTATATTACAATTTACTTTGAGAGAAAAGGTGGTCAATAGTCAGGACTTACTATTTTAAGAAACATTTATTTTAAACAGCTTTTCACATAGATTTCTGATGTTCAGTGCACCATTTGACTGGGTGTTATGGACAAGCTATAAAGAGGTTTTAAATCCCCTGCAGCAGCATTTCTACTGAGATAAAAGTCATAAGAGGAAAATAGTTTTTCTGGTGAAGATTATCTGTTTTAAAGTAATAGTTTTGGGAAAAGTCATGAAATATGGACTAAGATGTTAGGCATTTTTGAGAATCTCAGACTTGCTGTAGTACATTTGTTGATATCAGAGCCACTAAATAGGTTTCCAAAAGTAATGAAGAGAATGTCATTTACAGTAGGTGCAGATTATGCTGCACACACTCTTTGGCTTCTCTTCCTATTTATTTTTCTACAGCCTTCTCTTTGAAGTTGTGCAGATGTATTCTTCTCTCTTTTTTCTGTCTCTCCATTTCTTCTTGTGCTGAAGGCACTGAGGAGTAATTTGTGGTCACATTCTACACAGTAGCTTTTTTTGTGAAGATTTAGTCATACATCCTTCGTATACTTTGCGTTTTCCATCTAAATTCCAGATAAAGGTTTTATGTTTGCCATGGACTTACTTCTTTTTGATCCATTACTAAAGTAACAAATTCAGAAGAATTAAGTGTTACTTCTAATCAGAGTACGTGTGTGTTGGTGTTATCTGCATCTTGGTTTCCATACAAGGAATTTGGGCAGTCAACATTGAAAATTCCTCATTCAGTTGCAGCATTGAAGGCTTTGCTTAAGTTATGATTTCACCTGAATTGTGTTCATGGCTAGACACCAGTCTGCACAATATTGCATAAGAATGGTGAAGATAGCATGTTAAATAATTTTAGCTGTAAAAGTAATTGTTAGAAATTGGAGAGTAATTGTGCGATTATTCCTCAGTGTACTAACTGTAAGAAAATCACACAGGTCACCTCAAACCAAGAATTCTGGGAGTTTTCTAATTAATATTGCTGTTTTCAATCTTTGTCATTGTTTATTATCCACTTCTTATATCAGTGTGTTTCAGTTTTCTCCCCCGTGATGATCTTGAATCATTGCTTGAGAAAAGCCTGTGTAGTCCTGTTCTTATGAAGAGATACCATGCAATCCAATGCCTGTTTTTCTGTTGCCTACCTCAGAATGGGGTGTCATAAAAGATGACCCAGAAAGATAGCATTATTTGTCAGAAAAAGGATCCTTCTTTTTTTGTCAGAGAAAGGATCTGAAGATAAATGCTTTAAAAATATACTTTATTGGAAGACCTGATTTGCAAACAGATTCTCTGATGGAAGAAAACTGTTTTACAGCATTGCATCTGAAAGCTAAATGCCTCTTCTTAAAAAATGGTGTAAAATTTATAGAGGTCCTGGGCCCCTCATGCTGGTAATGTTGTCGTTTAACCAAGATCACAAGATACTTTTGATGGCAAAGAACAGGAACAGGTGTGGATTCAGGAGGACTAACTAAAATATGAAAAGTATATCCATATAAGATGTATTTCTTTTAATTTTCTCTTTTACCACCTGGTATTATATGCCTCAGTATGCCAGTCAACTATTGGACATAAAAAGAATTGGAAAATTTAAAAAACGCATGAGCAGAAAACAAGTTTTGCAGTAAAATGTGTGTGTAGCTTGTGTTGCTGGAATAAACTTATGTTTAGGTCTTGGACACCAAAACAAATGAACTTCTGTGTCAGAATATTTTGAGTATTTATGTCTTGACATGCTGCATGAAACGAGCATAATTATTGTTGGACAGCAGGTATCTTGACAGCAGAGGGGATCAGGAAAGGAAATCAAGTCTGAGTTGAAGCTCCCTTTAATAGTCAACGAGCTTAAGAAAGAAGTCCAGAGGATTAATTGCTGCTTGATCTTTGGGTGTAATATATATTAAAAACCCCCTCTTAAGCTGACACTTGAGCTTGGTCATGGAATCAGGCTGTAACACTGCTTTTTCACATCTTCATCAAAATCACTTGTTATTCACTTCTGAAGGCTGTTCATGGGAGCATTTTTGTAAGGGTTCCTAGTGCTGATATACTTACCCTACTCTATTCATGCAATTGTTCCCATTTTTTTAAGATAATCTCTACAGAGACATTTTCAGGCACCTGCAAGCTTGCCATAAGCAATGAAATATGACGACTCGTACTCCTTCTTGTTAAACTCTATCAAGGAGATTTATTGAAAATTTTAGTTTGTGAATATATATCATCATAAGGCCTTTTGTGATCTTGAATTCCTAATCTTGGCTAGCCCTCTATTTTTTGAGAGACAAAGTGACTGGTTGTTTTTGTGTGTTTCTGGTTTGTTTGCTTTTTTTTTTTCTTTAAGGTGAGGAATAAATTATTATTGTCTTTTTGCTAGTCTTAGGCTCATTAGGACATAAGTTTCTCAGTTAACTCCTTCCTTTCCTTTGAGTTCATAGACAAGAAGGTGGCATTGGCATGAAATGCTGTCCCATTCCAGACCAGAAGATTCTTTGGGGCAGTATCCTTTCTAAAAAGAAAGAATAAGGGAAAAATCATTCCTAATCATATAAATCCAAACAAAATTATATTTGAAAACTTGGGAGTGAGAATGATAAGGAACTTTTGAAAGCAGGAATATTTCTGAGCATGTGTTTAGGCAACTAAATAAAAAAGAGTATCATGATTTGTTCCTGCACAGGTAGTTAACCTGTACTTCCACCGAGCAAATGATAGCTGCTGTAGAATGTACAGCACCTCTTTATGTTTCTAACAGGCATTGTTATTACAGAAGATGAAATGACAGAAACTTAGACTAAAAATATCCTGGTTTGCATTTTATTTTGTGTCCATCTTTCCCTGCACAAGGTTTTCTTTTTGTTTGAATTTTGTAGGCAGTATTTGTGAAGCTGTAATCTCAAATTACATTTTTTCTTTTTTTCAAATTGATATTAATTACAAATTCATTATCTTTTTGAGTGCAACTTCCTTAGATTAAGAATTTGCCTTGATGAGATTCTTTGCCCAATGTACCAGCCAGTGATCAGTACTGATTGCAAGACCTACACCTCACACATAAAATAATTAATGCAGGCATTTTAGTCCAATTCACTGAAATGCATGTGCCTATATTTGTTTGTAGCTCCCCTGTATTTTTAAGATAATAGCAGTTCCCAGTCCAGGCTCTTGCAGTATTTATAGGCTCCTGTGGTAGTCCCTCTGTTTATACATAATTTGTGGAAAATGCCAATCATCTCATGGTCTCTATTAAAATCTTTCATAATTTTACTTTTATGTGATGAATGGATCTGTTATCTTTGATAATCTGAAACTATATCTTCAAGTCCAGGTTCTTGTACAAGTTAAAGGCTCTTTTGTAAATCCAGAATTTTTGAACAAAAAGTTACCATTTGCAGTCAATGAGACAGCATGGCCCTTCTAATGTTAGGTTACCTGACCTGATAATGTTGAGAAAATGAGAAAACAGAAATTTGCATTAAGTTGATTTAGGATGAATTACATAATTTCCAGCCTTTGCCAGCCTTGCAAAGTCCTCAGGTGTTTTGCTGGACCAGCCTTTGCCTGTGAGTCTCAATCTTTGATGGTTCTTGACAAAGATTGTCCATATTGTTTGGCAAAATGTTGAACCTCTTGGCTATGAAAGAGCTTTTCTTGTTAAGCTCCTGTCTTGCAGAAATGTGTGTTATTTCTGATAACTTCAGAAGTTTGACTTTCTCATATTTCAGTGTAAAAAAATTCCACTTGACATTACCTTAATGTTGAAGCAGAGTAGCTGAATCTCCCTTGGCCCTGGTCTCTGGAGGTTTCTGGTATGTTGCACTGGGAGGAGGAGTCCTCTCCCAACTAATGCTGGTGCAATGCCACTTTGTTGTGTGGAATTATTGGCCTAGTGGAACAGACATCACAAGGCACATAAGCAAGTGCAGAATAAACAATCAGCAAGGCAAGGCACTCTGACATCATAAAGCATAAATAAAATGCTTCCCTCTTAGCTTAAATTAATAAGAAGAGAAAATAAATCATAATGTTCCTCTATTTTTGAAATGAAATTTACATTTTAATATTGTTTTTTTTATAACATGGAGAAATCTTTTGAAGTCACGTAAAGTTTCTACTTTCATTTAAACCAATCAAGTACCTCTTATAGTTTTTCTAAAGTGAAAATTTTCCTCATATTCCAAATATTTTGATAATACTGGGCAAATGCCAGCTAGAAAATACTTCTGTATCATTAATGTCAGCTTTTAACCTTCACTCTATTGATCTGCATCTGCACCTGACTTCTCCATTCACAGTCAGTTTCTAATGTGTTATTGAAGACAATGAAGCTAGTAGAAAAAAGAAAAAAGGGGCCAAAGAAGTAATGTCCATAGCCTCTACCCCAGTAATGTCTTTCAGTCCACTTTTCACAAAACTTGATCTTAGAAAACCTTTTGTTTTCTATGATGATGATAATTAATTTAAGAATTTTCCCGAGTTTTAAGTGTTTTTTATCTGCTGCAAGAATTTTCTAAGATGGCTCTTATTATTTACTTCCTTTTCTTCTCTGCCTCTCCCTCCACCTCCTACTCCAAATTTCTATGTATTTATGAATCAAACTCAATATTCCAGCAGCGTAGTGTTGGATTTTTCTCACCTTGCTACAGGACTTGCAGCAGTAGGGAAATGGCCAGCTAGTAGAAATGTAAAAGTTCTTCAGGTTGTGCTTTTAATAGCATATCATCCATATAAACCAAAATAATCTAATTCATTCTTTTGAGAAATAGCTCCCTAATGATGGGGGTAAATGAGCTTGGTGCCACTGTAAGGCCAAATATAAGGAATTTAATTTGATTATTTTTCCTTCTCAGCAAGGTTTCATTTATATCCAGCTTTAATCTCATTTCTGTAAAAGCATCCAGGAGGAAGGAAATCAAACATGGTTACTCTTCTCTCATTATTATATATGAATCTATTAATATTGTAACTGTTTTGTGTTAGTTCACCTCAATATGCATTTCAAAATTACTCTATACCATGAAATATTCTTTGCTAATTGTGAAAGTCAGATCTGTCCAGCTATCCATTTTGACCATTTAAATTGAAGAAACTAAATTACTGAAAATTGATCATCATTTTCTACACTGTCAACTCAAGCATCTTGAATAATTTTTATAGCCTGGCTTCCCAGCCTGTTATCCAGTTGATCTCATACTTGAAAAGTGCTTCAGTGAACATTTAACCTTTCATGTTTGGGTCAACAATGAAAGTAAGGTTTAACTTAAAACATACTACTGGTCCCCAAAATCTGACAATAACAGTACTGAGAGAGATGAAGTAATCATTAATCTCAAAAAGATTTCATGAATTCACAAAATGCTTTTAAATAATTATTTTACTTTTTTTTCTTGTTCCATTACTTTTTTTCTTGTTTCTTTCTCTGTTGCCTTAGCTGATTGATTACACTCTGCTTAAGACTGAGTTACTGAGCATTTTCTCTAACTTTTGTAATGGACTTGTGTTATCAAAGGTGCTGAGAGCCTATATAATTGGCATAAACCTCAGTGTTTGCCAGCTATTTGCCATTTGAGTCTAGTTGGCATTGACAGGCCTTCTGATTATTCTCATACCTTTTCTAGAAATTCTGTAATTGATGGAAAAAGTGAGCAATGTTGCCAAAAATCTGCTAATACATAGCCTGAACTTCAGTTAGAATTTCCTGCTGAAATCATGTTTATTGGGTAAAGCAGATAATGTTGGTGACAGGAACTGTAAAGCATGATTTAGTTGAGATGTTTATATGTGCATGAAATTGCAAAATGAGAATTCATTTCTCCTGTGGAGTATAAAAAGCTGGCATCTTATTTTAGAAGTAAAAGTAGAATAACTAAGTCTACCTTCATTTCAGCAGAATCTAGAATGTAACTATGGATATGGATATATTCTTCTTGTTTGTTACAAGATGACGTTTATTTTAGTTGTTTCATTTTAATTTGCCTTAGATTTCCAGACAACTATCTTGGAAGTAACATAGTTATATATTTCAGTGAATTTTATTCATTGCTATTGTGTTTCTAATAGTCCTATAAGGATGATTCAATATTGTTTTGCTTCTTGCTAGAAGTGGTTGCTATTTTCCTCTATGTACTGTTGTCATCTTAACTGGGTGCTACCTTTTTGTGTGGAAGCTCCTAAGCTGCCAGGTTCCCCTTTTCACTTCCAAGTGTTCAATTCCACACACTTTCTAGAGTACTTAGAGGTCTTCCATTTGGATTTTTGCATTAATAAATCCATGAATAAATTTTCTTCTGTAGAAGGCTTCATATTGAGCCTCTTTTAGAGAAAGCTTGCTCAATAGCAGATATCTCTTAACAGGTTATAAGAGAATAAAAGAAGAGGAATATCCAGAGCTGGTCTCAGCACTGCAGAAAAAAAAAAAAAAGTAATGCTGGTAGAAATACTTACATCAGGGATCTGAACAGAGTATCTAAGGATGGCTCTTTGACCTGCTGATGTTTCAGAAACCAGGCTGTTATTATCCATGTGAGCTTGTTACTGCATGGGAGTGTGGTGAGAAATTTTTCAGGTAGTGTCTCTGAAAACCCAGCATGTGGTTTCCATCCTGACCTCCCAGCTGAGGGGCTCTGAACTGAAGGAGCTCTGTCTAGGCAGCCATGACCATTTGATCCTGAACATTCTGGTATGTAACAGCTGTGAGCTCACTGCTTATACCACTGTGGAGAAAATTCTTTTGCTTAAAAAAGTTGTAAAATCATATCCTGCCAAAACATAATATAGATGCTGTAATTTTTACAGAAATACAACTTATTTTTCTCTAAAACTGTGGTCTGCTTCTATGATAGACTTAGGTCCTATTTTGAAAATTTAATTTACTTTAAAATTTAGTTTACTTTGAAATGTAATCCCATCTCACCAATATGTTGATAATGGCAGTTGAACCAGAAATTTAAAGTTTTATGTACCATGGTAATTTCCAAGAACTATTGAATGCACCTGTCTCTTTCCATGGAGGTCCAGCCAATGTTCCCTAGCAGGAACACACTTGCCCTAAGAGCTTGGTCTTGGAGAAGCTGGTGCAGACAGCCCATCATTCATTGAGGAGCCACCACTGATCTAATCCACTAGATTTAATAATGGCCTCTTCCCCCCAGTACTGAGGAAACTGGACATTTTCACAGCAGTTATTTTATGCTTGCTCTTTTATGGAGGCATCAAAACAGCTCAGTATGATCTATTTAATCTCTTCCAGACTGAAATATGAATCACAGAGATATTTTAAAACTCAAGTTCATTGTATGACATCACATTTATATTGTAATTGTGGACACAATGAAGAGAGAGAGAAAAAACAGAATTTATACTGATGCAAGTTCTTTAGTTAAGTTGGAGTTTTATAAGTTCAACAGTCCAAAACAGCCTCCAGATGTTATTAGGGAAAAAATTCTCAAATGAGAGTTCATGTTGTCGATATTTTCTTAGTTTGGTCATAATTGAAACAGCTTTGTTTTTTATATAATGGTGATAATACCCACATAATAGAGTGTTCCTTTGAAAGAAAATTCTCCCTATCATCAAACTTCAGGGTTCCATTTGAAGAACCAGGGTACTTTCAGCTGCTGGTAAAAGCACCTGCTGAACAATCCTTGTGGTAAGAAATGGAAACACTTAAAAAAGATTAGACTCAAAATTAGATGAAATGATGTATAGATGAAGTCTATTATAATATATTCTTTGTGATGGCTGTGCAAATAAACTTTGATGTCAGAGTGCCGTTCCTAGGAATAGGAATCTGAACTCACCATTATTGAGGTAGAGAAAATCTAGGTGTCTGCTAAGTCTTTATTTTTCCCATGTCATGCTATTTTATCATGACTTAAATATATTGCAGTCAGATTTGGTTGGTGCTTTATATTAAACGTATTTGTAATGTAGTTTGCATAGGTAGAAGACTGTAGAAAAATGTCTTTATAGCTGATTTAAGGTAAATGAAGATATACATTTACTTTCTGTTATTTTTACATTTTCAACATATTTTGAATGTGAGTTTTGATGACTTTTTTTTGTTGTTTACTGGAAATAATTAGTCCTTTAATTGTCACTTTTTTAAAAAACTTTTTAGAGGAAAAATATTTTCAATATTATGGTATGTGCAGCACATCAGACTGAAATAGATGTCACAACAACTATTTTAGCCTAATGGTTGAAAATTATGCCAAAATTTGATTTCTTTCAGACTGAAAGTATAGGTATTACATAACTTCACTGGAGACCTAGAACATAAAGAAAATGCTGGAACAAGTATCACAAAACATGAAATACTGGACCTGCACATTTTTAAAAATAGTTTAAATGCAATGTCCTGACCAGCGTGTACATTTGTAGTCAATAGTACTGTAGCAAGGCACTAATCAGCTAAGTACCATAATCCTCCTTATAGGGTAAATTCTTACTTGACCTCCAGCTATATACAGCACATGGTAACAGCATTAAACTATAACACTCCTCTCATGCTCTCAATAGCTTCCCATTGGGTCAGCTCTCTGACTGGAATTGCTGTTCTTCCAGATACTAAACCTCATTTTTTAAATACATGCCTTATATTTTATAAGTGCTTTTTGAGGGAAGGGAAGGGTTTGTAAAACACCTATCTAAAAAATTGAGTCTTGAAATTAAGAGACTGTTTATATGATTTCACTGAACTGAGGATTAAATGAAAGCGCTAGCGAGAGCAGAAATTGATGTATTCTCATGAACCCGAGGCTTCCTACTTCCCAGATGTGCAGTGGCTGATCAAAAGGTAAAGCAGGGAAGAAAGATGCAGAATGTGTTGTGTGAATACAATGTCTAATTCTCAGCATTTCTTGTTATCTGGGGGATGACAAGGGGGATATTTTTACTTGCACTAAAAAAATTCAATGGAAGTACTGAAAAACTTTTTCTTGTGCTTCAGATATATGTGACTATTATTGTTAACAAAATCTTTTGCTTCCCTATAACTTAGTTTCTTAAATTGTATTCTATTTTCTGTGATAGAAATAATTCCTGAGACATATTTCTTTCAATAGAAATAGTATATGTAGATTTTTGAAATATTCTTTTATATTATTTGTACTTTTTAGTAACAGTGCAGTATTGTAATTACTATGATAGAGTTTCTGTGACCTACTATTCTTTTAACACCATGTGTTTTAAACTTATTTGAATCCAATCCTGCTGTTAGGCAGCTGTTAATTGATTCCACCCTACTGCAAATAGTATCTGTAGTGTCAGTACTGATGCAGATAACAAGAATGCCCATTCTTACTAATTGTTCTTGAAAACAATCTAATCAATTTGCTATTTATTTTTGTTTTCATTATTATCTTTCCTGAGACAAAATTTTTACTGGAAGAAAATTTGCAATATTGCTTGTTTATCTATTAAGTGGAAAGAATGAGCAAAATATTGATTTTGAAAATGTTCAGAAGCAGAAATCTTATTGTGTCTAACCTATTTATAAGAGATAAGCATTCATCAATATATCTGAATGAATAGTCAGAGTAAAATACCATTATTTTATTTCTCAGTTTACAGTTCTCTAAAATCATATTGTAAAATTTAAGGGCTACTGCATACTTAGGAAAAATAAAGGAGGACAAAATAATTTCTACTGTCAGTCTGGTTTTCCTATCTGTGATGTTCTTGATTTAAGGAAAAAAAAGTGAAACAAACACATTACCTAAATATTTGAAGATTAGGAATTGATACCTGCAATCGCCTCTTTTGTTCAGCAGTTTTTCCATGTTATAACTCTTTTCCTCATACAAATTGAAATTAACCCTGCTACAATGCTGAATTTTGCTGAATTACTTGTATAGAATAAAAATGTATTGTTTTATGTATCTGTGCAATCATGTCAGGTTCAAAGCAAAATTGTTATCAGTGGTGACTTTAATTATATTAACATTTTGTTACTACAGATTTCCTTTCATTTTGTTGTTACAAGCCTGCAGTCAGTGAATTCATATTTTCAGATAAAATCTAATAGAGATCAACATCTGTTCCACCAGTCTCATGCTTCAGTAAATTTACTAATCATCACTGTAAACTTCATATTCTTTGGAGATATTTAGCTGGAATGTATTCTAATGGTTCAAAGTATGGTTTCTATAAAATAAAATTGCAAGGCATGGCTGAAATGAGGAATGAATTATTGTCTCACATGAATCCTAGTGGATTCCTTAGATATGTGTACATAGTTAGATGCACTTCAGAACAATTTTTTAAAAACCATATAGATCAAATGCAATAAGCAACTTTTCTATTTATCAAAGTAGGCTGTTTAACTTAATTAACTTGTGAATTGTGCACTGGTTGCTTGCATCCTTCCTCTTTTTATTAGTGGGTGAGAAACTAAGGAGAGGGGAACTGACAAATCACAAATTTAATCTAGTATAAAACTAGGCAGCATAGAGGAACTGTAAAGAGAGATCTGGCTGAAAACTGGAACTGCTAAGAAGTCAAAAAAATCCCTTTTTTCAATAAGGGAGCTGTAGCTGCTTTGAAGAATGTGCAAAATGAATTCTCCTGCACAGTATGACTCAGCAAAAGCAGAAGTTATAAGCAGGGAATGGAGAGTTAAATCATTGCCAGCTAGCCTCTTAAAACCACTGCCAAAAATTTTGCAGGTTTTTCAGCGTGGCAAAGGAAGTCAGTGGAAATGCTTTCCTAAATGAGAGTAGAACCCTCCCTGTGAAATGCAGGCAGACCTTAAATTGCACAGCGAGTTTTCTGGGTTCATTGCACTCATGGGGCTTTGGGTACAAGGTCCAGAGCGTGCTCAGCTCAGCTCTGGCAGCCTGGGAACTCTGGCAAGGCTCTTTATCTGCTCCCTGTCACTGTTGTTTTAAAACAAGAGCCTTGACTGTTTGTTGAATACAACACACAGAAATGCAAAATTTCAAATAGTAGAGGAAGTATTCTTAAATGGTCACTCAGGGACCAACAAATGCAGTTTCCCTGACTGGAGCCATGTAGTAAAGGAGAGGTGAAGCTGTGGTCAGTGTTTTTGATGAGGTGTCTCACAAGAAGCCCTGCATCTTGCATGACTTTTGTGACAAAGTTCTGGTGGGATATATCAATTTTTACCTTCTCTGAATTATTCTTTCATGTATTTAAAGGATCACTTTTTGAGTTAAGCAAAATTACAATACGTGCAGGAGAGATATTTTCAATTTTAATTTTCCATTCAACTTTATTCCTTGATAATTTATAAGAAAGAGAGAACAAAATTTTAAAGTATTGTCTAGTAAATGATAATTAGGTCTCTACAAATAGATGGTCAATATTCAGTTTTCAAGTAGCTCATGGCTCAGGTCCATTGACCATTATTACATTGACCCAAATTATAATTTTTAATTGACCCAAAGCTTCTGATAAATAATGCTCTTCAAGAAAATGCAACTTGATTCAGGTAGTCAAACACAACTTTAGAATGATATTTTCATAAAATTTTTCTCCAGTTCAAATGTGTATTCTATTAGTCTGAGAAAAAGATTACTAGCAGAAGGGTCTGACATCTAGTTTCCACCATGATATAAATACCTTTCATATTACTATGCTCTTTAAGGTCTCTGACTTCTTAAATGTGATAGATACTTAATTTTTTAAATTTACTTTTCTACAGTATATTTGGGCCATTTTTCTAAAAACCTAAATCAAAGCAGAAGACTGCTTTCTCTTAAGGGAGAATACAAATGAATGTCAAAGACTTCCAAGATATTTAGTTTCATTATGGAAATCACAGCCATCAAAGCTGAATACCTGTCTTATATTCTTCTATGTTATATTTTAAGCACTTAATTCTATTGTGATGTGGGGGAGTTGAATAATTTAACTTCATGGCCAGGAGTACAGATTGCAGTCAAGCTATTTGCTTTTCCATAATATTAGTGATATCTGTAGTGCACTGCAAATGTTTCCATCAGTGTAGTGTTATGGGTCATGTATTAAAAGGCCAAATGTCATGTATTGATAAATTACAGTAAAAATAAATATACAGTAATAAGTAGGAAAAAACATTTCATAATCTGTATCTGAAAAAAATCCACATTTATAGAATATGCCTGGCAAAGAGATTTTGCAGGTTCTAGAGTTTTTTAACTATAATGGAGATTTTATTTTATGGTTGTTTCAAACAAATAGCAATCACAATGGCCTGGAGGATTTTCCAGAAAAGGTGTGGTAACCTTTTCAGAAAAGGTGGTCATCTTTCTGACAAGAGATATATAGTGCTTAGTTCAGCTGGCAGCTGGAGGGTGCATATCACACCCTTAAAGTTCACTTAGCTTTTAAAGTTCCAGGAAAGTCCTGGAAAGGCAGGAGTAGTCATTTTCCATGATATATCCAGCTGGAGGTACTTGATGAAAGGGCTTTATTAAGGTATCTTTAAGATAGTTAATGATGAGAAATGGATTAGACAGATGCTCATGAAGGTGAGTGAGAATTAGCTAGTGCTCTAAAAATAGCAGCAGATTTTTAATAGTAGGGACAGGCCATAAGTTTTCATCAGTACTAGTTCCCCCAACTGTGATTTCATAACTCTGATTTAAAATGTATACTGTACAATTCTGTATAAAGCAGGTATTTTTAAATTTTAAAAAATGTTGAATAATAAGGGCAAGGGGAGGGGGTGTAATTGTGCAGTGATGGACCAGTAAAGAGAATGACAGACTTTAACACAAAGGGTCTGATGACTGCAGGGCAGGATGAGCCTCTCCTGACAGAACCTTTCTGGCTGATCAGGTGTACAGGTACAGTTAATTTATTTCTGATGGACAGGACTTCAACTTCTGGTTAGTTCAGTAACTTCAGTAGTGAAGTTAAATTATTTCTACAGGAATGAGATTAATTAGGAAGGGGGTTTGATAATGTCAGTCAACATAGGCCAGGACTGAGTTACTTTTTTCTATCAGGCTGCTTTCTCTAAAGAAAAGCATTGTATTTTCAGGTAGGTCTTTCTTGTGTCCTGGTAGTTGCCACACACAGGGCAGCCATGCAAATCTTTTTCCTCCATGAAAGGCTGGAGTAGATTGAGGACCCAACTTCTCTTCACATTACTCTCAGCCATGGATGGTTCCCTATATTTATGTCTCAAATGGAGGAAGGAAAGTGACTGTTCGTAATAAATGTAGCCCACAAAGTTAGAAAATGTTTGTGCAAATGGTCATCACTGTAAACGATAAATCAGATAATGATAAATCAACACATCCTCCTCTCATTAAACAAGTTCATGACAGAAAAAATAGGTGTATTTTTTTAGTAAGAGATGTGCCAGTTCATCTGATGATGATTACCTTAATGGGAATACATTTTCCTCAGCAAAAAGTCTAAAATAATGTCTTTATTTACACGGAAATCCATGGCTTTTATCCCCCTCACCCTTTTCCCCATGACATTATAGCCATAATGTCATCAGAAGAGAATTGCATCCATATGAGGACACTGTGACATGGAGTGATATATTCATTTATTTATATGTATATGTATACATACACACATATTTTGGGTTTGTTTATACAATCTTCTATTTGCAGCTAAACCAATTCTTACTGTTGTGTTGTTTGTATTGCTGTAGATACAAGTGTGTAAATGTTTAGTACTGATGCATGTGTGCACTCAGACTGCTCCAAGGCACTCGTGAGATTTGTCAAGTTAGAATCTGTATGGCTTTGTGTGTTACACTGTTCATCATGGAGTTGATCCTACAAACCACATGTATTAGAGTGTTCTAATGCTTTGGAGGATCAAATTGATGCAGAAAATGTGGCTCTGAAGCCTCATGATGTACAGGTTTTATAGACTGAGTATATGCAGTGTGAGTATTAACAGTATTGTATGTTTACACTTCATGGGTACACGTATTTGTCTCAATTTTGCAATGGGATTCACATGAATGAATGCCTGTATCTGATGAGTGCACATTTTTCCTATATGGGGGACACAACTGGACAGGGAAAGTTGTGCACACTTTCGCTATAGCCGTGAAAGAAATTTTCAGAGATTAAGTAATTTGCTATTGGGTCAACTTATTTTGGCATGTGGCATAATTTTCATCATCTGAAGTATTTAAAAACTATTATTTTCCTTATAAAAATATTTATCTTCCTTAAAGCATTTCTGCATCTAATCTCTTTTGTATTAATGAAGTTTCTGTGTCTTTGCAAACTGTCTGCATTTGGGTAGTTCTGTTGTTCTAATTGTCCCTTCCCATTGGCCCTTCTGGTTTTAGCTTTATGAAACTTTGTTCATGTCACCTTAGAGCAATTCAAGTTGAGTCCCCAG
The DNA here is from genome assembly GCA_013397245.1 of Thryothorus ludovicianus. NCBI lineage: Eukaryota > Metazoa > Chordata > Aves > Passeriformes > Certhiidae > Thryothorus > Thryothorus ludovicianus. The sequence goes on along the minus strand of VZTB01003128.1, from coordinate 344,363 downwards.
TAGCAGAATCTGTAGAGATTTTGTAAAATTTACAGAGATTATAATTTGTGCAGGTACTAACACACCACTGTAACAAGACAGATAGGACAATTTAGCTTCACCATGAGCAAATAGGCATCTGCATGATGCTTATACAACTTGCCTTGCTTCACACAAAGAGTTTCATTTTTGCAAGACTGAATTTGTTTTCTCATTTGTAGATGCCATTGCAAAGCTGAAGTACTTTACAATTTACAAGGCAATACTGAGTACAAATCTCTCCAGCACAGTTTAATAATTCTGTATGGTACCTAAAACAGTATAGGATGCCAGTTTGCCAGTCACCCCACACACCACACACACTCTGCAGTGACAGTTGTTGTTTTCCCTTGCTGAGCAGAGACTGCATTTCCTTTCAGACTGTGAAAAGAATTTTTTCTCTCCTATCATCTAGGCAGAGCCCTTTATACTTTCCTGGATTATAAGGAGAACCTCTTTCTCCTTCTCCCTTTTATTAAGTTGAAAGTGTTTCCTTTCTTCTTGTAGGACAACTGGACAACAACAGGGCTTTGTGTTTGCTCACCTTTTATTCCTGTCCTTCTAAACACCAGGCAGGATCTCCTGGTTGCTGCCTGCAAGGCTGCCCTTCAGTAGTCATTTTGTGAGTGTAGAAAACATTCCAAAAGGGATCTTAATTACAAAGGTAGAACTAACTATAAGAAGAAAGGACTAACAACACAAAAATGGCTTCTCATGTGTTTTCATTGCTTAAAGTTTGAGTTGATCTACATTATCCCAGGGAAGGCCCACCTCTCAGTCTCTTATCTTTGCTCCAGTTTCCTGCAAGTAACTTCTTCAGATCCATGTAGGGTGAAAAGCCAAGCATGAATCAAGACCTGTCTGGAAAGTAGAATTTTACATGCTTATTACCCTGTAAGGATTGATAAAGGAAAGGTTTAAAGATCCTTTTTTTTTTTTCCTATTTAACTGATCCCTTCTAATCATATAGCAAGCAGGGTCATGTCAAACAGAAACCATAACATTTAATAAATGTTCCAGATACACCCTTTATGAAAATATTACATATGAATGAATGCTTCAATCTATCAATTGTCAGTGTCAGGAAAGAATATTTGTTAATTCTTTTTCCACCTTCCTCTGAAGCCTCAGTAGTTGTCTACAGCTAGATGGTGTCAATGACATCAAAGAGTCAATGCTTTATGTGGCACAGGAACTGCATATTTATACCACTATTTGTCTTGCTCAAATGCTTGGACTAATACTGCTTCCGTCCCTACAGAGATGGGAAGGATTCTTTTCTCAACTCAGGCAGCACTTTGAAACTCTTTCCTTTCACATCACGGTCCTGAGCTCAGGACTGCTGAGTTCATCTGATTTGGACAAGTGCTGCCATTGAATCTTTGTCTGTTTTCTGACCTTGGCACAAATTATAGTTTTGTGGAAGCAGAAACGTGTGTTTTTGAGCAATAACAGCTGCTAAAAGAGTAATCTAACTGAATGATCCTTCTAGCCCTAATTTCCATGGTGATTATAAAACTCTATGAAATAGAAGTATATGGTCAAGTTACATTGTTGTAAAATGATTACAAAGGAGTATAAAATTTTGGTACTTGCAGTCATGACTACAAAGAAGCCTAAGTATTTGTATTCTATATTTTATGAAGACATATTAGCATTTTTCCTTCAAAGCTGTTTTTCTTATTCAAACTGTGCACCATAAGCAGATTTATAGCATGACATGCTTTCTTTAATTTAGTACAGAGAATGTGAGAGCACATTCACAATGAAATGCAATGAACAGATATATTTTTTTTTCATTAGCTGGTCATTTTCTCTTTCAACTAGCATTAACTGTATATTTGCGCTGCATGAAATATTGACGGAATTCTTTCTGCTTTCTTGCCACGATTTTTTAGGAAAAGAAGCCCTTCAATATCAAGAGAACAGAGCAGAAGATACGACCAAAGGGACGAGAGAGACGAATATTCACAGTATGCTACATCAGACAGTGCGATGCCCAGGTCACCATCAGATTATTCAGATAGGCGGTCACAGCGTGGGCCTCAGTTGTACGAAGAGCCTGAACTGGGTGATTATAGAGATTCCAACAGAAGGAGCCGCAGGCGTTCCAAGGAGTATCCGGTAGAAGAAGAAGATGCACAAAGCAGGGAAGAGTATGAAAGGCAAAGGAGGGAAGAGGAATACCAGGCACGATACCGCAGTGATCCTAATTTGGCTCGTTATCCCGTCAAGCCGCAGCCGTATGAGGAACAAATGCGGATCCATGCTGAAGTGTCCCGAGCACGTCATGAACGGAGACACAGCGATGTCTCCCTGGCAAATACAGAGTTGGAAGATTCCCGGATGTCCATGCTCAGGATGGAACGGCCATCGAGACAAAGATCAGTGTCCGAGCGCAGGGCTGCCATGGAAAATCAACGTTCATACTCTATGGAAAGAACTCGAGAGGCTCAGGGACCAAGTCCCAATCGTCAGAGGACCACAAATCATAGCCCTCCTACACCTAGGAGGAGTCCAATTCCTCTGGAAAGACCAGACATGAGGCGCTCTGATTCTTTAAGGAAACAGCACCATTTGGATCCCAGTTCTGCTGTCCGGAAAACAAAACGTGAAAAGATGGAGACCATGTTACGGAATGATTCACTCAGCTCAGACCAGTCTGAATCCGTCAGACCTCCACCACCAAAGCCCCATAAAACAAAAAAAGGAGGTAAAATGCGCCAGGTTTCATTAAGTAGCTCAGAAGAAGAATTGGCATCCACTCCAGAATATACAAGTTGTGATGATGTAGAGATTGAAAGTGAAAGTGTTAGTGAAAAAGGTAAGATTTCAAGTTTCTTGATTGTTTCAATATATAGATTCGATTTGGTTTCCATTACTTTGGACATTTATTTTAGCTATTTAAATTGATTGCAAGCACACATTTACAGCCCTTCACAGGTGACTCAATTTTGTTTTGTGATGGGAATTGGGATACTTTTCCTGATTTTATGTTTCATTTACATAAATTTAATGATTTACATGGGAAATAACATCACAGCTCCTATAAGTATTTGGATAAGTTAAAGGAAGAAACACACCTACTGAAAAACCTATCAATGAAACCTGCAAAGTATCTAAAGCTGGGCTGTCATGTAAGGCCATGGTTTCATGTCCATTAATACCAGATTTGCGTGTTCCTGGATCACAATGAGTGCATATTTGATCTGGATCAAGTGTGGGCGCATGACCGCGTTTTTGTTGAATTAACTGGAGCACATGATACAGACCTTATGCCAGTTTTATGCTGTCTGCTGCAGGTTAAAGAGTGTCTGCTCTGCAAAAAGATTTATGTGTATAAAGTTAGCCCACTGAAGTTTTGAGACAAATATAAAATGACTGATGCAGTTTAAATCAATGGAGGTTTCTTTTTCTTGTGGTGCTATGATGATTTTTGGTTTTAGTGCTTTTCAGAAATAGTTTTGGAGTTTAAAATCAGAAAGAAAAGTAAGATTGATTGAAATGGCTTCCCAGCCTGTAAAAATATAATTTATAATTTAAATGTGAAAGTATTGGGGACCATGAGTTTACTAAATCAAATAAATATTGTTAGTTTGTTTACCTTCATATATGTTGTTTTAAGCTTTTTTTGAGTTATTATTCTTATATCAGTGAACCTTTATTGTTTCTCTTGAATGGTCATCTGCTGTTGTGGATTAGGAATAGAAAAATTACTACTATTTATTATAATTAATATTGCTATCAAATTGGTTCTGAAGCAAGTAATTAAGTCGAGTAATTGAAGTAACTCTGAATTTTCATATGGCAATATTCACAACTATGGTCTGATAAATAAGGAGCAAGATAATGTAGAATGGTGGAAGGAAATTTCACCATGTCAAAGTAGACAGTTGCATGTACTTATGTGAAACAACTGTGCTGAAACCTTGACCCCCTTAATCTTCCTGATAAGTAGAAAAAACTTATATCAACTTTATGGCATTCATGATTTTGTTCTTAGAAGCAACATGGAGGAAAATAGGACCAATCAATATATGGGAAGTTTATTTAAGGCTGTTCAGTGTAGTACACAAAATAATATACAAATAATGTATTTTTTGTTCTCATAACACACAAAGCATATACATTTAGGATTTTAAAAGCATAGAATCATTTAGGTTGGAAAAGATCTGCAAGATTATTGTTTTCCGCTGGTTTAGCAATTCCATGCCTTCTAACACATCAATAACCCTTGTGTCTGCTGCTGCATGGCTCTCTATCCCCTACCTGCGTGGAGACAGCAGAACGAAGGACCCCAGCAGCACAATGTCTCACAATGACACGGGAATGCTGCTGCCTGGTTTATCTGTAGCAAGTCTGGTTTCATGCCTTTCCCCTTCAGACCTAGTTTAAAGCTGTCTCAATGAGCCCTGCTAATGCCGGAGAAAAATCCTTTTCCCTTTTGAGGCAGGTGACCCCCATTTGTCATCAGCAGGCCTGGTGTCATGTAAACTGTAAACATGATCAAAACCCCACAAAATTCTGCTGGTGACGTCAGGCTCAGAGTCAAATACTGATCTTCTGGATCTCCCTCTCTTCCCTCCTCATTTCCTGCAACTGGGAGGATAGAGAAGCCCATCTGTACTCCTGATTCCTTAACCCATCATCCTAAAACCCTGTCTCTTTGATTGCCCTTGGACTTATTGCCACTTTCCTGCCTACCTGAAAATTCCATGATAGCTGAGGGCCTTTCCAGGATAGGAGCCTTTCCCTTCACAGCTGGGTCTTAGGGATGCACCAGACTTTGCCAAGAAGTTGGTCTGGTCTACATATTGGGCCTTCTGCTCCCTTCAGATGGGAGTTTAAAGCACGCTATACAATTCTAGATTCTCTGTCATAATAATGATCTTAAAAAACTTACAGCTTTCACTTAAATAATTCTGCATTTTAAATGTCAAAGAAAACATTCTTATTAGTAACAATAGTTAATGATAATGACAATGTCATGTCTGTCCTGATTTCTGAGGTAGTGAATGATGCTAGATATTTGCTATATAAATTAATTAAAAAAGCTTGCAAAGATTTTGCAGGGAAAAAAAGCAGTCCATACTATGTTTTGTTAATCTTGACTGGGTTAATGTAAGCAGTTTGTCGTGACATATGAAGTGTAAGTTTGTCAATGTGGGCTAGTGCTGGCCTGCAGCTGGAGAATAGCCTGGGGTTTTCTAACAGGAGAAGAGCAGCTGCTTGAACTGGGGAAGGATGTGACTGCTTCTATGTCTGCCCCAGCCTGTGCTGGGGATCCTGGGCTGGGAGGGAATGAGCATGCATAGCTCAGGAAGTCATTCCAGCAGTAACACCTGTACTTGGAACCAGCTGGTGCCAGCCTGAGCAGCCCTGGTCACATAATCGAATAATATCTGCAGACCCTCCTACCTGTACCCTGCTCTTTAACCACTGGAGTGGAAGTTTTTGCAAAGAGGGTCAGGGACTTGCTGAGCAAGGAACATGGACCTGGCAGCATTGACATGAAGGGCTGAGATGGTGTTGGTGAGATAAGATGTGCTAGGACCATGGTCAGGAGCTGACACTGTGACAGATGAATTCATTCTTTAGAAGCTCAGGAAACAACACATGAGAACAGTGTTAAATGGACATAGCTGAGATTAAAAATGTGTTTACCTGAAACTTAGGTTGTGCTAGAATGAGATATATTTTCCAGAGTGAATTTTGTGCAGGTCTTCACAGACATTGAAAGTCTCTTTACTAACATAACTGAACACCAATTTAACAGATGGCCTCTGCCTTTTTGTGTGAATAGGATTTTTCTTGTTGTGTTATTCAAATTTTTCTGAAACTCACAATATTTTTTCCACATTACGTAAGAGACCCTTCTTCACTCTTGCTGTGAATACCAGGCTCTGCAGGAACTGCAAAGATGTCTCCATTTACAACACTTATTTACCAGTCCTGAGATCAGTGTAGCAGACAGTTCAAAGCTATAGCCCCATGACAGGACCTCCTGCCTGTATTAGGAAATACACTTTGGAGAGGGAAAAAAGAAGTTGCCTATATGTTTTTGACCAAAATATTAGATATATTGCTATTTTCCCTAATAAGGAAAGATCAAAAATTGCTTAAAATGTTAGAGAAAACATTTCTTGAAATGCCAATGTTTTTTATGAAATCATAAATTTTAAGTGAATGTTAGATCCTCCATCACTAAACCCAAGGATTATAATGACATATTTATAAACGTTCTAGACTGTTCAAATCACCAATTCTTTCTCAAAACCACCTCAGTTTACATGGTTTGAAGGCTATGGGAAATGTGGCCTATGAAAAGAGAACAGTTGTGAAAGTGTTGGAGTAGAGTGAACATTGAACTATGTCACCTACAGAAGTCCAAATAAAGCTGTATTTTGTGGTGTGCAAGTTAGGCCAACTTTTCTACATTGCTTGTCCAATTTAAGTGCCTTTTTTGTGAGGGACTGTTAAGGTACCTTTTTACCTGTATGTTCAGTTAGATGTATCTGTTCAATTCTTAGGGGAGGTTTGGAAGGGCCCCCATAAATTGTAAGCCAGCGTGAAGCAGATGTGAAGCAGAGTGCTACTGGCTAATTCAGTGTGTCCATAGGCTTTGCAGGTGAATTCAGAAAAGCAAACAGTACCACTGCCCATGTATTCCTTATAGCAACACGGTCACACCTGCAGTCTGTCAAAGGACCAATCTGAAGAGACTCAGCAAAGCTTGTGATCCCTGAGGTTGTTGTACTCCTGCTCAGAACACAGGCATGAGGGAGGTGACCTGCACTGAAGCTGGGCTTCCATCTGCACCTTCCCCAAACACTTGAGAGTCTTAAAAGCCCTGCACATCTTTACAAATCTCTCAAACTCTAGGGATTCAGCAAGAGACAATCTCTACATGGAAGAAGAGAATTCATTCAAGGAAATCTAGGTGCATGATAGTTCTAAATATTGCCCTAATTTGTTCTAAATATAAAGTAGGACATAGTAGGTTCTCCAATGACAGTAAACAGTTCAGGCATATGCGCCTACCATGCTCCCAGCCACTTTTCAGAGCACCCTGTGAGAGGTATCTGTTTGCACAAATGGTGGTTGACATCTAATGTGGGTGGAATCTGTGGTGGGAAAGCCAAATGTGTTTGTGTTTTGTCAGTTCTTAAATTTAGTGTTTGCTTTCACTCTTATTTTATTAAAACATGATGGCTAGTTAGTTTTTATTATCAAAGAAACTCATATGCATAGAAAGATAGAATCCTTTATGTTGGAAGAGATCTTTGGGATAAAGTCCAACTGTTAACTTAACAATGACCAGTTCACCACTAAACCAGTGTCATATCCATGCCTTTTAAATACCTCCACAAATGGTGAATCAACTAACTAATACCCTGGGCAGCCTGTTCCTGTTCCAGTGTTTGACCTTTTGATGAAGAATTTTTTTCCTTATGTTTAGTCTAAATTTCCCCTGCCACAGCATGAGGCCATTTCCTCTCATTTCGATTGCTTGTTACTTTGGAGAAGAGTCTCACATGCTTGTGGCTACCAGTCCTTTCAGGTAGTTTAGAGGGAGATAAGGTGCCCCCTGAGCCTCATTTCCTCCAGGCTAAAACCCCCAGCTCTCTCAGCCTCTCCTCACAGAATTTGTGCTCCAGACCCTTCATCAGCTTTGTTACCCATCTCTGGATTCACTCCAGCACCTCTGTCTTGTAGTGAGGGGCCCAAAACCGAACCCAGTATTTAAAGTGCAGCATCACCAGTGCTCGAGTACAGGAGGGTGATCACTGCCCTGGTCCTGCTGGCCATGCTACTGCTGATACCAGCCAGGATGTGAATGGCCTTCTTAGTCACCCAGGCATCCTGCCAGCTCGTATTCAGCCAACTGTTCACCTACACCCCCAACAAAACATGTGGATAGACTCGAGCAATCTTAAAATATTCAACATCCTGCGTAGTTGATTGAAAGCTGCACAGCGCAGGCTGTGTGAGCTGAAAAGTGTGCTTGCAGGACCAGGTGAAAATACACTGTTCTTTGTCACTAAACACACTGAAAACATAAATATATAACCTTGCACTGGCTGTGTTATGGTCATTTACAAACCTGTGAAGAACTCCTCTTTTTCATTATAGAAGTTAAAATATCCTCATGTCTAGAGCAGCTTCCAGGACCTACTTCTTTATTGTAGTTTTGAAACCAATCTGGTAGACATCCAGTTTAGTTTTTGATGGAGAATTAGGTCTATTTGAAAACAATATGCTTGTCACAAGTTAGAAAAAGTATGGTAGCTCATGGTGTGAGGGGCAAGCAGAAAGCACATTTTCTGAGTGCTACTGCAAGAACAGTGCATGTCTTACATGAGCTCAGATGCCAAGGAAGTGGGATTGGGATTCCGTCATAGAGCTCTCACTTTTAAATTCAGAGAGAAAAGAGACCTGATTTCAGTCCCGCTTGTGCCAGTTTCATGCATCTTCAACCACTTTGGCTTCAAAGTTACACTGAGCTAAATTAGATTAGAACGAGGTCATTGTTTCTAAAATTTGTTTCATTCAGGTTAGAGAGTTCCTGAAAGTCTAACTTCTCTGGAACAAATTATACTAGAAGGCAAAATTTCAGGACTGAGCTGCAGCAGTTGAATGAAAAGACTTTGAATTTTCACACTGTTTCAGTATAGAAATATCTTACAATTCAAAGTACAAATTTTAAATGATCTAAAGTATAAAAGAAATAATTATTGATTGTTTAAAATGCTTAAATGTTTGATTTATTAAAACAGATTTCAGTGAGTGACAATATTTCTTTTTACTATTTCACTTAATATTGCAGTTTAGGAGATTGTTTTGTTTTTGGAATTGAATAATTTCTCTCTTTATAGACACCTCGACCTCTTATGTAAGGTAAATGTAACTTAAGTGTATAAAGAGTTTGACTGGAAATTCAGTACCCTATTATTCCGTTTTTCAAGCTTACTCCTATGAACTGCTTCTATTTTAAGTTCAAATATAAGAAATATTGAGAGATAAGAAATATTATACTTTTCTCCATATATTTTTAAGCAAAAGTCACTGCTTTGAAAGTATTTCTTACAGCATTAAGAAGTACCTACTTTAAAATATTAGTATTTCTTATGATATTTTTTCTAGAAAGATATTTTTTACAGATGTATAGATGAGAACAGAACTAGAATGTTTAGAGTTACATAAATTTTCAATTGTAGAGAATTTTTAAAAAAAATTTGCCAAACCTTCTACTTACACACTTTCACATCTTCCTTAGAAGAAGTGAAAAGGATGTGATCTTTTGCAGCATTTAGAAGAATCTACTGGAAAATATTTTAAATTTGCAGAAATTTTTAATATTGGCATAAGACAATGACATCCCTCATAAAAAGCCCTGCCTTTTCCCTATTGGCTGCATATTCACACCCTTATTATCACTCCTGCTGGCAGAAGTGTTCAGGCAGGTACACACTGCATCAAGCCAGGAAAGTTCTGTGGGGCAACTCTAAACAGGCAAAAAAGCTGGTAAATATTAACATTAGAAGCTTCCTCATAAAATGATGATTGTCCTCTAACATATTAAAATACAAAATACTGAAAAGATGGTGTGTAACTGATAACACCTTTTCTGAATCTGAGGACAGACAGGGATTTCCCGAAGTAAGGAAGAAGAAATATTTTCATATAGTAATCAGAGCATACAGAATATTTTGTCATAGGTAAATGAACATCAATAATTTCATAGCACTTCAATTCAAGCAAGAATGTCTAATATTCAATTTTATTGATTAAAACCTTTCCTGAATTGCAGTCTGAACCTTCTGTAAACAGATGTACAGGAATAATTAAAACTTTCTGACTTTACTGGAACTATGTCTATCATGGAAATGTTGTCTGGGCAAAAGATTAATAATCTTCTGAGATGATCCAAAAGAACTATGAGTTATTACTAAAGTATTTTAGTGCATTTGTTGCAGTTATCTATGGTTTTAGGTGAGATTAAGTTTATTATTAATAAAACAACATGATTTTTAATACTTTTAACTTGTGGAAAATTTTTATCATTAGAACCTATCTCTAGTTTACCTTTTTAGAACTGATGTAGTTTCTCCTGGAATTTGTGAAAACTCTTTATTCTGAAGGTAAAGATAGTTCTTTTTTAGTTGAAACTGTAGCCCACCAAATTCTATGAGTGACCAATACTAAAAGTATCATAAAAACACTTTTACTTTCTCTGCACCCCTTTTTTATCTTCTCCGAATTTAAATAGAAAACAAAAGAAACTTGAGTTATCATTCCAAGATAATTTTTCACTACCTTTACCATCTTGGAGGTGGAATATCTGCTGAATAAAATCAATAGCTATCCATTAACTTTTTAATAGTGATGAAAGAATGTTTTGTAAAAATGTGGCTGGAAAGGGTGTCATCCTATGAAATGCAAGGCTTCCAGTGTAGGTAATTCTTATCTTATTCAACCTGTTCAACTTATTTCAAACTACTATTTCAGTTTAACTAAGTTAGAACTTTTTACTTGGTAACCAAATCTTGCACCAGGACTAAGTGCTAATAGTTAATACAGATTTGACACAGATAAGGCAAAATGAAGACCCACTGGAATCTTTGTAAAACATTTCAGTTCTTTACAATGCCATGATAGAACAAAAAGCCATCATGGAGTTTTTCTTTCAAAATTTTCTAAATATTTATGTAAATATTGTGATTTTTTTAGTCTTTTTTTTTACAGAGCAGTGCCAGGAAACAGAAATAATGTAGAAAAAAAAAGACATGTAATATCTCCAGAATACATGGAGTGTATTTTCTTCATAGTTTGATGAAACCATTTTTGTTCTAATAAAACAAAAGACTTAAATCTATCTGTCACAGATTAGATTCAGTGTAATTTTCAATTATGTTAGTGCTTTCCTATGGTATGTTTAAATTGATTTTCCAGGTAATTTTATTACTTCTTCAATTAACTATCAGAGACTAAATGGGCCACTGTCAAATAAATTTACTTAATTAAAAAATGATTACTTAGTTGGGAGTATTTTATCAGTTGTATGGTTTGGGGGTTTTTTCTTTTTCATTTTCTATTAAAAACATATCTTTCTTGTTCTGTTTTTATTTTTACGTGTATTTCATTAAGGATAAGATAATCAGTGTGGGAGAGATAGAGAAACTGATGTGGAGGAAATAAGCAGAATGGGCTGTACCTATATCATTCATGTGAAAACTGTTGCTGAGATGCTCTGTCCTTTAGCCCTATTCTCCCAAGCTCCCCAAAATGTGCCATTCAAGACCTGGAGTTATTCACAGAAACTACTTAGGATTAAACTGAGTATTGTTGAGAGTGAGACCTGGAACCATATGCTTGTCAGAGGAAAGCGTGTTCTTTCCATCTTTTCACAGTTCTCACTCCATCCAAGCCTCATCCATTGCAATTCACAATCTGGGCACCAGGAAGAAATATTTGGTATGAATAGTCTGAGCAAGGTGGCACCAATTTCTGTGTCCTCCTCTGTCTGGCTGTAATTTCAGCTGCAGCTGTTCAGGAGCTGCTGTGTAACAGTGAAGCTGGTCCTGTGATGAGGGCAGTGGCACAGGTGTGAGGGATGGGACAGACACTGTGGGCAGTGACAGTGACAGTCCTGCAGAAACCCAGTCAGAGCCCTCAGCAGGTGTCAAACGATGAGTGCCTCAAATACCAGGCCACCTGCCTAGGAATCTGATCATCAATTTAGGAATACAATTTCATCCTATTTCTAGCTAATTTGAAACTTCTAGCTAACTTTTTCCAATAATAATAATAATAATATTCTCTTGAAAGTATTTTTAAAACCCTATACACGTGTTTTAAAGTTTTTGGTATCTGTCATTTATATAAAAAATCATTAATGCATTTCTCCTGTGATGGTCCATTGATGTTGAAATCCTTATTTTACGGGAAAGGTAGAAAAAATGTGATATAATGATAATGAAATTTATGATAATTAAGAAAATAGTAAATAAAACTGTTTGAAGATGATTGAGTCATTGCAGTCTATCAAATTAGTGCTCACTGTTTTTTTTATAAAATTGTGCTGAGAAATTTATTTTGCCTTAGAATACAAAGTACCTAGATCTCTCTTAAGAGTGAAGTTTGATGCTAACAGATATAACAATACTTGTACCTTTTCTACTGAAGTAGATCTATTTTTTATAGAACAGTTAAAGACTCTTACATTGAGAAAACAAGAATGTTTTACCCTCATTGCTTTTTCTTGATTATAAATCATTACTTTTTTTGCCATAAAGTATATGTGGCTTTGAAATGTGAAAGGATTAAAAAATTAATTTCTAATTTACTTTGGAAAATATTTAAAACAAAACATATCATGCTTTTCTGCTAAAATAAAATAGTGACATCGTATAATATTCAGCTGTATTGAGGACAAAGCAGGTCTGCAGACTTTTGGTCCTAATTAGTAGATGGACCTGGTTGGGCATTGTCACTTATTTACAGAACCAAAACAGAAAAAAGAGAAAGAGGAAAATGGGGCAATATCTCTCAGAAATTTCACTGAGTTTCCCCAACAAGATTGCCATTACTTACACTGCAACCTGGTCCCCCTTTGTATAACCCATCAGTCTTTACATTACTCAGTGGTTCTTCTTCCCTTTACTGAATTTTCAATTTCTTCACCCTTCCCTCTTTTTTGAAGCCGTGTAGTTTAGGCAATGATTTTTTGCTCATGCTGCAGCACTTAATAGGCTTTCAGACTTGAAGATACTTTTAAAAGAGTTTATTTCAGTTAATATTTAACTTGTTAAATTGTAAAAAATGTTGTGGAAGTCAGGTACGTCAGATTTCTCCATTTCACCTCACTGATTAAGTAAGTTGTTTCCAAGGAACATTTGAGTAGCATTTAAAAGCATGGAGAAGTAGATTGTGAAACAAGTGTCTGGTGTTGGAACTTCTGGTTTATGTTTCATCTGTTTCAATAGAAAAGTGAACCTAAGGCCTTGTATTCATGCAGCACTATATTCTATGTTAAGATTTTATTTTGAAACTTGTCAAGGCAGATGGAATGAATGAATATGTACATAAAAAATACCTGTGTCCCACACTGAGGTTTGGTCCAGATTGAAGGCACCAATTCTTCTGAAAATGTACTCAGGTCGATGGTATTCTAGAGAAACCTTCTATAAGAAATAGTTCCAGTGTTTATACTTTCTGCCTTTCTGAACATTTAGATTATGAATATCTTTTAGGTTCCTAGTTATATAATCTGTTTACTTGGAAAATGTAAATATATGGGCATTAGTTATGTAATCTAAATAGAATCAAATAAAAGTTTTCATCACAGACCTGCTTGACTATTTACTGTTTTGCCTATTTATAGGCCATTTTCTGTATCCATCTATAACAAGGAAAGGCTGAGCTTGTGATGCACAATGAAAGATGTTTAGATACTACACTTTTTACTACTCTTAGGAAGTGAATGTATGCAGTACGTTTCATTGGATTTTATAATTTCTAATAATTTTACTATTTCTGCATATATTATTTGGTTTTAATTTCTTTTTCTAAGTTTAGTTCTGAAAATCTGTTCATACTGAAAGTTTCTAAAATATGGGTTCTTTGAAAAGTCTTCATGTTCTGTTTTTATCACACAATTTTAACACATTTTAAAAAGAATATTACCATTTTTTATAGCTAGGCTATTGATGTGTTGAAGAAATTGAATTTGTTCTTGAAAGCTTCTCACTGAAGAAGATCATCAGAATTAGGTTTGAACTTCAGATTTATATCCCATCACAATTTAAAGGGCTTCTTTTTTTTTCTTCAGTGTACAAAGCATACTTATGAGTCTGAAAGTTCCTGGTTTTCTGACTTATGTAGTCCATTGGCTCAAGTCAATCACTATGAATCTTTACAAAAGCCAAGGCTGGTCAGCAGTTGAAATCTTCATAGATGTAATTCAGTATAACCAGAGGTAGCAGAGAAGGTTTTCTGCTATTTGCTTTATGTGTGTAGTGTAGCAAGAAAAATTTAATCTCTTCAAACCCATGAATTTCATTATAAATGTATGAAATTTTCATGGAAATTCAGACCACTAGAGTGGGTGAACCAATTTAAAGACCCCATAAAACGCAGAGAAGTCACTAAGTGCAAGTGTCTCACTTCAAGAGACTGAGACCACAAGGTTTTATCTAGAAGTGTGGCACAATAAGGTGAGCTGTGGTGAGCCAGATGCTCATTGTCCTCTGGAATGAAATCATCCTATCATCCTTATCCTATCTCATGATTGTTGATCTGGACCAAATCTATCATTTACCTGCCTTTTAGTGAGCCATTTTAGGAAACTACAGTGGTATGAAACTAAACTGCTGCAACAAATGAACACATTCCTTTCACCTTAATGAGGTGAAGAATTACTGTGGCATATTGGACATTTGCCAGAACTGGCACAACAGAGCACAGTCACACTGCTGGGAGCAGCATGGACAAGAGTGAGAGCCATGCCCAGTGACAAAGAGCTGCTAGATAGCTCAGCTGCCTAATGAACCACATTTCCACTAAGCAGTAAATAATAGTATGACTTTCAAGCAACACTGGCAACATCATAGGCAAAATTGCAAATTTTAAAGGGTGATGTAAGTGACAGCTTGAGAGATGAAAGAGTAGGTGAGAGCCTCTTGGTATTCCTATTTTCCTAAAATTGAAATCACATGTCTTATATAAAGATAGGCCTGCACTGTAGCCCAAAGAGTGACTGTGGTGCATCTTGACAGATACAAACTAGTTTAGAGGGCAGTAGTTAACGTGCTGATGGCTGGAGCTGCAGAGTGCTGACTGCTGAGACCCTGGGTAAATATTCACGTGATGAAAGTGTGTGCTGAGCTGCTGTGCCCATGTCCTTGTTACTACAGAGGCTCTGCTGGTGTACAGATACCCTGTGAGATAAGCAGCTTTTCAACCCTGCCCTCTGGAAGAGGATGACTTCTCTAAGCAGTAAGCTTGTGCAAATAAGAATACTTTATGGCACCTGTGTAAGATGAGAGCAAGCATCTAGGAAAATGTCAGTATTTTGTGGTACTGCTGGAGGTTAAGTTCACAAAATACATGATTGTGGCAAACTTTGTACTAGAAAAATGTATTGCCCACTTAATGTTGTTATCGTTTTTATTAATAGCTTTCTGTAAGAATGGAAAAATGCAGCAAAAATAGATGCACATTAAGGCATCTTGACACGACTCTCATTCAATATTTTCTGAACCTGAATTTCTGTTGTTCCCTTCTCTTTTTATCTGTACAAAGTAACTAAAAAAAGTGGGTGTAAAACATTAATATTCTGATTTGTTAGCATTAATACTAACACCTTCCTTGTGTTCACTCCACAGTGGATCAGATGATTAGACAACATTCATTGCAGGGGAAGATAAAAGCTTTATTTTTCATAAGTGGTAAAGTCTTAGTGTGCCTATGAAATTCAATGAGAGCCCAGAATGCTTAGTCAACACCTTTGTTCTTTTTCAGTATCTGGAAAGACACTTGTACACAGTGCCCTATCTCTCTGAGTCATTTACATTTGTGCCGTGTGCGTGTGAAATCCCATCACCCTGTGAAGGCACTGACCTTCAGTGGCTCTGCACAGACACACATCACTGAGCATTTTACAGAGCTGTGTGAGGCTGAAGTTCCCTTTTTACTGGCAACAGTAAAATGTGCTCTAAGAAGTACTATGAAAGTACATTGTAATTATGTCATTTTGTTCCTAATTATAGATAACAGTTGCAGGTCACCTGTTTGAAAAATCCCAGGTTGTAGCAGTGTCTCAGACTTCCTGCTTTGTCTATAGGTTCTAAATCAATGAGACTTGACTGTTTGTGCTGTCGTTTTCCTTGCTGGATTTGTGCTACAGGCTGATAGTTTTTTCCTTCTTTTTATTTAAATCCCCATAACAATTCAGAAAATGTTATTCAGCCATTTTGAAGAGTCTGCTGGAAAACATCTTTTTTTGTCCATGTTAAAACACTTAAGACACTGATTTAAAGGGGTTCATCACCTTCCTTCTGAGGGAGTGCATTTTATGTCATTAAGAAAGCTGGCAGAGAGTTTATTAGAAGCCTCTGAACAAAAATCACAATTCACAGAGGCTTAGGAGAAAATTGTTAGTATTTGATTGCTAATACCTGTAGTTCTGCTGAACTTCTTGAGGCTGCTGTGTATAACTGCAATATATAGGGGCCTTTCCTAAGGAATTAATTTGTTTTGTTGTGCATATGCATAGCCACAAGAGGATTTTCACTTTAAGTGCTGTGAACCAAGGCAGTACAGGATTAAAAAAGAAAGACTTTTACATTTTGTAAATACATTTTATATTCTTGATATGTCTTCTATATCCTGCTGACCCCAGGATGCCTTATGTTGGTTGGTGAGAATTATGTTAAAAATTGTTCAGGTTGTACTCCCTGCAGATCTCTGGCAGAGGTACACTAAAATACATTATTAAGTGATTTCTTTGGCAATAACAAGCCATAGAAGCTGTCTCTCCTGTTCTCTTTTGAATGATTCTTGTCAGTTTATTGCAGTGGGATAAGCAGGCTCAAAAAACAAAACTTCAGAAATTGCATTTTGTGAAAGAAATTTCAGTAACTTTTTAATTTTCAATAAATGTCATCATTGTTTTAGCTGCTCTATATTTTTCTGAGTATTTGTTGCTCTTTAGATCTTTCTAGCGAAATGTTTTTTTTCTCCAATTTTCTTTTGAAAATTCTGATGCTGTAAGAGTAGACTTTTTAAAGATTTATCTTTGTATGATTGCAGCTAGTACAGTTGCCAAATCTTTTCTAATCGTATTTGTCAAGTGGGGTTGTAAATAATTTTCAAATGGATTGTCTAATAGCAAGTGAGAAAAGGGAATTCAACTCAGTTGTAGAAGATTGATGGACTTGAGTTTTTTCCCGCATTTTAGGCTTTTGATTTGTATTCATTTGTAGATCCTACTTCATGAGGTTTGTTTATTTGATCTGTAACTGAAGTTACATATGCCACAGCTCCCAAAAGCTTTCCTGTTCTTGGAGGGCAGAGTGGGCAGGGTGTCACTGTGACTCCTGGTGGATACAGCTGCAGCTCAAGTGCTGCCACAGCTGTGGCTGGACTGTATCACATCACCTTGTGATGTCCTAGTGTCCACTAGAAATGTAGATATATATTTGCCTCTCCAATTTATTGAGGTGGGCCTTGCTGGGATGCAGAAATACTTTGTTTCCACAGGTAAATGCCAAGTGGCTGGCATCTTCATTTCCACCCTACCCCAAAACTTCCTCACCCCACCGGCTCGCTGGAACCTCCCTAAGCCCACTTGGATGGCTTAGGAGTGGCACCGTAGGTCTTTTTCAAGGCCAGGGATCTGGCCTGCCTGTCAGAGGTTTAAATTTGGTATTACATAGCATAATCCACCAAATGCTTAGGCTGTTATATTCCCTGTAAAAATAAAGAAGATTTTGCTGAACTAGACAGCCCCGTTGGATCATGTAGTTGCAAATTATTTTTGATAAAAACATAAACATAAAATTTTAGCTGCATTTCCAAATTACAGGCTGAGGAATGATCAAGTGAGTCCTAATCCTTGACTGCTACTTTTAGGTACTATTGCAATAGAACCCATACAGTGCTGTCTAGAGTCTAACTTGGTCAACTGACAATGCTTTGTTGAGCAGGAGAGCTCTGCTTTAGGACCTGAGGAGTGTTTCTGCTGTTTTTTTATAAACTGTTTTTATAGCTTCACAGAATTTAGAATGAATAATTACCATTACAACATCTAATAGAGCCTGCTATTTATCACAGTCCATTCAGTGACATGCTGTTAATTTGTTATTGAGCTCAATAACTTGTTCTACTGAAGAACATCTCGTGCTTGATCAAAGGGCATTTCTTGAAAGGCATCCAGCATTTGTGTGAAGGAGAGATGAGAATCTGTGATGCCTGTTAATAGTTTATTTAAATAGATGATTTCTGTTGTCATTTAAGGTGAGAATTTGCATTCAAAACATTCATCTAGCCTTGCATGTTTTAAAGCTTCATCTTGCAAGATACAGTCTTAATTTTATGAATTCTAAATCATCCTGGTGAAGTCAGTGGTGTTAAAGTTTCTGAAAGTATAAGTTTCTGCATTTGCCCAAGATTCTGTGTATACAGAAATGGAGAGCAACACTCATAACTACATGTAATCTGGGCTCCTAGGATTGCTGCAAATGGTAAAAATTCATGTCATTAAACTTGAATACATCTTCATTAATAATTATGGTGACTGAGTCTATCTAAAAAAGACAAAATCATCTTAGTTCAATGCCTAAACAGACCTCCTAACTTCTCTGCTCTGGAGTTAAGCTAGATGTCTTTTCCATCTTTTAATAAGAGAAGTTCTGAATTTAAAAGATGCGAAGAAGTAAGCAGAACAGATTATACTGTGTTATAATTATAAAATATTTATGTTTGAGAATATACATTGCTGTGTGCCTCATATGAACTGACCGATTCGTTTTAGGTTTTCAAAGTCTTCTTGATGTTGTGAGCTAACAAATCTGTAAATAGATTAATATTATTTAAAGAAAAATATAAAATTAGATAAAAAGTTTATATATAAAAAGACCTACAGAGAAGAGAACAATAGGTTTTATTGGAAGGAAATTTCAAAAACAATCTGAAATTAGATCTTGCATTTAGAGTAAGTTCTTTCCTGCTCTTTAAAATGAAGATTCAAGAAATCAGAAGATAATAGTTATTTATATCATTACCATTCCAGTAATGAGAGAATAAGTTATATGATGTAATAATTAAACTATTAATTTTATTAGGAAAAAATTCTTAGTAAATTTAAAATCAGTGAGGGGAAGCAGTTCTAAAATTATGTGAGGAGAAAATAGAGATTCGTAAACAAGGCTCAAATTATTCATTAAATATTTTTTATATACTTGAAAATTGGAAATTTACTTGGAATTACTTAATTCATGACTGTTGAAGTTCAATACAATATTTTACTATATCAAATCTAAAAGCTGTATTAATTTGATGAAATGGTTAGGTAATATTTAAAAAGGAAAAAAGGAGGTTTCTGACAACTGAAAGTCAAATATTGAAGAAAGAAAGTAAAAGAACTCGATTTCAACATCCATTCCTTGATTAATGCATTTTTCAGAGTGAGAACAGCCATGAAGTCTTTTTTCCTCTGGACTGTAGAAGAACTCTTGTTCTTTCAGATTTTATTTCTTCCCCTGCAGTTTTTATTGCTGACCTACACATTGTATGGTATGGGGCACCCCTTTGGTCAAGCTGGGCCCAGCTGTGTCCCCTCCCAGCTTCTCAGCCTCCTCGCTGGTGGGATGGGGACACAGTGGGAGCACAGTCCCCTGCCAGCTCTCGGTGGCACAGGGGATCCAGCTGCAGGTGCCAGGGAGGGTTTGTGCTGAACCCACGCTCCTTCCTGACACTGTGAGCAGGTAACCCCCGCCTGAAGGAGCACAGGTTCAAGTGTTTTGTGAAGGTGCTTCTACCTTAAGGTACTTGCAATAAACTAAAGCAAAAAATATTTATGTAAACTCTGGATACTCAGTAACCTTGGCATCACATGCTGTTTGAGGCCTCTTTATGTAGAACATATTGAGACTATTAAAATAGATGAAGTATTTAATGTTTGCTGAAAAGAACTGAATTTTCTGTGTCTCTAAGACTGATGGATTCTGTTACTTGGATTGGCTTGAATTTCTAACAAGATGCAAATGAGTAAAATTAGCAATTGAATGTATCCTCAGAGGTAAGTGCCAGCCCCTTGTGTGCTCTGAACTAGAGCAGCATTTGCCATCAGCCGTTTCTACAAGTTAGTGTGTGACTGGTAATAAACCCAATAGAGTGGCTGGGGCTACCAGCACCATCACAGTTTGCATAAATACAATTATGCCCTTTCCAGCTGAGGGCTTGTTTGTGCATCTTTGGCAGAAGTGGCAGAAGAAGAGAGCATGTCGGACTTTGCAGCTGATTGTGTAGATAATGTCTTGGATGAGTTTCAGGACTAATCTAAGTAGGCAGCAGCCCAGAATAATTAGGGTTGGTGAAATTGCCCAGTTGATTATTTTGCATGCTGAGCTTGCTGTTGCTGCTGTGGGAGAGGTTAGTGTTTGGTGCAGTGGTTGCTGCTGAAGGCAGGGAGAGGATGAGCTGAGTGTTTGCCTCAGGCTGCAGTGACAGCCATGGCCTGGAGGAAGCAGGAACAACAAACCTGGCCTTGAATCCTTAACCCTCACCTCCATCTCCTCTGCCTCCTTCACCCAAAATACAGGACACCACTAGCCCTCAGTGCAGAAAATTTCAGCTCTCTCTAAAATCTGAGAAACTTTTCTTTGGCTCTGTACATTTCTGCTAGCATTTTTGGTCTCCTGCAGAACAGACCTGATCAAAGGATGTCTATCTAATGAATTGTATCAGATCATAATCTAAACCAGCACTTTGACCCATCCTTCCTTTGTCTCTACAGATGATACCTATTATAAGAATGGGAAAAATATGTGTATTTACTTTATTTTCACTGTTGCAGCAACAGAACAGCTCTTTATGGTTGGTGGGCCTTTAAAGAAGGCTTTTCTTCCACAGAAAAATATTTTTTTAAAGTTATTGCTACTGACATCTATAATATCTTCAACCAAAACCAGAAAATGAATTGATCACTGGTATAGTAAAGTGAAATAATTAATGACTCTTTCTTTTGTGTTCTATAACATCCTCAGAGAAGGAAAAAATCCCGCCTGCTAAAGGGACTCATGTGTGCAAATTGTTACTACTGGGGAAAAGGAGAGGGAAATAAAATGAGGTGTTTTTTTTGCTCCTTTATATTTTTGAACTTTATTTCTTCAATTTGGGATCATACTACTCCTAAAAAAATCCTCAAGACCTCCATAAAACAACAAAAATAGGGGAACTCTTTTTCCATTTTTTATTTTTTTGATAGGTGCAATAGGTACAGGAATATGAAAACTTAATATTTGATAATAAGTGGGATTTAATTTCCAGCCTTTAGTTTGGGGCTATAATTGCTTTGCTTCTCTCCTCCTTTCCTTTTGCTATCAGTCTAGATAATATTGCTAACTATGTCTGAGTTTCTCATACTAGTTATGATGCTGGTGATAGTGTGAAGTCAATTCAAAAGCTGGGCAGTATTGGAACTGGTTATATAGAGGTACAGAAAATGACAAAAAAAGGAATTAAATGTGGTGAAGGAGAAAATGTAATAGTGACTGAGTGTATTCCTGAAGGCTGTTTCACCCAGCCAAACACCTCCCAGGTTTCTGCTCTGACCCATGTAGATAATCAGCAATGAGAGTGGTGCTGTCAGCGAGGGTGAGAAAAGCAGTCTGAAAGCAAAGGTTTGTGTCTGGGATGATGAGGTGAGAGTGCAGATCCCTGGTGGCCAGCAGTGTCTCCATGTTGATCTGCAGTAGAGAAATCTAGGCTCTGCAGTCACTGGGAGTTTTGCTCCTTTTTTAGGTGCAGCCAAGTTTCATTTTATATGTTGAGAGGGGCATTATCATTGATTATAAAGCCAGCAAAGTCTGTTTCCTACATTTAACTTTAAAATACATTTATATTTTAAATGTGTATTTGAAGAGTTTGCACAAAAACCTTGACAATAAGATTATTTTCTGTTGAATTAATCTGGTCAGAATATTTTTTGTTTCCCTGAATTTAGTAGGAAATTTCTCATATGCATCAATTGGAGTGAGGACCTTTAATTACAAAAAATGAATCCAGTTAACTTAAGCACTTTCAAGGTAACCTATTTTAAAAAAATGCAAATTCTCAGCCACTTTCTTGCAAAGACTAATGTTTGCAGACTAGGTTTTTCTGCTAGAAGCCAGTAGAAGCTGAACATGACAGTTTGTGTAAGTTTTAAGTGTTCATTTGATTCAGATTTTTTAAGAAATCTTCTCAACTAAAATGACATAAAAATTGAAAGTGGTAGAAGATTTTAATATCAGGCACAAGCATGAATGAAAAAAGATTGTTAAGTAATAAATATTTAAATATCTGACTTTGAAGCAAGTCTACATTTATGTGGAGGACCTGTAAAAAACTGGAACAACTTCTGCTTGGTATATACTACAATAATTTAAAAAAGAAATAAAGAAAGCATTTTGCTTGCTTATGCACTTTCAATGACTGTATTTATATGTTCCTAATTTTTATTTGGAAAAAATCTTGAAAATCAAACCTGTTTTTCCTGGGAGTCATAATTTTGAATTAAATATTCGTTGCCTTTAAGAAGAGTGTATATTATTTTCTTTAACAAAATCTATGATTAATTATTAGTATGATAAAGCTTTGCTCTGATAATGTATTGGCATACCAGATAAAGTCTGTTCTCAAATGTCTGTGCAGATGTGACTAAGTAAAGCACTTATACATCTGCTGTGAAAATCATCTGCACATAATTATTAATTGCATCTGTGCCAAGACTGCAATGTGTTTTGCAAAGCTCTGCCTCATCATTGATTGAAATTTTTAGTCTTCTTTCCAAATACATTGATATTATTTGAGGAGGTGTTTGAATGACATCTATACAAATACTTCAATATGAAGGCTGGTGAGTTATCTTTTTGATTTTCTGGAAGTTTTTTTTTATGAGCATATTTAGAAAAAAGTATCATCATGACTGTAGTTTAAGCACTGCTAAAGAGAAGTGTATGGTGGGAGATTAATATTCAAGCCAGGGAAATTCCAACTGGTGGTGGATAGCAGATGGACTTTTGAAGTCCAAGGTTAAAATATCTCTCTGATAAGAAGGTTGTAAGGATTACATCTTTTTATAGCATCACTCATATGACTAAGCAGTAAAAAGCATGTAATCTACATTCTTTTTTCTAAACTAGGTTGTGCTGTAAAACTTGATTTATGTCATGATACAATGCAGGATTATAATGCAGTTGAAAATTGTGCATATGACGTGTTTTACTTCCATTATGTGCATTCCTCAAGGAATAAAAGGCTCACAATCTGCATAAATGTAAAAATGAAAAAATGTAAGTCATGTGTTAGCCAGATGCTTCACCTAGAAAATAAAAAAAAATATTTTGGCACTACAAATTCTTATGTATTATAAAGCTAAGATAATGTGATTTCAGAATTTAAATTTTTAATATTATGCTTAGGTAAGGTGACAATAAAATATTGTGTTTAATCCAAACTCACCTCAAGATTTTCTGTCCCAGATTTTATTTTTGCAGTTGTAGGTATTTATATATCTACAGGGAGTTTGATTTTTCATAACTAGCTTCTTGATTCAACTTCTTCACAAACAACCTACACGTTCTTATCTTTTGTTTGACATTACTCACATTTGTAGAAATAGTTCATTTGAGATGGAATGTTCGCCTAAGCCAGTGAGGAGAACAATGCAACACATTATTTGTTAAAAATGGAAAGGAGGAGAGAATACAATCATTGTAATATAGTGCTCTTGCACAGGTGAACATCAAAGGGCAGAGTTGTTGGTTGTTTTCTCTTCTGTAATTTCTCTGAGTGTTAATGATTTTCTCTATGAATGCAGCCTGTGAAGATTTGCCACACAGGACACTTGCAGTGTAACAGTTAAAAGTGCTGAAAAGAGATGGGGGATATAACTGAAAACTGAGAAACAAAACTCCTTTGTGCCTTCACAAAGTCTGTAGGCAAACCAGAGTTTGTTGAGTAGTTTTGAAGAATGCCTATACTACTGAATGCCTATACTACTGCCTATACTACTTCCACATCTAGAATGTGGAAGTCTTTAGTCAGTGAAAGATTATTTATTTTTTCCCTCTGTTTACTTTTTATGTCCTGTGACATCAATAAACAACCATCTGCCCTACAGAAGCCCCATAATCCTCTAATTCAAGTCTTCAGGATTAACCACCTTTTATCCAAACATATTTCTGTGTCTAGTCTTTAGTCTTTTTCATGTTCTGGCCTTTTATTCCCTACTAGTCTTGGTTAAAACATTGCCCTTAAAAGGAGAGTCTTTTAATATAATAACTGTCTTAGAAGATGTAAGCACCACCATTAAATTTTTTTTTTAGTATTCCTTCTATTAGTCTTTTTACTTCTTACCAAACAGAAAAACTAGGACTTTTGTTTGAGGGGAAAAAGAAGGCTGTTTATGAATTAATTAAATTTCAAAAAATTAATTTCGACACAGGATTAGATTGGATCAAACAAAGTAATCATTCACAAAAGAAATTAAATTAGGAAACAACTTAGAATCTTTATATTATGGGTAAAACTTTATGTTGGTTTGCTTGCAATTTGTTCACAGTGGATTCATTCACATGATATTTTGGTGGTAAAACACTTGGCAAGTCATTTCCTAACAGGGATGGTTCAATGATATGCAAAATTATGGATAATGAGATAGTCAGAAAATATCTGCTAACCTGAGGAATCAGAGTCATAGAGCAGGATCTTTGCTATTTCTGGCACCCTAGTAGAGAAAGGGAGACAAAACATTTGGAATGGAGAGCAGAGAGAAATAAAAAATAATAATGGTAGCAAGGAAAAGGGGGAAAGAGGGAAGAGCGCGGAGCTGGCGAGAGGCATTTGCAGCAGGCAGAACTGGGACACGGGGCTGGTGTAGGTGTCTGCAGTAGGACAGGAGGGCAGTAAAGCCGGGCTAACACCCTGGATTCGCACGTAAGACTGCAGCCTTCGGTGCAGCAAGCAGCGATCACGGAGATAATGCCTGTCGTTGACAGCAGTCCGCCCCGCGAAATGGCTAAAACATTCCTAATGCAAATCCTCCCCGGTCCCTCCTGGCCGCGCACTGCACGGCCCTTGAAAAGATAATTCAAATGATTTCTGGAACTTTGTATCTTTTATTGCAATTTCAGCTTCTTGAAACAGCAGTTCTGTTTTCCTGAACTTCAGTGATGGTTTGGTCAACAAACAGGATGGAATGACATATGTGTTTGAAGAGAAAGTGAATTGTAGTGGAGATGAGGCATGTTTTCTACTCTGAACATTTATCCTTTTGCTTGTGTGTATCAGATCAAAATAATCCCTCTGCTAGTTCAGCAATTGAAACAGAGATACAAATAAGCAGTTCTGCATACAAAGAAAGTAAATGCATACTTCAGTTCTTTTTAACTTTTGAATGATACATTTTGAGAGAATTAATGAAGAAAAATTTGGAGTTTGTTTCTCTTCAAGACTGTTAGATTCTATACTTTTGGGTAAATCTATACAAATTCCCACTGTTTTGTTTTTCCTTACCTAATTTTTCTAATTTGAAATATTTTGTGAATGAGGTATGGGATCCAGTGCACTTTCACCAGTCTGCAGACAGCAACAAGCTGAGTGGTGCTGTTGAAACACTTGAAGGATGGGATGCCATCCAGAGGGGCCTGGACAAGTTCAAGAAGAGGGAACATTATAAGGTTCAACAAGGCCAAGTGCTCGTTCTGCACTCAGGTCAGGGTAACCCTGGGATCAGTCCAGGCTGGGGAATGAACAGATCAACAGCAGCCCTGCACAGAAGAACTCGGGGGTGCTGGTCTGTGAGGGGATGGACATGACCCAGCCATGAGCACTTGGAGCCCAGAGACCCAAAAATGTCCTGGGCTGCATCCAGAGCAGCGTGCGCAGCAGGGGAGGGAGGGGATTCTGCCCCTCTGCTCTTCTCTGCTGAGAGCCTACTGCAGTGCTGCATCCAGCTCTGGGGGTCCCAAAATAAGAAGGATGTGAACTTGTTGGAAAAAGTCCAAAGGAGGCCACAAAGACGATCAGAGAGCTGAAGCACTTCTCTTGTGGAGAGAGGCTGAGAGAATTGGGGCTGTTCAGCCTGGAGGAGAGAAGGCTCTGGAGAGACCTTAGAGCACCTTCCAGTACCTAAAGGTACTAAAAAGGCCCTTGAAAGGGGCCGAGAGGAAAGATGGATTTTTTCAAGGTCATGTAGTGATAGAACAGGGGGGAATGGTTTTAAAGTAGAAGAGGATAGTTTTAAACTAGATTTGAGGAAGACGGCTTTTAAAAAGAGGGTGGTAAAACACTAGCACAGAATGCCTAGAGGTATAGATGGGAATGGGGATCCCTGGAAACTTTCAAGGGCAGGGCTGGGACTCTGAGCAGCCTGGTGCCATAGAAAATATCCCTGCCATTGCAGTGGGGTTAGACCAGGAGTTTTAAAGTTCTTTTACAATCCAAACTATTCTATGAATCTATAGGATTGTATTTTTAAAGTATTCTGAGATTGAAGGGTGAAATTTGCTATGCTGCTGTTTGATGAAGAAAATAGCCAAGTATATGACAGTGGCCCTGGTGATGCTGTAAATCCACGTTGCATGCTACCAGTATTTTAAAACATTTTTTTTAAAATATACAAAATGGGTCCATTATACCAGAGAGATTTATCTAAGGTCCTCATTGCAATATGAATTGTGATATGAATATTTTTTATTACTATTTCAAGAAAAAATTTACTAGCATCAGTAAATTCACAAGCATTCACAAAAATCCAAGGTTTTAGAAAGGTTTCCTAAACAGTCAAGTCACTACAAAGAAATGAAAATTGTACACTATGCAATAATTTAAACTTGCTATACACTTCACCTATTTTGCTTACATCTCTGCTTTGTTGCACAGAACTCACAACTAAAGAAATAGAAAGAAGAGACAAAACAGAGAGCTTGGTACTACCAAAGCATTTTCCATTTCTTATTAATTTGTTTTGTGACTGTCATGATTTATCACAAAAATTGTTTTCATATATAACTCATTATGTTACTCTTAATGATGAATCCTATTATTATTTGTATCTGTAAGTAAATTAAAACATCAGGAGCAAGTAAACTCTGAAGTTACTTTCTCATTCAATGTAGAAATTCAAAGTGTTCATGAATCTTATGAGATTGTATTCTTAGCACAATATATTTGTTTTATATCAGTTGTATTATTCCTTAGCCATAGCTGCAAGTGTAGCTGAAAATATAAAAGATGATTTTAAAAATGGTGTCTTAATGAAGAGAGCTGCCATCGCTGTCAAATCTCTTCACTAATCTTCTTTTACTGTTCCCCTTGTAAACACCCCAGAGATCTGGGAGAAAAATATGGTTTATTTCTCAATCCCAAATTTCAGAAAAGTTCTGCTTGCAAAGCAAGTTCCAGTTGGAGTTGTACAAGCTTGAAAAGGCTCTTGAGGTACAGGCTGATGTTCCTGTGGAAACAGTGCCACAAACTGCCTTTTAAACTTGCAGTATGGGCAGATTTCATCCAGAAATCACCAAGACTTCAATATGGAGCTCCACATTTTTATAGTTCCTTTCAACTAAGCAATGACTGGAAATCTTATTTCTGTTTGTGATGTTCACTGGCGACTTCTGCTTTTATCTCTTGCAAAAGTGACTTTCTGAAGTTCTTGTCTTGAAAGTTAGAGTTACATGAGTTTCTACTTATGCCAGCTCCTAAGAAATTAGATGCTAGATGTCTTTACAACACTGCAAAGAAAATGGCTGAAAATACCAGCAATTGATGGTGGAAATCCAGCACAGCAGTGCACGTGATACTTAATGTTGGCATGTTGAAAGCTCTTCATTAAATTATGGAACTTGCTTTAGGGAAAGATTTTAATATGCACAAAAAAATACTTTTTGCCTATAGTTGAGAAGTATTTCCACTGGTAGGAAAGGGTACAAAAATTGAATTTTCTTTTCAATTTGAAATGTTAATGTGTCCTGGTATCTGTTATCCTGAGTCATGAATAATGAACAAGGCAGAGCAAAGGGCAAAATATGCAAGTCATGAATTCAGAAGTCAGCTGAGAATTTTTCCATTTCCTTTGGAGGCATTTGTATGGATTGTGGTTATCTTTTCTGCGTAGTTAAAGCTAGAAATCCAATGAGCTTGTTTATATCTGTAACTTTCCCTGTAGTCCCAGCAGCAAACAATATGGTAATATGAAATAATAGGAAATCAATTTCCAGGAATGAGTATTGAAACAGTGTGGTAATATTTTAAAATGTTGACTGTTTCTAGTAATGTCAAAGCAGACATAATACTATCATTTTTCCTTATCAAGTGCATTGTGTTCTCCATAGTGTGCACAATATAGTGCAAATTTTGGAGAAAGTTCTAATGAGAAAGAGGCTGGGGATTTATGTGCATTGTGTGCAGAAGGACTAAATAATGAAAACAATTGATGTAGAACTGATTAACAAAGCAGTATTCAACATCTGAAAAATGCATATTGTTTTACTGTAAGCAGATCTTTTTCATGGTGAAGTTCTGAAACAATTCAATTAAATACAGCATTAGCTGCTTACAGAAAGACCAAAAATTTGCAAATTTTCACATAAGGCTTTTGTAGCAATGCACATTCTGGCATAGTATAACTCCTGTGACCCTAGTCACCAAAGGCAAATTGTTCCAAGCTACAAATATGATTACTCTTGACAGATGAAAGTGGTGTATTATAATTTTAATGCATTTTAAAAGATCAAAAATGAGAACTTTGTATATGAAGAAACACATCTTCCCTCTCATTTCTAAAAAAAATGTGTGTCCGTGAATACATTCAGTTCATTTAATGCAGTTTAATTAATCTATTTCAATGATCCTCATTTCTGCAATGTTAGCAGAAAGGAAAACAAAAAATTCCTCATCAACACTTATTTAAAAGGGCTATATCTGTATGAAACAAAGCCAAGTATTTTCCTAAGCCAGAAGAAATAAACTACTGCAATGTGAGAAATGCCAACCAAATTCTTTCTCACATCTGTATTTGGAATGCAATCTGATAACATTCTGGGTAATGTCAAATATGGACTGAGAACAGTATTTTGATGTTGATAAATATGACATAACACTTTCTATAGGTATAATTAATGTTTTTTTAATATTGAAATTGATGGTATCTGAATTGAGTATAAAAGTATGTGTACACTCGCAAGCATCATAGCTGTGATCACATTTATTTATTTATTCTTTTATTTTATTTATACATAGACTAATTTAATTTACATTATCTTTATGTGAAATAGCTGAACTAGGTGAATTTTTAATGGAATTTCTTCCTCTTTTGCAAATTATCATACTAGAATGTGATTTAACTCAAACCAAACAAGAACTGTAAAGAAGAAAAGCTTTTAAAAAAAATTGCTGATGTAAAAAAGTAAACTAAAATTTTCTTTGAAAACTCAATTCACAATGTGAATTTAAAATAAGATATCATATCAGCCAGATTAGTCTAAACTCTAGGTATTCACCTTTGAGAACGTATTTGCTCTTCTGTGCACAGAATCAGAGCCCATCTCTCATTGCTTCTTCCCTTGAACAACATTGTTGTGTTTCAGAATTACATATGAATTAAAAAAATTAAGTAACTAGATTGCATGGTCAGCTATACTTCCCTTCCTGAAATATTTGATTTGTACCAATCTCTTTCTGCTTATTAAGCCATGGTCCTTTTTCAGCATCTGCCTTTATCACTGTAGGAAATGGATGATATCTGGAGAAATGAGTCATATTTATTCTTTTAATTCTTTTTAGAAGGGCCTAGATTATTTTAAGTGTCCAATTTTTTAATGGTCCTTTGCATCTCATCACAGTAGTGTTTGAATGGCTTGCATTCATTCCTTTATCTCTGTAAGTGGAAGAAAGCTTTATTATCATGGTTTTACAGACTGGAAATCAATGGATCACTGTCAGAACAAAGCTTAGCATTCAGATCCCTTGTATTTTGAGTCCTTTGCTCATTACCCTTTTGGGAAGAACTGAAGATCCACATTTCAGCAAACTATTTTTATAATTATTAGATTTCAATTGGGAGTGCTTGCTAAAATCTGGGTTCTGTTCAGGCACAAAGCATTTAAACAAAGAAAAAGATGGATTTTTTCCTGCATTCACTTCACTTTCCTCTAACTACCAGGTTTACTTCTTCAACTTTCTGCATGACAGTCTTCTTCCTTCTTCTGTGTCTTGTAGAATTTGAAAAAAATCAAAATCTCTAAATCCTTAAACTATGATATGCATTTCACTGTCTTCTCTTAACGTTTGTTCATTCCTGTGCATTGACTTCATCGCCCTTTTTCTGTGTTCAAAGCTTTCCCACATTTGCTCTTTTTGTGATTAATCTCTCCTAGCAGATGAAGTAACTGAGGCATTGTGCCGGGCCAGGGCTGGGGACAGGGCCCGGAGTGTGCAGTGTGGAATGTCTGCCTTTGTCACTCAGGGTCTGGGGAAGAGCCGGCCTCTGTCCCGCTGCCTGCCCGCTGTTCTCCTGATGGCTGCCTCTGAGCCAGGGAAAGAATCGCAGCCGTGGCACCCACCATGCCCGGTTTGCTGGTTACACAACCGTTCTCAAGTGTTTGTTACTGGAGTAGACAGCTTCCACAGAAGCCAGAAAGTGCATGGATCTTGCAGAGTCAACTATTTTATTGTGTCTTAGATGGCATAGCCCCCATTCCTCAGAGCTGTCAAGATGAGGTCAAGGGTCATGTTGGTCTTCTGTTACACTGTGGATTGGTAACTCATGAACTGTGGCTTACTCTAAGGTGTCACCTGGAATGCTTCCTTGTCACATTCAGGGACACAAAGAATGAAGTATGAAAGCAGCAGCTGCCAGGGAGAAGACTGTGGCATTGTACTGGCTCCAGAGCTTTCTGATTCAACAACTGATACAAGCTGAGACAAGGAGCTGGATAAAATTGTATCCAAAGTTGTCTTGCTTTAGGATTGCACTCACCTATTTATTTAACTCTGATCACATGATTTTGATTTCATGTGACAGAGCTTTTGTAAATAAGTGTGAAAGATTTTATGCTGCAAGGGACACAAGTTAAGGGCTTTGAAGGATCCTAATGAGCCACTGTGTTCCCTAGGAACAGGAACAGGCAATCTCCTACTAAGTTCTTGGGATGTCCAGTACCTGAAATTAAATTGCAGTGAAGTTTTAGATTCCCCCCATTGGAACACTTTTATACTTGGAAATATGTGAAGGCTGGGAAATAGTATTTTTTTTATTATGAAATTATTTTGCTTCTAACTTTACTTCAGAAATAACAAATTCCATATTATGCTTTGCTTAGAAAAGAAAGGACATTGCAAAAAACAAGCAAAGAAGAAAGTTACAAGAAACTTAATAACACAGTCATTTATGAAATTTAATGTTGGAACTAGAGGATCTTCCCATCCAAATCATTCTATGATTCTATGAAATGTAGAAACCAATTTTTTTTGTGTAAGATCTCATTTGAAATCAACAAGGAAAAAGAAGAGGCTGAATTGTGGCAGAAAAGCAGTTAAAATCTGTAACTGTTTTCATTGAGATGTGCAGTTTGCCAAAGTTGTTATTCCCAAAGCATATCATACTTTCCAGTTCTTTATTGGATTTGACAGAGTATGATCTAAAAAAAAGAGGAAAAAAAAAAGAAAAAACAGGAACAGCAATGTCACCCTAAAAAGTCATTAACTGCTTGTGTTGTGAGCAGTGTATAGCTTTGAGCATAGCCAATTCTACCTTTACAAAATCCTGTGGTATCTCTTTATTTCAACAAATTCATCTCTATGTTTGCAAAAAGCTGTGGTATCTCCTTATTTCTACAAATTGTAGAACAGGAATTACAAATCACAGTCCATTATAAAATGTAAAATAATAAATGTTAATAGTGTCACTTTTCTTATATTTTCAGTATTACCAATCAAAATGCCATTTGAATCTAATTTTGGTTTTTTTTGATAGATATGAATAGGCCAAATTTACTTGCATGATAATAAGCAGCAACAGAAAAATACTGATGGGGAAAATTATTTCTAATCACTGTAAAATAAGTAGAATATTATCACAGACTTTTTAAAAATGGCAAATTCAGATACAATAGTCTAATCATAATAAAGTTATTATAGCTTATTTATGCTCTGCATTTTTATGAAACCTTCACTCTGACAAGGACTAGTTCTTACAGTACAGCAAAGATGGTCTATGCTATTTTATCTGTGCTGAGCAGGTAGAGGCAGAAAAGAAGAGTGTTTTGGGGAGTTTAAGAAAAATTTGCTGAGCAGTCTTCCAAGGGACTGATGGAGGCATTTCCAAGTGTTCACGGCCAGATTTAAATCAGGCAAATGATCCTTTTGTTGCTTACAAATCAGCTGGCCATATCTGTTAGGGTCATTGTGAGGACACCTGTCCCAGCTGGATCCCACACCTCTTTTTTTCACATCTGAGTCCTGGACGGAGATAGCGAGAATACATAATGAAAAGAGGCAGTCTCTTTAATTTTAAATTAATAAAACAAACAACAAAACCTTCCAATCAACCAAAGACATTTACATGTACTTTTCGTATTTTTTGCTCTCTTTCCTCATCAAAGACTTTCAGCTGCATAATGCATAGAGATAATAAGTAGTTCATAAGTGAAGTGCGTAAGTCTTTGGACAAATTATGGAGATAACATAATGCATTTTCTGTTAGTCTTCTTCAAGCAGTAGCAGGTTAGTTTGCTAGAGTTTATCTGAAAATAAAACTGAAGTGGACAGTCACAAGACAAATGTAGAACTTTGGTTCAAAGTGTTGTGTTAATCTGGATAAATTTTATTGTCAAGTAAGGTGCACACCGAAGGAAATGAGCAAATGAAGAAAGGGAGAGGATGGTTTGAAGCTGGCAGTGCTACAAGTGTCTTACTCAACTCTATCTGAAGTCATTTGGTGCCTTTTGAAGTATATTGCTTTGCTGTCCTTAATTAATTTGTAACAAGAATAAGTTACTGACCATGCTTGGAGCAGTGTAGTCTCTGTGTTTACATCACAATTATGTGCCTTCTATTCTGTGAATTTAGCTCTTCTACCTGGAGAAGAGAGGGCTGGTCCAGCCTCTGCTGCACAATTTATTTGCTTCTGAAAAACTCTGTGTGAACCAGACAAGTTACATTGTCTGAAGGACTGCTTTGTGCAATGAGAGCCTCCATAGTGCAGGGCCTGGTCCAATTTATGAGGCAGAATCCTCTGATGGTTTTACAAGCATTAAGTATTATGACTTTTTTTCTTCTCTTATCACAAATTTCCAGAAATTTAAACACGAACAAGTAGAGGATATGAGGGAATTCTCCTTGAAAAGTAGTAGAAAATACTGACCTTTTACTTAAGCTCATTCTGGAAATATTTAGCCTCAGGAGATATATTTTTGGGTAATTGTGATCATACAAAAACAAGAGACTGAGATGAAATCCCTTATGTAACTTTTATTGCAGCTTCAGCTACCATGAAGGCTATAATTATGAGTGTAGTTCTTGTTGACTGTGGAAAGGTCCCTGAGCAATGTGCTTTATGTATTCAGCGAAATGAAATAATTGCACAGCTAACATCCACTATTCTTGTGTGGAGAATTCTTCCATTGTTCTGTATTCTTCTGAAATAATGAAGACAGTGCAAATTACAATTAAAAAATCTACTTTTTTTATTAGGATTGTAAATTAATTTAAAATGCAAATTGCATCTGTACCTCTCTATTTATTACTTTAACAATCTTACCCTTATGTCTCCACAACATTTTTTAAACCATATTGGTTTTCTTTGAAGAAAATTCTTAGGGAATTTTGGTTCAAAGGAGGTTTCCATCCAGCTTGTATACATAGACATGAACAATATTGGATAAATGTTGGGAAGATGATTTTTTTATTTGTTTGTTTTAATCATATAATAAAATTTATTTCTTACTTGCTGAGTAGATTCATATAAATTTTTGCCATTTTCTAAGAATAGGTATAATAGAGCTAGGAAAAGGCAGAACTAAAATCCTAAAAAATATTAAAGAAAAATCAAGCCCTGTGTTTCTCAAATTTGGCACTGAAAATTGTTTGGAACAGTTCAAAGTGTTTTGATGGTACATCTGAATGTCAGCAGATCATTTTAAGAGATTGACTGTAGCATCTCATTCGTTTCGTGCAGACAGTCCACAAAGAACGATTCCTTGAATTTAACCCTGACTCCTGGAGAATATTGTCACAGCACCAGAGCTCTCAGGAGACAAATAATTTTGCATTTAGATCTGCATTTAGATTATGTTCAGTAACTAGTGAAAGGGGTCATTAACTGAAGAAACAATGATATTGATCAGTTACTTATTTAAGTTACACCTTTCTGCACACAGAACATCCATTGTGGGGGTGGGGGCCTTCACCATAGTTTTATGAAATATTATATATTAATACATTTGTATAGGGACTAAATTATTGCTTCATGGCAAGCTAAGTCTTCTTAGAAGACAGTTACCTTCTGAATATTTAATTTTGCAACCTAACCTTCCTCTTAATGTGATGTGTATGGTAATTTTCCAGCATGTATGTATAAACATGTATACCTGAGCAAAATAACCTTGATTGTGCTAAAGTGTCTTAAAAAACAACCTCCATCATTGGTATTTTATTTTTGCACATCTGTTCTTTAAACTGTAACTGAGGTATAACAGATCATTGCTCTGAGCTAATTTGATTATACAGTATCACACTGTCAAGCCTATGCACAGAAGGTATGAATAAGACAGCTGATTATGAGTTTTACTTCTGGGATCCACTGGAGTTTCATTTTCAGGTTTTCTGTTCCTCTTTGAGAAGGTAATTAATTTCCTTCAAAGAAGGTGGTTTGACAAAAATAACATGTAACCAAACTCAAAACAATAGGTGTTTTTACATATACCAAATTATACATTCTTCATCACGACTGCTAAAGGAGAGATCAATAATTAATGATCCAATTACTAGTTTACAAAGACTTTTATTGCAGTGTCAAGGTGATGAAAGACCCTCTTGCACTGGTTTTTTTTTTTTCTTCTTCCTCTACAGCTAACTGAATCAGCAGATACACTGCATTTTTCTAGATCATTTATGGCATGTGTGCTGCTGGGATGGATGATACATTGGACTTACAGCTGCAATTAACTATTGTTTCTTGAAACAAATAATTTTAAAAGTAAAGTGAATGTATGTTGTGCCTCCTGCAGTTTAGTTTTGAGAAGGTAACAGGTTAAAAATTATACTTGTTTAGACGACTAGAAAGTTATTTGTACTTCACACTTCAGGTGTGAAATGTTGGGTCAAGTTTAAAGGAATAAAAACAAAACTGCTATGACTTGTAAAGAAATGCCATTTTTTTGTTACACATAGTTTAAAAGGTGACATTTGCCACAGTAGTTGTACTTCCCTCTTGATTGTTTGGTAGAATTTTAAAATTTACCCATGTTTTTCTGCATAGTGTAAACTGACAATTACAGACAAGAAAATAAATCAGCTTAACTTCTGAATGATGATTTGCTATTAAAATACTAGTTGTTCAAGTATGTAATGCAGAGGATTTTTTAAAGGCTATTTTTATTTCTATTCTGAAATGTACATTTCCTCATCAGTGATGAAGACTTTTAGAGTGAATTTAGAGTCTTCTGTAGCCCCTGAGAGTTTGGAAGAAATTATTGGTAATACTATGCTTAAAAACATGAACTGGACATTTTTTGCATTACTCCTTCCCTTCAGCTGTACTTATAGGATAATAGCCATTTCCAAGGGTAAAAGTGGAGGATATCTTTTCATCCCAAACAAAATCTAACAACTGAACAGAAAAAAGCAGCAAGCATCTGGAACTTAGATATTAGTTTGATTATTTTATTTCACTTCAAAAATGTAAATGTTTTTTATATTTTAAATTTATTATTGTTGTTGATGAATTTTTCTATTAGATAAACAGACATTATTTATATATTGGTTATCTCATACTGAAACTCACAAAATGGGTAATTCCTAATATCACTTTTTGGTAGCAAGATGTCAGTGGTCTTGACTGGAAGTAGTGGAGAGGAATAAGATGTGATCAGTGAAACAACTGGGTGATCCTCAGTCATGATATATGGGTGGCTGCTGGGCTGATGATGGAAATTGATTCTAGATAATGATGTGCCTATGAAAGGAGCCATCTCTATGTGAGTAATGTCTCCTTTCATTAGGATTAGCTCTATATGACATTGGGGATGATGGATAGGAAACTGTTACAAATATATATATTCATGTTTCTTTAAACCTAAGCTAAGAAGGCTTTCCTTCCTGACATGTTCTGTATTTCAGCTTTACTTATGGTTGATAGTTTTCTTGATGAAATTAGTACAGCCCTGTCATGAGTACAACTGACATGTGAAGTCCATGTCTTTATTTGTGAATTTGATATCCTGCCTTATGAATAATCCATTCCTTTGCTGGCTTTCTTGGTCTCCTGTTGTCTTCATTTTGCAAATTTGAAGCTTACTTTTTAATTAAGAAATACTGATTCAAAGTAGCTTAGGGTTATTTTCTGTAATAATTAGTGTTGACATCAAAGCAGTAAAGCTTGAAAGTAAGTACACAATATAAGGGTTTTTTTGTTTGTTTTTCTTTGTTGGTTTTTTTCTTCTGTTGTTAATAAGTATTAGAAGGAACTATGTATATAGAAAACAGTATTATAGGCTCCCTGTTAATAGATGTCCATTACTAAAAGGAATGAAAATTCACCTGGTTATACACGGCCTCTCAAAGGTAGAGAGCTCCTTTCTATCCAAATAGAAATAGAGTCACATTTAGGATTTAGTTCATGTGCATTAAATCCTGTGGCCCTGAGACTTGGAGATGCCAGGCAGCCTTGTTGGAGCTACTCTGCCAGTCATTTTGGCACAGTCACAACTTCAGGATGTGGGAAGAATGTATATCTGTGGAAAGCTGAGTATAGAGTAAGCCAGCATGAAGTGAATTGCATAAGCAAATATGTCTACTAATGCTAAATAGGGTTTTCCTGAAGCTACTTATTTCTTCAGTTTAACCAAGCCTTCTTCAGTGAGTGTATATAAAACAGTAATGAAAAGTCTAATGGAAGTAGGTACTAAGAGCACACAAAACCCCAAACCTGTTTCCTAAACTTTACAGCTGTAGTGCTCCAATAATGAACTGTCTTCACTTCCAGGGGACCATGAGGCTTGTTCCAGCTGGCTTCTCAGGTTTTACTGTTGCCTTCCTGTTGGCAGCAAAACAGTTGGATTTACCTGGACTGGTTTCAAAATCTGAGGACAGAATTTCTTGTGCATGTGTGGTTTGGTTCCCAGTGCAGCAACTCCAACACCTCACAGAACTGCTGGATTCTGTGCTTCCTTAGCAGTTGTTTTCCAAGATGGCTCATTTTTCTTATTCAGGATTTCAGTGATTCAGGAAATATAGGGTTTTTCCTCACCTTCAAGACTCCAGTAAATTTCTCTGTGTGTTATATGCAAGAACTTGATAACTATCAGTAGGCTAGCCTGTTGTGTTTATTGAGAACAACTAAATGGGCTATCTGGTTTTAGTTGATGAGAACATTATCACAGTATTACATAACACTAAGCTGTTGAAACAAGGGCCAGATATGAGATTCTTTAACAGGATTATTCTCCCCTGTATTGTTTCCTCTTTATGTGAGTCCCTCATTCAGGTATAGGCAAGCTGGTATTGCTGATACTGGTTCCAGGCCTGAGATGGTGGGGAACTTGTGATCCAGCTGTCACTTGCAGCCCTAATCTTGAAGGGATGCATGGTTATAGCAGACAATCAGGGAAGATGTGTGAGGTCAGCCCAGGAACATATATATGGTCTTTGTGGATGTGAATAGGGAAGAAAAAGGAAAAATGGCACATTTTAAAAATAATAATAAAAGAGTAATAAATTGCTTTTGATTACCTGCTGCTGAGCATGATCCAAAAATACTGTCTTATTGAAACTTTTCAATGCGTGTTTTCCTTTTTATTCTGCTGAAAGAATTTTAGGTACAGGCTCTAAATTACAAAAGGACAGAAGGAAGAAGGGAAAAACTGAAAATGCTACAAGTAGGGTCAAAAGTGTAGTTTGAAATAAACATCTTCCTATGATAAAATCTTAAAGATAATCAAGCAAGATATAAACTCATAGGATATTATACCTAATTAGTTCCAGTTTTCCCTGATCTTTAATTAAAGTAGTAGGGAATATATAACAAAGATATGCAAATCTGAAAAGTTTGAATCCTAATAAGGCAACAAACTGACAATGGTAGACTAGGATCACAGTATAAAATGTCTGGCTGTTTCCTATAACTGAACTTTACCTGTCCATTTTCTTTTTGATTAAATTTGTATACAGGATCATATTATAGAGGTCCTGGTGTGGTATATAGGGTTACAGTTCAGGTGTCATATGGGAGGCATAATTGTAAGTGTATAAGGTCATCCAGCTGGTGCACTTAGCTGTCACTGAGGGTATTTGCCATATTGATATGCTTTCTTTAAATTTATCCCAAGGAAAGACATTTATCAAAATATATTGAACTAAGAGACTGAGCAAAATTTTGTCTTAGAAAATGTAATTTTGAAGAAAGTCTTTCTTGCAGTTTAAATCCTTCCAGTAAAAACATAATTTAAAAAATACTTCCAGTAAATATTTTTCTATTAATAGTGATCCTAAGTCTCAGTTTCAGAAAGAGAGCCAGAATTAAATAGACATGCTGAAACCCTTTCACCTTTACATTAGGTAAGCCTTTACATCAAGAGCAATATCTTTTCTGTTAAGCAGTTCTTGTAGTAGTTGAAAGCAAGAGTACATAGTTTTTGAGGGAAAACAGGATCTTCAAGTAAAATCTTTCAGTAAGATTTTCACCTGAACATTATCCCTTAAAAAAAACCAAAGAAATTCAAGATGTTTCTAAGTTCTCAGTGGCTTGCCCATGGTGTCTAGAGACGTTTCTTTGGTAGCTGCATCTCTATTCAATGCTTGTATGCTGGCAATTCATCATTCTTGCCGCATGGATATGCAGTTACCTGCTTCCACCTACCCCAGTCTTTTCTCTCACCTGCTTCGTGGAATGTAGCACTTTGCTATTTCCTAATGAAGATTTATACATTTTTCTCCTAATTGCTGCATTTCTCTGTACTTTATGTACTAAAAGTCAAGATATATTTAATATTCTTTATATGAAAAACAACTTGTGTTTTGCTTTGGTAGGACCAGATCCTTCAGACGTTTTCCTAGGCTATTCCATGTTTAAAATTAATAAATCCAGAGGAATAATTATTTCCTAACAAGAAATGGAAGGAATGGTAGGAATTTTCAAAGCCTGTTGTAAGCCTGCTGCAAGAAGGTGCTTCCTTTTGTAATCAGTGCTCAAATTTCATCAGTGACTGTGTTGGAAAATATTTCTGTGCTTTACAGTCAGCTGTGTGACAGTCAGCTTTACATTTGCTCCTGCACCAGAAGCTGGAGTGTCCCTGAAATGTCCAGGGCTGACAAAGCAATTGTTTAAGCACTCATATAGTCACCTCCAGGCAATTCTAGCTGTGTAGCTCCTCTTTGGAGTCACCCACTGTGTGGCAGTCTAGATGGATAGCATTGCAAGCAGAAAGTAACCTACTTAAATGGAAGTTCTTCCGTAGCTGTAGTTCACCCTTTGCTTCACTCCAGAGCCCTTCTGGCACAGGGCTGCACGGGGAGCTGGCAGGTAGAAGGATGTAGACACACAGGATGTGTTCAGCTCGCTGTACCCTTATGCTGAAAATTAGCTTGGAGGGGGATAATGCACGCTTGGAGAGGGAAAATAGCACTTAATTGCAATGTTAAATCGTTTGCAGTTTTGAGTAATGGCATATATGTGCCATCATTGGCTCAAGTAGTCAGAAGTTATGTATTCAGTATAAACTGTGTTGTCAGATATTCCCCTCAGCCTGAAGAATTTTAAGTTATATGACCTGTCCTTTTTGGCAGTGAGATTTGAATTTGAGGACAGGTTTTTGGTTAATTTTGTTCAAAGCAAGATTTTTTCAGTTTACTAAGGGAAAGAGTTGACAGTTTAGAGAGGTCTTGCTTTAGGTAGGCTGGGCTTGGGTTATGCTTATATCCTCTGTGAAGATTTTGGGCACCTTAGAGCATCCAAATAACTCTGTAAGAGTAGAAGAGCCAATTACACTGAGTGCTTTATGTCTAGCCTGTTTGGAAGATAAATGGTTTTGGACTTGACCATGAACCTAAGCAACATTCAAAAAAGACTAGAAATGCACCTTGTATGTTAGATACGAGTTCCTTAATGCTTTATAAAAGATACTAAATTATCATATTTCTGTGTGGAAAAGCCATTATAGGAAACAAAAACCTACATAATTAAGCACTAAAATATAAGGGAAACAGAAACTGACCAAAATTTTTGTAAAATATACTCTGACAAAGTTCCCATTGCTACAGGAAGGTCCCATTGCTGGGGGTTCCTGAATGTAGAAGAAAAAAAATCTTTGCCTGTTTGGTTTTGTCTAGAGAAAATAAGAAAAACACACCGAATACCTGTAAGGCTACAAAGGCTTCAGCTTAACCCCATTTCTACAGAAAGGCTGGGTTGCTGGTGTGGCTGTTCTCCCAAACTGATTTGTCCATGGAAGGTTTC
Source organism: Thryothorus ludovicianus (assembly GCA_013397245.1). NCBI lineage: Eukaryota > Metazoa > Chordata > Aves > Passeriformes > Certhiidae > Thryothorus > Thryothorus ludovicianus. Next base: position 303,907 of record VZTB01003128.1, on the reverse strand, counting down.
CATATACACATAGAACTCACTGACACTGATAAGAGCAGACCTCACATACGTCCTTTCCTACATCCAGCTGCATTCCTGAACTCACACGGCATCTGAATATTGTTATAATGGCATAAACTAGGATTATATCTTAGTTATATATTAGTTCCTTTTTTCATGAATGATGATTTTGATATTATAGCTTATATAATTTTTCAGTGCGGTGACACTTTTTTCCTGAATAATTTCTGCTGCTTACCCTAAATGTACATATTCTGAATAATAAAGTATTTTCTATGTGAAAGAGAAATTTCTAAGAGAGCAGCAAATGCATTTTCTGGTACTCAAGAGTTAAAACGATGGTGTCTTTGTTACAAAAGATCATGGTTTAACTTTTGTTTCATTTCTTTACCCTTCTTTTGTTTATTTACTTCTCTTTTTTTTTTCTTGTAGGCAAAGACCTATGTGCTTTACATATATTTCTTTTAATTTTACGAGATTTCAGAAATAATTTACCCAGTCAAGATTTTAATATTTATGGAACTTGCACTGAAAAATTTATGTTCAGTGACTTTATCAAGCTATTCATTGTATTTCAAAAAGTTGTCGATATACTAAGCCATATATGTCTGTCATGGAAAAGTAATACACTACAGGACTTCCAGACAACCATCCTTTTATTAACTTGTATAGTATTTATACCTGTCATTTAGATCACTTAACACAGTGTTAAGGGCAAAATCTCTAAGATCTACAATGGCTTTACAATTTCTAATTTGTATGATAATTTTTGGAAGCATATAACTATGTATTTTATGCAGATGAAACCAAAGCAGTGTTTGGATGGAGTTGTTGTTTATTTGCATTTAATTTTCATTTTATAAAAGCCAATTATTATCCTGTGTGAGACACAACTAAAATAAAAAGGGAGTCAGCCTTCTACATCTTGTTTGAAAAGGAGAAGGGAAAATGGTGGAGCAAGAAGAGGGAGTGATTTTATCAGGGAACAGGATTAATTTTGCAAGTGTTCCTCTTTGCAGCTTTAGTTCCAGGGCTTATCATTCGATGAAGAGTAACTATTTTTGCAAAATAACTGAATCTAATCTTGGACACATTCAGGTTGTGGATGCACCATGCAGTGTTACACGGGTAAGAGGGGTTGGAGTAAGCAGAAATCAGCTGCACCAGCAGATGAGCCTGGGACCAATGCTTAAAGGCCCTGGGGAATTTGTAAAATGGGCAATAAGCGAGCTGGAACTCTTGCTACCTTCTGGATATCTCTAAATGTATATTTATGAGAAAGGGATAGATCTTCATGAGCTCACTGATGATTTCACTCAGTACCCCTTGAAACAATGTCTGGAGGCAAAAGCAGTGCTGGAAATTCCATTGCAAAAGTACCTTTAGCAAAATGTTACTATGCTAGCTTTTAAAAGAGTATTTCTTTCCCCTTTAGCTGGATAGCCACACTTTTATCTCTAATACAGGCAATATATTAACATTAATGACAAAGCAGTTTTGGTAAAAATTTCCCATTTTTAAATGTTGACTTCATTTCAAGAGCTGAGAAATATAGTTAATAGATT
>VZTB01003128.1:106462-297046 GCA_013397245.1 Thryothorus ludovicianus | reverse complement strand
TAGTGTATGCATACCAATATTGATAATGCCTTATCATTCTCAAAATTACAATATAGACATTTTATATTTATTTACCTAGAGTAATTTTGCAGGGTCCTTGGCAGAATTAAAAAAAATTAAAAAAAATTTCTGCAAGACCTGTTTTCACAAGTTTTCCAAGAATGTCTTCTTAGCAAAGTACTAATTGCACCCCTGCTAGGAAAGCCAAGTCCTGTGCATGTTCTTCAGTATGGAGCATTGCACCATGGTGTAACTTCTATTTCCCAAGCGGGAGAAGAAAAGTGAAAAAAAAATTCTCTCTCTTGAAGACCTAGGGGACATCTGTTAGCTAATGACGTTTCAATCCAGATCAGAGTACCCTGATGGAAATTCCTCTTTTTGAATCTTTCTCTCCTCTGGTTGTTTGATCTGCCACATTTTAAAAACACAAAATGGGAAATTGTTTAATATTACTGGTTTTTATCACAAAATAATATACTCTTTTTTATGTGTTAACCTTTTTTTCATGATGCAGTGCTCTTTATACCCATTATGAATTATTTCTAACTCATATATTGACCTCAACTTTGTCTAATATTACTATTTGCAGTTCCAGAAATACTAGTACAAGAATGAAAACAAACTAAACAGTGAAAGAAAAATACATTCATTTATTTTGATTCCATATCCTTGCTGTGAGAAATTATTAAGAGGTTTAAATTTTCTGTTCTCTATTTAACATGACTCACTTCNATTTTTGTCTTATTATCAGAACATGCAAGAGAAAAGATGAACAGTGCCAGTAAAAAGCACTTTTTGCTTAAACATCTATGTTAAAATATTTAAAATTTCATATTACGAAGATGAACTCTTCAGTGAGATGCATTAATGCCTCAGATTCAGGAGTAACTACTTTTTAATCTCAATAGACATCTGGAAAGAGTGATTTCCAACAGCTATCCCTGACCTGAATTTTCAAGTATTTACATACTGAAAGTAAACTAAACTGGATTTAGTACTACAAATTTTAAATCCCAGTATGAAGACACTGTTAAGCAATCTTAAGAATTTGAAGATTATTCAGTCATGACTGATTCTGAAAATTATGTCTAAGATAAATATAAAAGTCAAACCTGTTGAAGTTCCCTGTAGAGAAATTCTCAGTGTGACAAGTGTTTTCAACTGAGTTGCCAAGCCAAAGGAAATTTCATTGCTTAGTGTGAACATCCTGAGTTCTGTTATATTAATGTATCTTTTTCCAGTTAAAAAATTAATCAAGTAAGCAATCTAATGACCAATACCTTACATTGTTTTGGGTGGTAATTTATAATACAATGGGATACTATACATGTATTTGCTAAAATTTAAAAGCTTTAAGATTCTCTATTTCTATTGTTTTTCAATTGTACAAATTGCCTGAATTGCTAGAAAAATACCCTGTCATAGCCAAACTTCTGTGGTGTTTGTTTCAAGTGTATATGTGTTACCTGGACTACATAAAACCCAGGGAAAAAGCTGAATTCTTCTTTCTATTGCCAAAACATTTAAATAATTTAAAGTAATTTCCACCCTGTGAAAATACTTCCTATTTGAAACAGGTAGTAGGAGGAAAGATGACTGAATCAGGTCGACTCTGCGCATTTATCACCAAAGTTAAAAAAGGAAGCTTAGCTGATACAGTGGGGCATCTTAGACCAGGTATGTATCTACCATAGATCTATACTGCTGAGTTGCTTTTCTGAAGGTGATAACAAGTGAGCAAGTTTAATTACATGTGAAATTGTATCAAATAGATGTGAAATACTGCAGAATTCAACCTGACACTGTTACTAGATGGTTGCTCTAGTGAAAAATATATTCTCATGTTGTTCAAGAACTATTTTAACATTTTTCTTATTTTTATACTCAATATTCTGTTGATGTCCTCCTCAGTCATTTTGTAGTGTGTATTTTGTTTAGAGCAAGCCAAGCTATTACAAATGTATGAGCAAACCTTGACTAGGCAGCTGCTTCTGTTCCAACATGCAAACCATAGATTGCTGGACTGGAGAATGTTCAAAAAATATTAACTATTAACATAAGAACAATATGAACCTTAAATACTAAACTACAAGTACATGAATTTTTAAAACAATAAGTTGATGAGATATGATTTTAGATATGAATTTTCTATAAAGCATGTTGGTATTTCTGTAAGCCACAGCTGCTAAAGTAAGAGCAGCATCTAACTCATTAGGGGTCCTACTGATTATTTTTTCATAGAACTTTACATATTTGAAGCTGAGCTGCAGAAAACCTTTAGTTACTCAGGATTTTCCTGCGCAAAGGCCTCCAAACTTATTCTATAGCACAAGTTTCACAATCCAAAAAACTGACAGCAAAATGGTTTAAATGGTTGTTCTAAGTGCTGTTGACAGCAAACTCCCTAAGCAGAGTGTTATTACTTGACTTGCAGGTGATGAAGTATTAGAATGGAATGGAAGGATACTACAAGGAGCCACCTTTGAGGAGGTGTATAATATCATTTTAGAATCCAAACCTGAGCCACAAGTAGAGCTTGTAGTTTCAAGACCAATAGGGTAAGTAATTTAATGTATTTTTTATATTAAATATGATAAAATTGTTCACTTTTAGGATGGAGTACGTAAAAAGTTCATTAACATTGTAAACAGAAAAATCATGCAAAATTCTGTAAACCAAAACTGTAGCTAGAATGATAGATCATGCCAGTGAGTAAAAAGAGCTGGTGTGAAATCCTGTATTCTCAGAGTCTCAGGCATCATCTGCTATTATGGTTAAAAATAGGTTCCCTTCTCTGGATTTTCAGTTGGTGAACCAGCCTATATTGGCTCTGAAACTGTGGTTATACTCGTTGTTGTAATTCTTGACTGTTGATTTTTATTTCTCCTTTCCCATTTTTTTATAATACATACATAAAGTTAAGAGATCATATTTGGTCTGTGAACTGATGATGAACTCTATTTATTGAGAGTCTTCACTGTAGAATTTTGTGTGAAATATAGTATGCTAATGAAAAAAAATCAATATGCTTTGGAAAGTCTCAAATCCACATTCACTTCATCGTCATCTTTGGAACTATTAAATTATTGCTTGTCTAATACAGAACACATCTGAATAGTTAGAACTGTGTGGGACTTTTTCGTGCTGTACATTGCCCATTTTTATTAACCTTCAAACCTACCTCTCAATGTCTAAACTTAATATTTTCTTGCGTAGCAGTAGTTGCTTTGTTGTATCAGACTGTGAGTACTTCCCCTTCTTCAACTGTTCTTTTTCTTCCAAGTTCCTATGCCCTAAAGCCATACGAAACACATTTTTAATTCTTCGTTGGAAGTTCTATGTCTGGTCACATCAGGGTTGTGAAGAGGGGAATGATTATTCCTCATTTTGAAGATGTTTACTGTTATTAAGAATTTTATTTTTTCCCCCAGAATTTATTGTGATATACAGGACACAACTGGACAGGGTGATAGGTAATATCATTTAGATTCCCTTTTCCATGTTAGCTTGAACCAGATGATCTTTCAAGATCACTTCCAACCTGGACTGTTCTAGGATTCTATAATTACATTTTAATAAATATATTTATCCCTTTATTTTGTATAAGATGCGTCTTAATATAAGAAAACATGACTAAAAATTAAGAAGTACTAGAAAAATCCAGAACTTTATAATCTGGGAACAGCATTTCAGTGAGGACAGTTTATGGTTTCAGCAAGAATAGGAACTTACTGTGTTGGACATATCTGGAACTTAAGGTGTAGGAACTTAATTTGGTATGACAATTTTAAACCAACTCGATAATAATAAAAACTCATCTTTATCTTGTCAGTGGGATGAGAGGTGATCTCCTGCATTCATGTGGAATTGCAACCCCTTTAGGGTAACGACTGTATCATCTGTCCTGTCGTTAAAAACCTTTGCATAACTTGGGAGGTGTGGTTATAATATTAATGCTAAGGGACAGACTACTTTACCTATCTCAGAAAAGGAGGCCTCAAATTAATTTCATACGCAAATCTTTCATAGTATCTCTCAAACAGAAGTTTATAGCAAAAGTTTCAAGGAACAACTTTCATCTTGAAAATACCCATTTTTAAAAATCTTTCTGCATTCTCTTAAATTTTTTAAATCTCCCATATTATTTCTTATGCTTTTTGCTGTCTCTTGTTCAGCTTTTTTATCATCATGTCTTTCGTTATGTTGCTGTCACTCGAGCAGCTCATCTATCATTCCTTAAACAAAGTGGTGTGGGCTCTCAAGATGCCTTTTCTGGCATTAACTGCTTGCCTCATAGCCTGAAGGACTGAGCTAGATCAGTGATAAAAGACTTGTTCAGTGTCTTTGATTCCCAGTGTCAGTTTGCAGTAGATGTAAAAAAGTCTCAATGATGAATACTTCCTACAAATTGGAAGGTTTTAGATTCTGGCTAGGTGTGTGTAACTTTTTGGAGTTTTACAGCGTGATGTCAGAAATGTTTTTCATGAGGTTAGAGCTGATGAACTGAAAATATCATTACTTTTTTTGGTTTAGAAGATTTCAGTTCATAATCAAATGAGCAATAATAATTAATAGCCTATGCTTGTCCAAGGAGCCATAACTTCATAGGATTGTGTTCTGCTCTGGGAAATAATGTTTCAGTGTATGTATAAAATTCAAAAGTTCTTATTTCCTAGATATCAGAAGTGGTATTTATTCTTATTAGAAGTACTGATGCCCAGTTGAGGGATTTTACTTTTGCATTGAGATAAATCTTATTATTTATACAGAATTTCTTGATAGTTTAATGGCAACACTTTAAATAGTGCAAGAAATCTTCAGTTACTAGCAATTAGCTGAGAACCTGTTGTCACATCCTGATACTCTGAGAACAAAACCAAATTCCAGTAAGCACAGTTATTAGTTCTTCTCTTTATTATGGACAGAGTGCTATGAAAACTGAAGCTAAGCTGACAAGACAGAAAATTGAATGCCATTCTAAAAAAATCCCAACAAAACGAAACATGCCAGTTTGTCATGCAATTTGCCACTTTTTCCATCTTAAAATAAAAATTGATGGCCAAGTTGCTAATGAGTGTGAACTGGCTGTCTCTTATATACAGGAACTTATTTTCTGCCTTCTAATTCTCAGAAATTGTAACTTAAAATGCATGTTGTTTTCATGGTTTCTTCAGTTCCGAATTTGGAAGAAATAATGCACTGTATTTTAATAATTACTCTATATAACCTGTTTGCAGTGGAACATAACTTATTATGCAAAGGGTCATTATGAAACTAATTTTACTGCTCCATGTGTTTATCTCTATGAGAGTTACTTGTAAGAAATACCATTCATACTACCATGAAATACAGGGATCTGTATACTTCAGGAGCATAAATGATAATGTTCAAAGCTCTCAAGTTTAATTTTTCAGCTATCTATAGAAAGCTCTTACTCTGTTCAGAATGATTTATGTATTAGATATATTTTTTTTTCAAGGTTTTCTTTTCAGACTCATATGGTGGAAGAAATTTTTGTATTTATGAATTAAGCTCGAGTGTTTCTCTGAGTCAATTACTAGGCGAGTATTGGATTCTGTTATAAATTCTCCTTACATCAAATATACTAACTTAAATATTTGCTACTTCAACAGTGCTTGTGAGTTTCTCACAAGTTTTGGGTACTAACAACAGAGATATTTTTCTTGTCTGTAGTAAGCTCTTAGAGCGGTTTCATGCCTTCTGATTTATTTCAATTATTGGATACTGTGCATCAGCTTACTTGGAGAGATTCCTCAGTCTGCTTAGTAAAACTGTCTTTCTAGTGAGTCTTGAAAAATATTTGGAAGAGATATACTAAAGGTATTCTCAAAAAGCTTTTCTAAAGGAAATAGATAAGTTATTTATATATCACACTGACTCTTCCATTGTATGAGACAGTAGATATCACTGGGACAATTTTCATTTCCCCTTCCTTTTCATTTACCTTTGTGGTAGGTTGACCTTGACTGAGCACCAAAGACTTAACTCTCTCCATCTCCCTCCTCAGCAGGACTGGGGGAGGAAATAAAATGAAAATTTTATGGATCACTCAACAGTTACCATAGTGGGCAATACAAACTTGTGGGAGATTAACTTGTTAGGAATTAATAAAAGAAGAGGATAGTGAGAAATAAAACCAAAACTGAAGCCTCCTTACCCTTACCTCTCCTCTTCCCAGGCTCAAATTCATTCATTTTTTCCTGTTTTTTCTGCCTCCCTCTCTGCCAAGCAGTCCATGGCATGAGGAAAGGGAATTGCAGCCAGTCTTCCTCCACCTTCTGCCCTGACATTTCTTTCATGATTTCTTTTCCTCATTGTTTTCTCTCCCAGCTGCTGCACAGCTGTTTTATCCTTTATCAAATATGTTATCACAGAGGCACCCAAGGAGCCTCTGCCCCAGCCTCTCCTCACCATGGCTGTGGCCTCAGAGAAACCAACTGCCCTGAAACACACATGGCATGACTGGGAATATTGGGTTTGCTGTGAAATTGTTTATTAGCATATTGATAGTTTTTATTAGCATACAGTAATGTTTGCCTCTCAGAGGAATCATATATTCCTTTGCTTGGGGAGATGGAAATGAGTGCTTTAAAATTACATTATTCTCCACACAATTTAGTACAGGTGTTGCAACATGTCTTGTATATGAAAGAATGCAATTTTGCCAATTGAACTTAAACATTTTATTTGGTTATGGAAAAGGTAAGATTGATTAAATTAGTGATTCAAGGACAATAAAAATGTACTGGGATAGCCATGATTGGCAGCTGAGTATGTTTCAATGAGGGTCCAGTAAATTTAATTAATGCATAATGTCATTGTAAAATCTGATGCTCACAGTTTTAAGTCTACCATTAACTCTGAGATTTTTTTTTTTATATAATGAATTATTTTATTTGTGACAGTGTGGCCTTTCTCCTGCATCCACCAAATCTGCTCTGTAGGATTTAATTTGATACTGAAATTATTTATACTGGATAACAGATAATCATCCCAGTGGCTGAAGACAGCCAGCAGATCATGCACCATTCCTGGGGCATTCCATGGTGGATTGGGAAGTGTTACAGTGTAACTGAAATTTAAATATGCTTGTTAGATAAAGGATCAGCTTGTCTTAATTTTCCTGATTTCAGGGACATTCCCAGAATACCTGACAGCACACATGCACAGCTGGAGTCCAGTAAGTTTCAATTATGGGGTAGGAAAATCTTCTTCTCTTTTATGTAAGCACAAATAGAATGGAACATGTCTTCTGCAGTCAGTATAGGTCTTGTCTTTTTGTCCATATTTGTCTCAATATGTCATCATACTGTATTATCTATCTACCTTTGTTTAATAATAAGCTATCAAAACTCAGGATATTGTGATTTAATTTGACATCAGTTAGAAGCTTAGATGAGTTTTGATTGAAGAAAGTATTATTCTAACTAATTTATAAGAACATTAATAGCAACTTTTAATTTCCTGTTCTCTTGCTTTGCATTTCAATTGCAACTTATAAACTAAGAAAGGAAAGAAATGTTCTTTGTTTATAGCCTGAGTGATAGCTACTTTGAACTCAAAATACCCTTACTTTATTAGAGCCACTCAGTGCTACTTAAATTGACTAAACCCATATTTCATGTAGGGAAAAATAACTTGTTCTTTGGCTTAGATCTGATGGATTTCAGCCTGGAGTTATTTTTTATCATAGTTTTAGAATGCTATTATAATAGAAGCCATGAATAAATGAAATGGCATAAGCTTGACTATAATAATATGAAAAACTCCTTCAATGACTTTTTTTCTCATTGCTCAATTCTTAAAATTAATTTTATGTTTTGTGAGATGTGGATTGTCTTTTGTATTTATAAAAAATACTTCACTTTTCCTCTATGTTTTGTACATCAAAACTTGTCCTCTGACCATTTTCAGACCTTGTATATTTGAAGCAAAATGCACAAAAACCATAGTGTACATCTTGATATTTTTGTAAAAAGCTAATTAAAAATTAGTCTGATTGTACAAGATAATAAGTCAGAAGACTGAATTCATTTGACCACAATAAAGTTTATTTTTGGGCATTCAACTTATTGACAAAATTACAGTCAGAAATATCTGAATAATCTATTTTCCATTCCATAAATAAAATATCCTGATTGCATCTGATCACCAAAAGATTGATATAATTATTTGGTAATTTTCATTATATTTTAAAAAGTGATATTTATTGCAACTTTACTGTATGTTTGGTTATATTTCTGCAATTTCTGTTTAATGAATGTTGAAGTATATACATAACTGCTGTTATTTATAAAATACTTCTGTTCATAATTACAGGTTCTAGTTCATTTGAATCTCAAAAAATGGACCGACCTTCCATTTCAGTGACTTCTCCTATGAGTCCTGGCATGTTAAGGGATGTCCCACAGTTCTTGTCTGGACAACTTTCAGTATGTAAACATTTCATTGATATTAATGTTGTGCTTTTTGCAGCATATACAACTCTTACTGTTGTGCTAGCTACCTCTAACAGAAATTTCCTGTTAAACTAGCTATGTTTTTTGTTTATATACATCTCTGTCTAGGCAGGAACAGAATTTCATAATCATACTCCATTTTATTAGCTTTTGGAAATTTTATATAAGTTGAATTTGGTATATATGTGTATATTTATCTGGTAAGCTAAACTGGTAGAGTAACATTTTCAGAAGGGTCTGATTAGGCCTCTAGTTATGTTTGTGCTGTTGAGTGTAAACATTTTTTCAACTGTCACAGTTATGTGTAGAGTTGGTAGATTTTATTACCTGTGTGCTTGGATGTTACGATTGCTTATTTCTCCTGCACTGACTTTCATCTATAACTTCCCCAGACATCCCTCTGATATTTTACTCATGTTGTATTCTTTGTACCAGTGTTACCCAATTCTGTTCTTCGCTCTCGCTGAGAAGAAAGTTCATTATGTGAATGTTTTCTTTTAAAGGGTATTTCTTTTTTGTAATAAACTGAAGAAGATGGATTTTGTACACCTTTCCATGTTATTTACAATTCCAAAGTGTGATTTTTTGAAAGTCCCCAGTTGTGACCTGACATATTGAAAAGGAAAGGCAAATGGAATGGAAGCAGTGCAAAACTGGTGTTAAACAAGTGTGGAAAAGTCACATTCATGTTACTTTCAAGTTGTATGTGTTGGGTGTACCATAAAAATACACATAAAACCTGAGCAGACTGTTTCTAGGTCTCACAGAAATGGTTTATGGTTTTGATAGAGGAGACAGAGAATATTTTTGTCTCTTCAGTGGCCATGTTGGCTCCATTTTGCAGTGCATGAGACATTATTTATTTGCTCATCAGAACAACCATTTACAATATATAATTTTTTATTTTCTGTAGTTGTTGTTCTTAAGTAGTTTGAAAGATTCAATTATGTAGATAAGTGGAAAACTAAAAATCTTGACTGTAGAATGCAAAGAGCGTTGAAAAATACAATGATAGGAGAACATGAATGGTCAAAATACACAGACCAGAGTTTCTTAAAACCCTCCCTTTTTTTTACAAGACAGTAAAAATTGTTGATAGGGAAACAGGAGAGAAAGAAATTTCTTTTGTTTAAACTTCATAAAAAATTAGGCTGTCAAAAATTGTGGTGCCTAGCTCCCAGCAGGAAATTCAAGAAGCAGAGTTAGTTGCTCAGATGCCCAGTGCACATACACTATGGAATAATTGTCCAAATACGAACCACATGGAACTGGCTTTCTCAGTTTCAGATCAAAATCTTCATGGGTTAAAAATTTGGTTTTTTTGTGACATCAATGAGTCTTTTGATTTAGTGTTTTGGTAGGATACTGAAATTTGAGGCATATAATTATAGTATTGGAAAATTTTGAGGTATATTCTAATTTATTGAGAATAATTTCTCAGAATGGCATATAAAATTCAGTGCTTAACTCATGAAGGTATAAATCCTATTTTTTTATTTTTTGAATGTTTCAATATATAAATGCCTATTCTAAAAAGTTTCTTTCCATCTAAGGAAACTAAATAATGTTAAGAGACATTAGAACATCTTTCCTATTCTTTTTGGTGCTTCCTTCTGTACTGTTTGCAATCACATTCAATACTCCCTTCTGCATACTATCTGTGTTACCCTCAGAGAGCAGCTGATATCTACCTGAAATCACAAAGTTGAGTGAAACTGAAGTCAGAAATACTCTGCTACTCTCTGAAGTCACAATTTAGACATCTAAAATTAGTAGACAGTTCAAAAGTTTGGATGCTTGTCTTGTCTGCCCAGCTCATGAAACTTTGGAATTAGCTGTATTTCATGTTAATCATGTTAAGGGCACAACCCAGCTCCTGCTGCTGTTGGGCCAAGACTTTGGGAGGCAAGTACTAAACTTTTTGCTTTGCAAGCAAGGGTGGCTGTCAATGTCTGCAGATGCTCTGGATAGGTGGCAAAATGGGATCTACCTGGGCACATTGCAATGTATGGGCTAATATGCATTTTTAGAAATAGAGGACTTTATGAGAATTGAAGTATTCTACAGGAGAAGTGTTTTCATAACAGTCAATATAGTTTCTTTTTGATCTGAAACTTTAAGATAGTTTTGAAAAGTAAAAAATTTAATGACATCAGCTTTGGACATTTATGTTCTTGAAGGTGGTACGATGATTAGTATTTCCTTAATTTTTTGATATTTGGGTTTATCATTCTGCAGTTTTTAATAGTTTTGAAGCTTTGTAAGAGCTAGTGAAAAAAATCCTGTTTGTAAAGTTGGAGATGTTTTGAAGAATTAAAATGGACTATGAGATTTTTTTGACAAAGGTGAAGTAGTAAGGTAAAACTGAATTTTAAAAATCTCCGCAAGTAACAGAAAACATTTTGTTTTGAATGCTGCAAAATGGATGTATTTTAGTGTTTTGATTTTCCATGTCTTAAACAGCACTTTTCTAACAGAACAGTTGATGGATCACATACTCATTCAAAATAGCTGAGTAAGGTAGAAATGAAAGGAAATACCAAATTCTGAATGTAATTGTGAGGGTGCTCTTTATGGGGAGTGCCAGACAGGGGAATAACTACAGAACCCTGGCAGTAAAAGAGGACAGGATGCTGTTCATTGTGGGAAGTAGAGGGTCAGTGACATTCTGGGTGATGGTGGCTGAATTCAAGCAGGTGTGATGGATCTGAGGGAGCAGATGAAGGGCAAGATTTTGGAAGTGTTTTCCATATTTTCTGTGCCTTTGAACTGTAGTGTGTATTCCTGGAGGGTTGCTGTTGGTGCAGCTGTGGTTGCTGTGAAATACAGGCAGTGAAATGAAAGAGCTGTGGGCAGAAATGGAGATACAACAATTCGAAAGAACCTCTGAAGTATTTCAATGAATACTTGAATATAGGCTTATTCAGACAGTGCTCTAGATCCTTAAAGGATTTTGATATATTCATAGTATTTTGGAATCTATTTCTTTATGTTCAGTATGGTTTTGGCAGCAATGGCACTGTAGTATTTAGGGATGTTTCTGTGCCTGTTCTGTCTTCCATGTTTTCCTCTGTACTGGCACTGGTCTGTGTGTTTTCTTTGTGGAGATTACAGTGTCAGTCTAGAGCTGACTAATAGGATTGACCACTTAGTAAACCATCTCACATAGACAGGAAATCGTTTTTACATTAATAATTATTCTGCCCAAGTACATATTTAGTTGAACAAATTATGTGCAACTACAGTAAACTCTTGTGTGTTTTAACTTACTAATACAATTTATCCATATTATCTGTGTTTTATTTTATAGCATTTTTTATTCATGTTGTGTTTTATGGGAGTATCTGTTATTGCAATTATAGTTTTTTTTTATTATTTGCTTTGTCTCATTCCTGTTTCTGTATTTTTTCACTGAGTTATTTTTCCTTTAATATAATCTTGAAAAAATCCAAAGTATTTGTATTTGGTGCTCTTAGCTTTTCTATTGAATTTTGGCTACATTTTCAATACTGCATGAAAAGTATATCTTGAAATGCTGTCCCAATAGTTGGGTTTAGGGAATAATAACATAACTTAAGACCATGTAAATGGATACAAGTATAAAATAACAGTGTTTAATTTTTTGGGAGTTCTAGCAGAAAAGGGATATCATTTATATAATTAATCTATTTCCCTGTACACTTGACCAACAGAACCACTTCAGTAGATTTTCCATACATATTCAGTTTATAAAGCAATAAAGTTATATTATTATAGTTATCATATATACAGCATAATAAAAAGCCTTTATTGTGCATTATGAAGGGCCTGTATGTCAGCACATTGAGGGGGTGAGATCAAGTACAACACATACAACACATGCTACCCCTCCCCTTTCACATGTTCTTCCTCCCTTTTATAACTCTGTACAATGAAATTGCTCTTACTCTAACATCAAAACCTGGAAGGTTCTAGGTAGTGCACACAATGTGCTGATTTTCCTCCATTTCCAAGGCAGAATATGACAGGTGAGGAACCTTGGTGCATGGTGGGAGAGATTCCGTCCCTCTAGGATTGCAATATCCTGTGATAATTTATTTTTCCCTTGTAAAAAGGAGATGAAGCAAGCTGAAGATCTACTTTTATTGTGACTAGGTCACATTCTGACACCTTAACACTGGGCTCTGCAGTCCTGCCCATGCAGAGTGGCAGGTAGAGTGCAGGTGCTGCACCTTGCAGAGCACAGGGAGCACATCACACAAAACCCGTGATCCAGACTGTCAAATTTTCTTATATATCCTCTTTCTTTGATGTAAGAACAGATTACTTCACACATTTTATAGAACAGATTTCTCCAGCATCTGTGCATGCCAAATAAGCAAGGAGGATGGCAGAAGCATCATCACAGTGCCTATTTCCATGCTTTGGGTACATTTCTAATGGAATTGAATATTGAGTAGTAGCTTCTTTCTATCATTTTGAATTAGATCAATAATCTCAGGAAAACTGAGCAGAGGTAAAGGAGATTCCAGTCTGTCAGATGGCTGTGATTGTTGTGACCTACTCCATGCTCCTGTTCTCCCACTCCCCAGCCCTCTGAGGTATCAGCACATGTTCCCTTTCCTTTTCCATGCCCCATGCTCTGTACCAGTTCTGTGCCACTCCATTAGCTGTTGCCCTAAGCTGAAGGTGGGGAGTGGTTGCTTGGAATTTGCAGCCAGTCCAGGAATTTGTGTTGCCTGTACTTGATGTAGTCTTGATGTAGCCATTAGAGGCCACAAGGTTGTATGTGGTCTGAAGTGTTATAGCACAAAAATATGTTATAATTGCATCTATATATGGAATTTGCAAAATTGTCTATATCCCATTTCATGCAAGGGTTTTGTGTGTATGCCATATGTCATTTCTGTCATGATGGCTAGGGAACTGAAATACATAGATTGTACCTTCCCCCATGTAATGTAAATACCAGAGAGCACTAACTTTCTTTTAATTGTTTTCAAAGTATTTAGGAGGATTTTTAACAGCCATGGCTCTTAAAGTTCACAAAAACCCTTTATTTTTCTCACTTTCCTAAGTAACCAAAGCTGTCAGTGCGTGAATTTTACTTCTTTCTCTCTGAATATTGCATGTACAATCTCCCTGAAAGAGACGATCAACCCTAACTTATGTTTCCAAACCCACTTTTAAATCACACTTTGCCTATCTGTTCTTTTTGTTACATGTTATTTCTAAATCTATTGTAAATGTTGTCTTATAGTCTTGCAAAGAGAAATCCTTGCTCCTGGGGAATCAGTGGTAAAATTCCTGCTGACTTCCCCAAGGCAAGAATTTCCACCAAAGGGTTTTGATATGATTTGGTAACAGATTTGCAGATTTAATTTATACATTGCATTGAAATACTTTTTGTTAGATAAATATGTTGTTGGTGTAAAGCTGTGTTTAAAGTAATAGTTATGTGTCTTTGTTTTTACTTTTGGTCTTTTAGTTTCCAGCGTGTTGTCCTTTTTGGTTTTGTTTTATTGCTTTTTCTTTAATTTTGCTTACCAGAGCCAAAGCCTTAGTAGAAGAACAACGCCTTTTGTTCCTAGGGTTCAGGTAAAGACTTCGTCTGCCTGACAGAAACTAAAGTTGTGGGTTTTTCTTTTGTTTGTTACGGAAAATGCATAGTAGGAAAACGTTACATTATAGTCCGTTTTCCCATATTTTGAGTGTGTTGCTTTAAACCATATTAACAACTTTCATGCCATCTTGTGAGCAGCTTGTAAAATTCTGCATGGGGGTTAAAATATTAAATTAAAATTTAAAGAGACAACTAGTTTTTGTTTGCTGTGTGCCTAATATTAAACTTGAACAGGTTTCAATACTGATGATGGCTTCCATCCCACATACAAAATTTGCGTATTGTTTAAGCAATAAATAATTTTGTGCTTGAGTTTATTATATAACAATGAATGTCTCTTTAAATCATTCATTATCATTACTTAACACATATTTTTTTGCATTTTCCACATAATAGTAGCGCCTTGAGTAGAAGACAGGCAAAAAATTTGTACCTTGTTTAAATAAACAAATTTCTTGTTTCTGAAACTTGGTTCTTGCATTTTTAAGGACATCAAAATAACTAAGACTCTACTTGAATAAAAAAAATTAGTTCTCCCATTGACTTACTGAATTCATTTAGCTTTGATATTCTGTTTAGGTACAAGTTGTTTGCCTTTTTTTCATTAGGAAGCTCCTAAGGTACTATAGATTTATGCAAAAATAGGTTGTACTAATATGTAAAAATGCTTATCTTGCTTTGCTGCATGTTTTCCATTTTTTTTTTTTTTGTAACTAGAATATTATATGATTTTTTTTACAAAATATATTTACGGAGATGTTAATCTTTTGTGTGACAGCTTTATAAATGTTTTTCTTTGATTAATTGACCAAGATGTAAAGGATTATCTAAGTGATCAGAAAGAGACAACTGAATTTCATTATGAAATGGAAAAGAGATCATATATATATATTTATAAAGGATTTCTAAATAAGACTGTAAATAAGACATCAAATATGACTCATATTTGATAAAGTACAATTTTTTTCATATCATAATATTCTTGAAAGTATTCCTTACAACTGCTTAAATATAAATCCAAAATTAGAAACTTCTAAAGAAAAAAGATTATANCATAAACTGGCTTTGCCTGATTAAGAAAGTTGGATTCTGCTCATGATAAAGAAATCAGAGGGGTACAATTACAAGTTGTTAAGTAGTTCATAGAGGTAAATATTATATATGACATAAGTAGTTTTTTAATATTTATTTTCTTTTTATATATGTGTTAAAAAATTAAAAATTATATGAGAGTTGTTTGTTCAATTTAAAAAGGAAATCTCTGCCTGAAACCTTCATGTTTCAAGAAATACTGTAATGTAGAAATAACATGTAGTAGTTCCTTATTTTAATCCCATTATACTAAACAAAGACATAGATATAAAAATTGTCTGTTCTACTTAGACTAATATCCTCTAATGAAAAAAAACCCTTGCTCAAATGATTATGGGAGTTGAGGAAAGAAAAAAAGTGTCACATTTGCTAGAAAATATCTAGCAAGAGGGGAAAATGTTTAAGGCCTGCTCACTCACGCCTTGGATGGAGCATTTTTTTATATTGTAGGTAAGAATTGTCCTTAGCCCCAGTTTTGTCTCGACACAATCAGAGCCTGTGGAGTCCTTGTGGACCTGTCTAACAGGTTTTTTTGCAGAACCTAGTAACAGTCAATCTAAACGTAAGGGTTTTGACAAGAGTTCCTGAAGAACTCAAGATTATTACCTTGGCAAAATCTTTACAACTAGTCTGAAACAAAAAAACCAAAAACAGTCATCCATCTGCCCACTTTTAGTAGTGATACTAGATAATTTAAAAAGATTAATGTTAGATATAATTAAAATGTAGGCTGCAGAAAGAAGAGGAATTCTCCAGTGGTCTTCAAACAAGGGTATTAGGAGCAGTCCAGCAGCAGTGCAGAACTCTGGTTACTTTCTTGGCATGACAAATTCCCTAAATCAGAGCTCTAAGCTGCTGTTTACGGTTGTCAGGAGGTATACATTTCATTGTGGGCTGTGGTATGGCTGTGTCTGTAGATCTCCTTACAAGAATGAGAATCTCCAAACATTCTGTTTATACTTATTTGTTTCATTGCTCTCAGCAGGAAATGCATATCTTTATTCTTGTTTGCATCTTTTTTACTTGTTAGTCTGAAACTGATCCTTTCTGGCAAAAAGTCCTCTTCCACACTTTCCTCCATGTCATTCCATTCATCTTCTGGCTCACTGGATGATTTCATAGAATCATCATTATTTTATTGGGAAGAAAAACACAGTTTCTTTCCTATCAAAAGCCCTCTGAGCTTTTACTAATTTTACAGTACCTGAAAACGTGCATATTTATCTCCTGAACTTAGAGTTTGAGTTTAACACACCAGTAATTTTCTAACTTGCAGAGTGATGCTTTATGAATCTTTGCAGGGAAAAATCTGTTCTTAAAATTGTGTTTTCTATGCAGTATCTCTTGTTTACTTGACAAAGCGTTCTTTTGAGCCAGAGTTGCCTCTGGGTTTTATCTAACTTCAAAAATTTCAGCCATCCTTTTGTCTTCAGTGCAGAACATCAATATATTTGATCATGTATAAAAATATGTCCAAGGTAAATCCACTAAAAAAGAGATTTTAAAAAGAAATATAGATTAGGGCAGCCTAAATACTTCTATAATTTTCTGGCCTTTATATCCTACAAGCTTTTCCATTTGACAGCCTTTTCTTGTAGTTGTTCAAGCATATCAGACAGCAGCTGAAGCAGAAAGCAATAGCAATTTGATTTAGCAACCCTCAGTACTCAGGATATTTTAGAGGTATGTTTAACAACATTCTGAACTGGCCTCAGCTATGCCAAAGACATCACCACCTCAGGGCAGTTGCAGCATCTACGTAAGCTTAAGTCCAATAAAATGATTATTGCAAGTATTTTAAAAAATAAACTGAGATTTTTTTTTTCCCAACAACAGATCCTACTGGTACATCTTTTGTTTCAGAATAATATGAAAGGAGAAAAGTTGCATATAATCTTAAAATAATAATAATAAACATAATAAACATCTATGTAGGTTACATGAAAAATTATAATGAGCAACAGAAGAAAAAAAAATGCCTGGCCAGCTGTCTCTAAAAGCCAGTGATGTTTGAGTAGGTTGTGGTGGTAAAAATCAGCTGTAGGGCAGATGGTCTCTCCCAGCGGCACAAGTTTTCTCTTTTTCATGAGAAGGGTGAAGTAACCCTTATATAACAAAGAAAAAACTGTAGCATATGATTTAAAACTTCAAATATACTCTGTTTCTAAATCTAAGTTATGACTGAAAATATGTTTCACCTGTATGTTTGCTGTACATAAAACTACATGAGAATTGCAGAGTTGAGCAAACAGTTGAACGTTCATGAGACAGGAGCATAGGAAGTGCAACAATAATAATATCTAGATTTTCTTAACTGATTCCCTTATGCTTGTATATTAGAGTAGGGGTTCTTATACATAATTCTTTTCTAAACATTGACTTCAGTCAGTACTCTAAAATTTATACTGAAGATGAAATCATCTACTAGAAACAAAATGAAATCTAGTAAACTGAATTTATGTCCTTAATTTATTAAATTATACTAATTTCAATTAAGTTTGAGGATTCTTGAGGAAGAGGTTTCACTTGTACAATTGAAGGAAAGATCTAAGTACCTCATCTGCAGAGAGTGATCAACCCAAATAAAAGACACCTAAGCCTATTAAGTCTGTTTGAAACTAAGGCTACTCCAGAGGGTGAGTTGATTCTCCAGGGCAGGCGCCTTCTACTGTGGCTACAGAGGATCAGCCTTACCTGTTCTGTGATTCTGTGAAACAGGAGTGCTAGCTGGATATACTAGATACCTGCATCCTCACTTCTCAGAATGCAACACCAGCAGTCAGCTTTTATACACTGTTGTCTGTGTAGGAGGCTTATTCCAGAAACAGGACATATGCTGTTTCCATGCTGTTTAGACTGAAGAGATTGAACCTGTGTGTCAAAATAGTGCCTTGAGCATCAGGCTATCCCACATCCCATTCTTCTCTGGAGTACAAAGGGTCATCTGAAGCTGAGATACTGTTTGGCTGGGAATAGAACTGTGTGGTGTTATCAAAGCATGCTTCACAGCATAGCAGTTCCAGACCTGATAAATGAGTATTGACCACTACTGGTTAAAAACCAGAAAGAATGAAACTGGGGTCTGACCCACATCTCTGTTTCCTCCACTTATGTGAGTGCAGAAGAGTTCCTGTTTCCTGCCCTCTGTGGCAGTTGTTCCTACTGCAGCCTGTCTCAAGGAGTGCAGCAGATGCACCCCTCTGTGCAAAACAGACCTCAGTGCATCTCAGTATTAGGATGCACTGAATTTAGATGCCTGTTTGCCTGAATGTAGGTCACAGCAGAAGCTTAATAAAGCATTAGGTGCATGTCTGGCTGGTGAAGGAGCCCAGGGAAGGAAAGTATATGAACATGTGTGTGGCTAAAAAGTCTCCAGGACCTCAGTGCAAAGTGGGAAGAACTTCTTAAAGTATTCAGTATTGCACCACTACCTAAGTGAATCTTAGTGCCTACCTCCTAAGAAATCTACATAGACAAAGTCCCATTCAAGAAGGTTTTGTACAGGTGTTAGCCCCCACAGTAGTATCAGCCAGCATAGTTTTTTATATGGCATAATTTATGTATTGTTTTTTTAGCTTTCCTCTTCCTTCATTTAGATTAGGATTGTTTGGTTGAAGTTTTTTTTGATGTTCTAAGCTTATAAAAGTGTGTGTAAAAAAAATCTTGTTAGATTTTTGTTCATCCCAATCTCTCTTTTAATATATTTTGTGCCAGTTAGTATGCCTAGTTCTTTTGTCTCCTCATAGCATTTCTCTCATTCATTCTATTTTTGCCCTTCTGTTAACCTCTGGTCCCTGACATTAATTGTTCCATTCTTCCCATTCTTCATTAAGAAGTATTCCTGTCAATTTTGCTTTCACAGTAATTATAAAGCAGTTTTTTATTTGTCCCTTCTTCCTTCTTTTAGTTCCATAAGAATGCAATCCCATTCTCCCCTCTATGGGCTTCTTTGGCCATTCTCTCACAGTTTCTTCCTTTCTTCTTGCATCCTAGTCAAATCACTGCTTGGCTTACAAGTACCTGTGCTGTGTATTGGAATGCTAGCAGTATGAATACAGGAGAGGGAGCTTTCTGGTCTTAATTCTTACTCCTGACTTTTCTGTAACAAGGCAAATTAAAGGGCATTACAAGGAAAACATGCCCATTAAGTTCAAATGTTTGCAATTATTTTTTTTCAGATCAAGAGAAAAATGGAAGATATAAGTCAATGCAAATTTTGAGCTCTTGTTCCAAACTGCAGTTGTTAAAGCATCTCAATGAAGTGGTGTCAGATGATTTCAGTTTCTGCTTAAGTAATTCTCTAAATATTTTGACTGAAGTTTTCATGTGAAAATTCGTTCTGAAACAAATATAGTGAAGAAATATTTAGCTTGCATATGAACACATAATTCTGGTTGTATTTTTGGCATCTATATCTAGAATCATATTTACCAGTCACAGTTTGTGGTAGTGTCTGTATCACAAATACATTTCACTCTCCTTAAGCAAGCATAATCTTTTCCCCCCAAAAAATGAAGAAGATTGTCTTCAGTGCTATTCCCCTTGAGATGTGGGACTAGCCAAGTCAGACTTTTGCTTCAGGATTCCCAAGGAAGCCTGCAGGTGGATACATTTAAGTTGACTTGCACTTCAGAGGTCATTAAAGCTGTACTGTTGGTACAAAGCTGTCTGCTTTTGATCTGTAGCTGGATGGAGACAGTTAGAAGTCCAGATAGTTCTCAATGTAGAAAAAATACTGTCAAAGCCCGTGGCTTGCAGGAATGTAGGAAAAACATCTAAAATTCACACACAGAGCAGTAGCCTTTTAGCTATTAGTACCAGAAACCTGTAAGGTCTGTAGCAGGGCCAATGACAGGTTAATAGAGGACAAATATCCCATTTTTAACATCCATTCAAATGGTTGGTGGCTACAGGAATTGCAAGATCTGAAGCAGTGGAGGAAGGACACTGCCATCAATAATTGAGTTGGCGTGTCTTAGTGTAATCTCACTTAGTGAAGTATTAGGAGGGGCAGAGAGCTAAATCAGCCTCTTCTCTATGGGTTAAAAGTCTTGAGAATTACATCAAGACCTTTCTTTAAGAGGCTGAAATGTTGAAGATGAAGAGCTAGCAGATAGCAGATGAAAACCCTGTCTCTGAAATGATGGGAGATGGTTTCCACAGAAAGTGCCCCCTCTTCTGTGAATGTCTACCTTAGCTAGGATACATTCATGCCTGAATATATTGCCTGGCTAGGTGTGCAGCTGGGCATTATCCTCTCTGATTCCCTTAAGTTCAGGCAGGGTCACTGTTTTCCTTAAATGTCCTAGTTTGTCCTGTCTCAGGCAGTCCTCATGAAGAGAGCCGCCTCAGTCAGCTGTAGTTAGTGACACTGCATTGCCACCCCCCTGTAATGGCTCCCTGGCTATTTGGGAGGTTTTGTTTTGCCCTAACTGCACCATTTCCCCCTTCTGCAGGGACTGCTCTGAAGTAGGAATATCCCTCTCTTGGCTGATGTATTCATAGAATTCAAACTGAAATAGCTAAATAACAGCTCGTAATGACTGTAGTGAAAATGGATAGAAAATCAAGCCTTAGGCTGGTTAATAATTTCTACAAATGAATAATAGTGGATTTTACCTTGTTACTGACT
Organism: Thryothorus ludovicianus; assembly: GCA_013397245.1. Taxonomy (NCBI): domain Eukaryota; kingdom Metazoa; phylum Chordata; class Aves; order Passeriformes; family Certhiidae; genus Thryothorus; species Thryothorus ludovicianus. The sequence goes on along the minus strand of VZTB01003128.1, from coordinate 276,240 downwards.
TGGACTATGAAGAGGGTTGGACTACTGAGCTTTCCACTCAGTATTTATGGAAAGCTTATATGACTCCAGAATAAGAGTATATATGTTGAACAAATATTAAATATGAAATATTTATGGGTTTATCCCATTGTATCTTTAGCACAACAGCAGATGAAAAATTAATTAACTCATTGTGCATAAAGTCCTCAGAAATGTATACATATGAATGACATACTTTAGTAATGCAAGTAATACAAGGGAGAATAATCCTAACCAGAGCACCATGTGAAAAACAATTAGTGTGAAATAAAGTACTTTTAGTACAGGGTTTTAAAAAGGTAGTATGTCCTGGTATATATTGAAGCTATTACAATATTAAATTGTTTTTATTCTTTGTTATAAATGAAAAGTAGAATATAATATTTTCTGTTTAAGTAACCAATATAAAAAGAAGCTCATGAGCAAAATTATTTTTAAGGATTAATATACAACTTAATTGTAGAAATGAGTTCACTAATTAATATTTTCTTCCTACAGATAAAACTGTGGTATGACAAGGTTGGTCATCAGTTAATAGTGACCATACTGGGAGCAAAGGATCTTCCTTCAAGGGAAGATGGGAGGCCGAGGAATCCTTATGTTAAAATTTACTTTCTTCCAGACAGAAGGTAGGGTGACTGCAAAGACAATGGATATTTGAATTAGAATTAGTCTGATACTCAGGTGGCATGCACAGCTGAGTTTATCAGTCATACTTGGACAAAAGCTAACAGTGTTGAGTTCTTGTGTTGAATACGCTATGTAACAGCAAGATGTCTTTGAACTCTAAGCACAAACTTGCTTTCCCTGGTTATATTATAAAATACTGAAAAGAAAAGGAAAGGAAAGGTGAACATGTCTTTGCATGGAGATCTGTTACTTGCAAAGAATATTATTAGTGTTTTATAATGTCTTTATTTCCTAAGCCAGTTATTCTTTAGAGCAAAAAAAATGCTCCATAGTCACGTTCATAAATTTCTGAACTGATGAGTCCAGTTTGGTTTGCCCCACTTTTATACAATAAAAAGGTTTGGCATCTGAAACCCACTGATTTCTTATCCCAGTGTAAGTGAGTTAAGGCTGAAGGAGACTCACCTGAGGGTTCCCATTTGCACATTGATAACTTCCCCTAAAGCACAGGACTCATGTTAATCTGGATGGTATCATATATGCTCTTAGGGAAAATTAAAACCTGTATTCCTGAAGAGCTCCTTCACTTCTTAGTCCATGATTTTCTGCATTTCAATTTAAGTGTTAGGGAGACCAGAAGAAGAGAGAGTGTGTTCTCCACTTAATTTTTCAAATTGATATTTCCTTAGATTGTGTCAGAAGCATAACATGTTTATTTTATAAGGTACCAACCAAATAATTCAAAGCTTTTTCACTCAAAATAATAGATCAGTGGATTGCTGTGTGTGGAATAGGATGTAACTTGTAATTTTACTTCCTTTGCTTTTCCAAACAGCTAAGCTGGGAAGATGCTAGCTGTATTCAGCAGGAATTAAAGCTATTTAGTATTTTGGAAGACATTGCTTTTCTGCTTTCATTGTATACCATATGCTGACGTGCAAATTTTCTACCTAATTTGCTGTGCCATTGATGATTAAAAGGTTTTGGGTAGATTTTCTCAGGCTCACCAATATTTGAACAGTTGGTTTAGATCCCTAGATTATTCAAACTGCTGTTGTGTTCTTTTAGCTGCTGGAGCTGTGCTAAACTGAGAATCAGGTCTGCTTCAATTATCTTACCTGCTTTTTCAGAAGTAATGAGTAATTAATATGCTAACAAAAGTGTGTTCACAATGTTTTACAATGCAAATTGTGATAACTAAAAATATATTGACATTAAATTTTATTAATCTATAATGTTTTTCTCATTTATGGGAAGAATTCAGAACTTTGTTTATGTGTTTATGATCAGCAATTTTTCTTATAGAATTGTGGGTTTTTTTTCCAATGTGGAAATTAATTTTTCTTTCCTTAGACTTAAAAGCTAAGTAAGCAACAGTATATTTCTTGTATAGCGGAAAGAAACATGCTAGAGATAAAATACACTTAAGAAAGTCAAGTATTTAATTAGATGAAGATGCTTAATTCTCATTGATTAAAGAAATTTCATTGAAAAATGTTGTACAATGTAACTTTCAGTTCACAAGGGTAAATAAACCTTTAATATACTAGAAATTACGTTTTTTTAACAAGGTGTATAAAAATATTATTTCTTAGGTAATTTTTTGATCCAACTTCCAAGTAACAGTTCAGAAATACAGTGACTTTATTACAATTGCAAGTATTAACAAATGGACTGTATCTGCATTGCCTATTAAAAAATCCTCATAAATTAGTGTGGCAGCTTCATTATGCAGCAATCAGCAGATTTAAAATAAGCATTGTTATGAGGACTCTTGTCAGTATTCTCAGTAGGAGGAGTGTGGGTGTTTTCCAGTGAAAATTGTTTCAATCAGAAAATATTAATTCTTTCATGTAGAATTATTCTGCCAAAGCCATTGCTTTCAACAACACCCTGGAGCCAGAGCCAAGGCTGCAGGGTAACCTTGCCTGGAGACCTCACCTTGCAGGGGAGGTCCACCTTCAGCCTGGGGGATTCCTTGGAATGGCCAAAGGATTTGGGAAGCTCTTTGGAGAGCAGTGTTTGTTCCAGTGTTGCTGGAAAAGAACATGTAACTCATTTTTGGGGTTTCTGATTTCCCAGGTGGATAAGGAGCCCTTAGTGAGGAAAACCCTGCAGTGGCCCCAGCTCCCTGACCATTCCTTCTTGTGGGCCAGCTCTCCTTCCTGCTCTGCAGTTGGAGGGAGCCACTGCAGGGCTGGAAGGTGGAGTGAACCAGCTGGCTCATTTTTCTGAAATGCAGGTGTTTGCTATGCCCATTCTTGTCTGTAGAGATGTTCTACTGTCAGACTGTGCCTTGTGGAAATCCCATTTATGGAAATAGATTTTGCTTTATAAAATGCTGTTTCCAAAATAAAAGAAAATCCACCCAAAATCATACGAAAACATTTGTGGGTTTTGGGGAACATATTAAAATTGGAATTGGCACATAAACTTGAAGTCACCTAAACTGTTTTTAATGTGAGCTTATGAATTGTCCTCAATATATGCACTGACCTTTATTATAAAGGAAAATTCCTAATGTAGATTATAGTACCTGCTCATTTAAGATTTCCTACTTTCCATTATATACTTAATGCAGTTTAATGGTGTTTTGAACATATTTAATATTTAACTGTTTTTTTCAGTGATAAAAATAAAAGAAGAACAAAAACAGTAAAGAAAACGTTGGAACCTAAGTGGAATCAGACATTTATTTATTCTCCAGTTCATCGGAGAGAGTTTAGAGAACGAATGTTAGAAATCACTCTTTGGGACCAAGCACGAGTTCGAGAGGAAGAAAGTGAATTTTTAGGAGAGGTATACAAGTATTGGTAGTTGCTATAGAAATGCAGTTGCTCACATACTCATATATAAATACAGTGTTTTTGAAATAATTAATAACTATGCAAAGCAAAGCTGGTTTTAATTGTTTTTCTTTCACTTCGTAGTAAACAAATAATGATCTCGCACATATCACATAATCCTGATATGAGATTCTTTCTGTGTTTCTTCTGTTTAGTAACAGCATGAATGTGGTTTCTCAATTTCTAATTGTCCATTAAAATCCATATTATTCATAATTGTATTTCATTAAAACTTTGGAACTTTGCTCATTAACTTATTTGAATGCTGTAAAGGCTCTCATAAACTAACAAGTGTTTTGTGAAAGATACTTTTTATATTTAGTGTTCTAAAACGCACAGGAGAGTCTTTCATATTAAAGCAAGGGTTTTATATAACTTCAGACAAAATCCTTAGCAATAAGAATAAGAGAATAAAATTTATTAGTACACATATTTAAAAATATTCTGTCACACAACGTTTTCCTACTTTTAACCATTCTTTCTTTTTTAGATTCTTATTGAGTTAGAGACAGCATTACTAGATGATGAACCTCACTGGTACAAGCTTCAAACACATGATGTCTCTTCATTGCCACTACCCCATCCCTCACCATATTTGCCACGCAGACAACTCCATGGCGAGAGTCCCACGAGGAGGTTACAAAGTAGGTTTTTAGTTTTTCACACTGTGTGTAGTTCATTTGAATTAATGCATAATGAAATCTATTAAATTCTTGTAAACGGAAAGCTGACAGAATTTTTATGTTAATTTGTAGCTGTTATGAATTAGATCATTTGTGGTTACTGATGAGAGTCTGACATGCTGCAAATGATATCAACCGCTGTGCATTGCACCATTTTTTTCTTACGAGACAAGTTAGTTCAGATCCTCAACTTGAATAAATTATCTTGGTTTTTGCAATGTGCTCTTTTTGTCATTAAGCTCTTTCTTTTGTATTATGTTCATAATTTCATTGTTTAAGCAGAAGTGGATTTGCGGGACCTCTTTCTTTTGCTCCTATTTCTTAAATTAACCTGTATATAACATCATATGTAGATTAATACCATGGCCATTTGCCTTGCTTTGATACTATTTTATGTGCTTAGATTCACAAATGGAATTTCTCTAAAAATTCTGCTTTGTTGAGTTTGTTGTACTTGATCCATAGTAATCAGTAGATATTTTGAAAATAGAATAAATAAAATATGGTAGTAAAAACATATACATAAGAATAAGACAGCAAAGGGGAAAAATCTGGTCCTTCAATACTTCACGGTTTCTCCAGTTTAACTGTACAATACTGGCAGTGATTCAAAGCTCTTCACTTAATAAACTTTATAAAACACTAGTTGGCAGTTATATTAAAAAAACCCCTACAAACCAAATGAACTAACCAAATTAATAAAGCCCCCAAAACCCAAAAGACCCACCACCACCACAAAAACTCAACAAAAGAGAGCCAAAACCCCAAAATAAGCAAAATCCCCCCAACAACACAAAGGAACTTCAACAACCCAAATCTATTTCCTAAGATTTACTTGGAGTTTCTTTGAGTCATTGTATGTGAATATGTGTGCATGTTTCACACAAACTTCACACTGAAACTTATGTGTGTAGTTATGAAAACAAGCTTGGATATTTCATATGTTCTATGAAGAATCTTTATTAGATAACCCATTGTATACAAGTATTTCAAGCAGCTGATTTGATTTGCTTTTGTGCACTCGATGGTGAGAAGGATTAAAATGCTCCATATCATAATATTCTGAGATAGACACACTGTCTGACACTTACTCTACATAGCCTTGAAGTTGTAAGAATTTACTTGTCCATAAAAGGAGGAAAGAAGTGATAGTTAAAAGGTAAGGAGTTCTATTGCAATTCAATCCTCTTCAGTCTTCTCATATGCAATGACTGTTATTTAACCAAAGCCTTTAAATTATATTTCTTAAATAGTTTACGCCATCTTTTAGCACATTTTAAGAAGTTTCCATCTACAACTATTTTTGCAGACCAGTTGGACTCTTTGTATATGAAGTTTGTGAAATTCTGGTCTTCAGGAAATACTCAGTCCTGCAAACAAACCCTGTTTGTATATCAGATTTTCTGTCTGTGCAATAAATAACTGCTATTAAGAATAATTTATGTTTTATTTTTTAACATATTTTAGTGATGTTTGAGTAAAGACCTGTTGGATGATATTGACTCAAAATTTGAAAGACATTCAGGTTTTTTTATCTAGTCATACTACTATGTACTAATAAGTAATAAAAAATAACTAATAATACTAATACTAATAATGTGCTCAGCTGAACAATTTTACATGCTTGTCTGCAAATATAGAGGAAAGGACTTTGCAAAACTTCTGGTTTGGTGAAATACTAAGATTTGGTATAGAAGAAGTCCCGCTTTTTAATGAAGATAGTTTAGCCTGACTGTTCCCAGAGCACTAGTTTTTCAGCCTCAGGTTCTAAAAACTTCAATTAAATAAGTAATTTCAGATGTTCATGATTATTGCTGGAGAATTTACATGTTCCTACACTTGATTATCCTATTTCCTTTTGTACGGAGATAGGGGCCTGATAAAGAAGGATTTTCTCTAGTGGCCAAGGAATATATTCGTGTCTTGAATAAGGATTTATGTATCATAAATAATTTTCAGTTTAAACAGATAGTTTTGAATGTACAGAAAAAGGTATCCTGGAATTAAAATCCTTGCTTTCTGGGGTCTGAAGAATTGTACAATTGGAAGTTTAGCATATGATCAGAGCTCAGCTGTGGTGGCAGAATCCATTTAGTAATGGAAAAATACAATTTTTCTTTTATTCCTGTCACCTCTGAAATGGAAATAAAAGTACTTCCTGGTGTCTGAAGAGGTCGTGCAATATCCTACCGAGAGATCCAGTACTCAATTGGACAAGGCTGTAAACAATGTTAGTTTTAATGTAATTTGGCCAAGTCTGAAACAAGCATTGCACCAGATGGCCTCCAAAAATGCTCTTCCCAGTCTAAATGTCATCACCAAGGGTCTGGTGAAGGGCACACAGCACCTCCTAAGACTGTTTACCTTCACTAAATAAAATATTTATGTTGTATTAAGAACACATGGAAGTCTAGGATTTTTATTTTTTTGAGGTGTCAAAGAGTATGAAGTCGAACTTAACATATTAGTTTCTCATGTCTGAAGATGTTTTTGTACCTTTCAATAACATTCTTGTATATGGTGAAATAGAAGATATCCAGCAGCACAGTATGACAATGTGGGAAAAAAATCTGTAAAACAAGGCATGTCTAGCATGTTTGTCAATGTTTTTCAAAGCACTTCTTAGAACATGTGCTGGGCTGTTGTTAAGCAGGTTGATTTCAATTTTTGGGGCTGCAAAATCTGAGCAGTTCAGTCCTCCTACCTATTGTTCTTTTCTGCAATGCCTCTATGTATAGAGTTACTGAGTACAATATTAAAGACTTTATTGAATACCCCCAAAAATTGTTAATGTGAAAAATGACAGGAGAGGCAGTTTGAATTACAAGATTGTTTTTTGTTTGTGTAAATACACATTCCACAGCTAAGCTTTTTTATCTTTATTATTGCTGAGTAGTGATAAACACATATATTTGAAGATAATACTTAAAGGTTGCTCTCTAAAGGTAGTTTAAAAGAACCACCTACACTTACCACTTCTATTCTCTTTTTAATATCACTGGATTGCAGTGTTCCTGAAGAAGAGCAGACTGTCAGCCCTGAAGAGTGAAGCTGTATTTACAGATTGCCAGTAGCAAAGTGCAAGCTTCCCACAGAGCCCCATATGCTGTTTTTTTAGGAACCAGCTTTCGGAGACAGTAGCTTGGTTTCTACACATATTTATCTCTCAATATCTCGGAGTGGGCAGTGTGTTGTGGTACAGACTGATCTAAGTCAGCTGTCCACCTTCTCTTTCCCAGTCCTCTGATCCATACATTCCATTAACTTCCTAGTGATAAAGATTCATTCCCATACTTTCTCCTTTGTGTTTTTTGACAGACATCTACTTAGAAACTGGAACTAATATAGAACATAGGATTATGACTTACTAGCTGTTTCAGCTAATTATATTTCAGATTTTCATAACCTGATCCAATGAGTATATTTAAAGCTTTTTCTTATTTAAAATATGGGATAATGGTTAGGTCTATTTTACTTGTACTCAGCTTTCAAAGTGATTTTTTAAAATTACTTCTTTTTCTCTAACATTTACCATAAAATCAGCCATACACCCAGAATTCCAGACAACATTAACTAGAATTACAGCCAAACTGATGTTCTTTCTATATTGCCTCTGAAAAAGATTGTAACCAGAAAATTAAAAAAAAATTTAGAGAATATTTAGAAATTCCTGTTGTTGGTAGGTTATTTTTCCATCTCACATTAGCTAAGAACCTTATTGGAGAATACATGCAAAATTGAATGTGCTTTGGGTGCTGTGTTCATGGTTGTTAGGATCGCTGGTGTGGAAGTTAACGTTTGTATTTCTATTTGTTGAGAAATGATACAGAAACCAAGCAAGGTTTGTACCAAGGGATTGTGTATCTAAAATTAGTTCCTCTCCATGAGCCCAGAATATAGATAGAAATCAAATTGGATAAGATGCATTCTTATTCCATCTTTTATATCCATGTAATGTGAGCATTTGTGCAGAGTGAGCTGATATTGTTGAATTGAGAAAGAGCATGAGGTTATTTTTTATTTCAGAGAACAACTATTTTTTTGTTTTATAGTGATGCTGAATTTGTTTTAGAAGTGTTTTAAGACCTTCCCAATTACTTAGGATTGAAAAGTGACTGACACTAATTTCTTAAGTCAGATTCTGCAGCTTTAAAACTAATCTGAGTTATTGATCCCACAGAGAGTGCATTGTGCAATGTAGGTAACAGCTAAATGTGCAGATGACAGAAATGTGAATATAGCAGTAAACCCAGACATTTTCAGGTCTCTTGTTGCAGCATAGGTCTGTACAGTTTTTAAATACCATGAAAATTCACAGTATGGTTTAAAAAATAAAAATTTTATATTTTGAGCATCTTCAGTCAGGGAAAAGTAATAAATCTACTGGAGATAAACTCTGTTGAGAGCAAGATCTCAAAGATTTTAATTTGAAAATCAACATGTAGAAGTCCAAAATGTGGGTTTTTCCAAGATCTGAAGACCAGAAAAAAATCAATGAAAATGAAAATAAATGTAAATAAACAGACTTTGGAGTAGTTTTCATGTAAAGGCAATTTGACTTCCATTATTTTTAGAATGAAATTCATCAATGACTCCACTGAATTTCATGATTCTCCAGGCCCATAAGAAACTTGGAGAGAGAGAATTTACAATAATGATAATTTAAACTCTGGGGCCAAAATTTGACTATAGCTATGTTTTAAAAAAATCTGCATATACTGTGCAAAAAACTATATAAAAAAAAATTTAGATTTCAAATTTTATTCTTTTTTTTGGATAAAGAATAAAGAAAATCTATAATGTATAAACAAAGTGTTTTGAATAGCATGAAAAGTATTTTCACCTTTTCAAGCTTTTTACTTTGTACATTTTTCCATCAGACTGTATTTTCTGCAGCAATGCTGAGACCTGAATATGGTAAAAATTACTAAATCGGACTAGAAAAAAATCAAACTGGTAGACTGAATTAAAAAATAGAGAATTGCATTGCTTATTAATTTTTGAAAAACATTTTTAGATGGACTTATTGCTGAGTGATGATGATTTTTATTTTTTCAATGTTGTGTGGCTCTACCGTCAGATCAAGGAGGAATGTCATAATTTAATCCCTCTCTTCCATTATTTAAATGATAAAATTATTAAGTCTATATGGTAGAACATCAAGATATGCATTTTTTAGGACCAAAATCATTAAAGTCTAACAATAATTAATTACAAATATATCTGAAACTTTAATCTGTGAAATATAAGCCCCTGTGAAATGATGGGCAATTGTCTTCCTCTGAAAATTGTTCACCTCCTTGGAGCTCTGTGGAGGCTCATTTTACTGCAGAACCAGGGTCTGTCTCAGCAATTTCCTGTTAATTTGTTGTGAATTTGGTAAGTCAGAGTGATAATTTCCAATGAATGTCACTGAACCTTACTTGAGGAAATGATAATAATGCTGTTCACTAGTGGGTAAGTGAATTACACTTAATGGAAACATGCGTCAGAGACTTTTTTTCCAGATTATAATATGGAGCATTTTATGGTCAGAGGCAGAGGCCATGATTAATTTATTATATGAATTCTACCCTAGAGAGCAAAAATTACAATTAATTTTCTCTTTCATGCTTCTTCCTTAGTTTTTTCTCTCTCTTTTAATGGAGCACAGGCCTTGGGCATGTTATCTTTGTTTGCATGCATTGGTATTTTGTTCATAGAATATGGATATATATACCAGTATTGTATTTATTGTACATCTATTATTTATTTATTATATTTTATTGTACATCTATGGTTTATTAAATACTTTAATTAAAAGGTATTTAACATGATACAGGGATGTCTAAAAAGGCCTTAAACTATCAAAACATTTTTCGTTTTCTAATAAAAGAAGCTCATTTAGGATATTAATTTACTAAATTGTAATTAAGGTACAAAAATACTAAAAACCTGTTTTGAAGCAGTTTAGGAGAATTACTTCATTTCTCTGGTTACTTGATAAAATGATGTTATTAAACTACTCTTCTGTTGTGTAATGAAGTTTTCAGATGGTTTTAATACTATCCTGACTTCTTTCTGTGCTGTGACCATATAGGTACAAACATTCCCTTCTTAGTCCTCTATCCCATTATAATCTCATTAATTTTATATTCTTGTGTTCTTGAAGAAGCTCTACCCTTTGAAAAATCTATCCAGCAGTTGAATTCAGAAAACACATAATTTTTAACTATGAATAATTTCTAGACTGCATTAATCAATTTTTTTTTGTGGACATGTGGCAGGCTTCCACCTTTAGTGTCTGGGTAACACCTGATGTTGTCAGGGTAAGCTAGGCAAAGTCTGTAAACTGCATTTTTCATAATTTTGTAGCCAAATAATTGTCCTTTTAAAATGAAATTTATAGCCAGAAGAGATTAGTATTAAGGAATACAAATATTAGAGAAGTTACACAATAAATGACATCTAAAAGGTTGTAAGTGATGCTGAGAAAACCCCTATTATTCCCTTTGAAATTATATTGCCTAATGGAATTGTGGGTCTGGGACATAAAAATGTATGACATTTATCGTGAAACCCAAGTTGAAAATATAGCAAGTTCAAAATTGAAAGTAGTAGATGATTTAGTAATATGATCCACATATTAAAATAGTTAGTACCTGGATGTCAGGAAAAGTGTGACTTGCCAGGAGGCACTTAGTCATGCACTGAATCCATTAACAGCACCATTTGGCAAGAAAGTGAAATTTTCTCTAACACTGTCATATCATATCATCTGAGGTGCATCATTTACTTACAGACTGTCACTCTTTTCTGTTTAATACAGTGTCTGGGAGCTTTTCAACTACAAGGAATAAAAATATTCATAAAATCTTGCTAATGACAAGATATTATTAATGTTATTCTGACTCCCTGACTTCTATGTATTATGACATCTTATGGAAGTCATATTTTCAAAATCTACTAATGCAATTGGAATTTCATGTTTCCAGAATTGTCCAGATATTCACATACTATTGTTTTATTCAGTTTAGAAAAATTAGTGTGATTGTATGGAAAGCTAAAATACATAAACCAGTCAAACTTCAAGGAATTCAAACAATAAATCAGGTATTGCAAGTATTTAATCATTGAGCTCATATCAGGATTCTAAAATTCACTGGTAAGAACCAGTGAAAAATTAAAGTTTTCATGTATATACATATTTACCAAATGAAGACCTAGCAGGAGGGAGAATATTGACTGACACATCGCTTCAGAGTATGTTAAATTTAAAGTAGGGTTCAAAACTACGTCTTATGAAAGTTCTGCTAGTGCTGCCATGCCAACAGATGCATGAAATATTTTTAAGGGTAGCAGCTCATGTTGTATGCCTAGCTGAATATATATTTTTCCCTTAAAAAATTAAAAGTTAAACACTTTTATTAAGTGTGCAATTGTATTTCAGAATTGGAAATGACTGAAATTGCTTTACTATATCTTTGTGGCTATTGTTATAACTCTTGATCTAGAAGTGATTGGTACTTTTATGGTTTAATTTCTCTTAGCTGCTTGAGTTTTATTGTTTTGAAGGAGTATGGCCTACAATATCAAATTCTTCCATCTCTGGCAGCAATTATAAAAAAGTTTAAGGTTCTAATCATCCCTGTTACATGTGTTGATTCATGTATTTTTCCCTGACACTACTTCATTTCAATATTTGTTTTCCAGATAAAGGCTTATATTCATATAATTCAGGTAAATTTTCAGCATGCCAGAAATGCTTATTGCTTCCATATATGTGCAAAATTTAATTTGATATTTTATTGGTGTGCTTATGCTACCTATTGTGCGGATACTAAAATGCATAAAAGTTCTTTGGCTTTTCTTGTCTGCTTTTCAGTAATAGGTCTTTTGTTGGCTTTCTTTCTCTTTTCTTAATGTCTCAGTGTTGATATTGGAGCAATATTTTAACACCATACTTGCTTTGCTTACCTTTGTTTTAGGTAGAGCTGTGGTAGGAAAACTGTAGTGAGCTTTGTTAACTATGCTAGGAAAACGCTATTTTGCTTAAACTAGATTAAAAGGAATGCTATTATATTACAGCTGTTTGAGAACTAGTGTAAGTATTTTTAGAATACAGACATGGGGTAAGTGAAGTACTGGCAAAATCAGTATTTACACTGGTATATATTTTTACAGTTTCTTGTTGATATAAATCCCCCATTACAAATACGGCTCTATCAGAGGAATTTGCCTTAATTAAATATAAGTAAATTAATACCATACAGCTTTTACCAACTTAAATTTTTTAGTGCATTTCATTTGGGACTTTTTGCAGTTTTTGCAGTTTTAATTATTGGAATCTCTTTGAGAATTGGTTCAACTAATTACCTTTTAGTTATATTTAAAAAGTGAAACTCACATTGTTAAGAAAATAGATCCATACTGTGGTGGAGAGAAACAAAAACCCCTTAGAGCAGAACCTTCTTGAGATTACTACTAATAAAATCCATTTTCCATTGCATCTAATGTCAGTCTCCCATATTTCTTCTACTCCTTTCTCTCCTGAAATAATCCCACATTCTTCTCATGTTTTATGCTATCTTTGCAGGAGGAGAGATTAAGTTTTGTGTGGCATCTCTGGATTTGCACACATGGATTAGAAGCAAATTTTAGCTGGATAAAATTTCTTTTTGATTAAGGACTTCCAATTTGTATCTCTCTCTTCTATCCAGAAGTTGTCTCTCTCCTATCTTTCTCATCTATCCTATTCTAACCATTTGCAAAGATCTGTAGAAACTTAATAGTGTTTGTTATTTATACTCTGCCACTGTAGATAAAATTGGTGGAAAACCTCTAAACCCCTCCCTATTATGGGCAGGATGATAAAGTGACAGATTGACATGAAGACAGCAGGAATGCTTGAGAAATCAGCTCACACTAAGAACCCTTGGGCACAGGCTGGATGAATATCAGAGAGCAAATTCTTAAAACCATTGTTATGAGACTCTTTTGGGGCTGCTTATATGTTGGCTTTGAACATAGGAGGAATACAGGCAATGCTAAGTGACTTTAAGTGGTTCTGAAGGCCTTCTGTGAGCTCCAGGGAAGGAACTGTGAGCATGATTCACCACCCCTTGTTGCTCCAAGGAGTCCACAAGACCTTGTAAAAGCTTCCTGCATTGTAAGGGACAGGATTGGGAGCTTGGTCTGCTTTCTTTTTTCTTTATTTTTTTTTTCTCCACAAGAAAAGCACAGAACTCCTGAGCCCTAAGTTTGGCACTTTCTTCTGTATTTAGGCTGACTCATACTAATTTTATTTCTCATTCTATCCCCTGTCCTAGTGCATTTTGATAATTATGTTGATCCATCATATGCACTTTAGTAGAGCTTTGAACCTCCCGTGTTAGTCTTCTCTTGAGGTCTGTCAGAAATGTCTGTGGGGAATATATGAAGCACAGAAGGTATTTTGTATTATTTCCTCAGTATATTAATTAGAGAGTGAAGAGAAGCTGTGTGCCAACTTCAGTTGTCATGTGAAAGGCAGAAGGTTTTTTGGAACCCTCCACAGATTTTGGTTGTTTTGTAAGAAAATATTTATATTTGCATATAGTTTCATTCATCTGGGAGAGTTCCAATTATTTAAAATGTTGTTATGGAGGGAAATATGATTCTGATGAAATAGAATAGAATATTCCAGTTGGCAGGGACCTACCACAATCATCTAGTCCAAGAGCCCAACCATTCAGTGCTGACCAAGAGCTAAAGCATGTTATTAAATACGTTGTCCAAACACTTTTTAAACACTGACAGATTTGGTGAAACCAAAGAATATTCTGTAAACGTTTTTTCAATTGTTCCCATATTATTTTTATTTAGAAGCTGTTAAAGCTTTCCATAGCCACCAACACTGCATCCCATGAACAGTTTACAAAAATAACAGTTTACAAAAATAACTGTTTCATTTATGAAACTAAATGAAACACCTAATTTTTTTACATTATTTCATCCCTGAAGATGAAAAATGGAAATATTTTTAAATTAAGAAATGACTGTATTATAAATTCCTGTTCTATGTGTTAGAAAGTAAAGATGCAAATAGTAAAAAGTTAAATAGAAATTACTTACTAAATGGAAATTGAAAATAATGGTCCTAATGGTTTTTAGGTGATAGTGTTTTTCCCCAGCTGTAAAATGGAGGCCACTGCAGGTGCTGTGAGCTTCCAGTTCTGCTGTGCACATGTTCTCACTGGGTGTGTGCAGGCTGTGCTGTAGCCTGAGCAGCATTGCAGGGGTGCAGGATGCTGACACTGACAACTTCTGATGGAGGGGGTTTCCACTCTCCCCAGTGTAAATTCTCCCCTGAAAAGTTTTATTGGTAGTTTAAGGGTGTTAAACCCAAACTTGCTAAATGGAATAAAAATATATATTTTGATTTCAATTAAGGCATTTTTGAGGGTTAAAGTAGCATGGGGTCTATTTTGCCTTCACTCCACAAGTGTAATAATTGTTAATCTGGGTGGAAGGGATTTCAAAGTCTGTATTTACCTTCTATTACTGCCCAGTTATCAGACAAAAGGAGAATAATACCTCCAATGAAGTATTATAAATAAACTTATCAGTGGAATTGCATCAAAGAAAAAGTTGACTGCAGGGAAAGCATTGGCACCAATGTATAAAGTATCCTGGAATATAAGATTCTGGCTAAATTCTGAATTTATTTAAGAGTAGATTTAAACTCCTTCCTCTTGATTTTAAGGCCATATTTTATAATGTACATGTCAAAGTGTTTAAGGTATTAACTAAATACTAAATAACAGTTTCGGTATTAACTAAAAACTAAATAACAGTTTCATTCACAATATTTATTTGCAATAATTTGTGAGAGGCTTCAATGTCACATTTCCCAGATAAAATATGAACTGCTCTTTCTCTTTTTTTGTAATCAGTGGTCCAAATTACTTGATGAAGTAATACTTTGAAAAAATATGGCTAAGGTGGGACACATTCCTAAATATTCACACTTACATTGTCAATAGGTTAAAAAGAAAATTACCATCTAAAATTAATATACAGCAGATGAAATTACTCTTGCAAAAATTCCAAGAAATATTAAACTAATCAGACAGCAGTCATACTGACATTTTAAATACTTGGTTCAGTAGAAGATTTTGACCTGAGCACTTTCTAGCTTGTTCCATTTCTGAAGTTAATTGAAGATGTTTTAAATATGTATAATCTGCTTCCTTTGCAGAAGTTATATATTCCAGGCAATAGGTCTTGACATTACAAATTTAATTGACATAGCATTGCTTTCCTTCCTCTGTCCTTCCTGAAAACATTGATTGCCAAAGATAAAACCAAGTAATTAGTTCTCCTTTGAATTTCTTCTGTCTTCTTTACCATCGTTTAAATTTACATTAAATTTAAAGTAAAGAAATGAAAAATAATACTTAAACATGATTTTTTTTTAAATTGGTTTAAGTCTCTTAATAGTCAAAGTTGGCTTGTAGCATCTTGAAGAGATAGAATAGATGATCTGAGCTGAACAAATCAGCTCAAATCTCATCTTACAGATCAAGCTTTCATATTTATGGTTGTCAAGTATTACAAGAGACTCTCCTCTTTGCAGTGGCAAAGAAATCTGAGAAATCACTGAAATCAGATTCTTCCCTTGCTTTTATTCTTTTTCTACTCCCATCCTTTGGGCAGATCTCAATCCTGGCCCGTTCACTTTCTCTTGCCCTGGCTCTTCCCTGAAGTTCAGATCTCTAGATCCTGGAAGATGATGTGAAGCTGAGGTATTAGGAGATTCTGGAACAGGTGGATATGGCTTGAGAAGATAGAGAGAGAGAGAGAGAGACACAAAACCCTATCTTTTATACCTGTGGTCTGTTGAAGCTTCTTAATCTCTCTTTTCTGCCAGATGTATCCTGTGACTACAACAATATATAATTTTAGCTACACAGCTGGGAAGTCTAGAGCCCACTGTGACAACAGCTGACTATTTACATCCTCAAAGATGCAAATATCTCCTGAATACAGAATATAATATTCTAAAAATATGTTAAAGCAGATGTACTTAGCTGTAAATATAAACACAAATAAAAAGCAACCTCAGTTGTAATTAATTAGATTCATTCATAAGAATGAATTAGTTGATGAGTAAATGACATCTATTCAAATCATAGTTGATTCAGCCTTTTTATATCTTTCATGATGAAAACCTTTCCAAGCATCCACGTGAGGAGCATCAGCAAATTCAACCTCCCTCATCCTCCTATTCCACAATCCTCTCTCTGATAGGGCCTCAGTATCATTATGGGCATCTCTGCACAGCAGCCACAGCCAGATCAGTGTCAGGGTTATCACAAGACAGAATCCCACTGCCTTGCACTCCCTTTGGGGGCTTTTGCCCTTCAGGTCCCAGCCAAACCCCAGGCAGCAGGGAGGGCTCTCTTGCTTAGTGCTTGGTCACAAATATGGTCCTCATTTAATGACTTGCATTTGAATCAGGAGCGGTGAAGAATGGAGACTAATCCTTCTTGCTCACTGGCACATATATCACTACCCCAGTAGAAGGTTTTCCTGAAAATGGCAACAGGGACAGCATCACAGGTGGAAGGGATGCTCTCTTTGGGCCTTTGCAATACTATAATTAAGAAAATAATCAGAGGAGCTGGAAATCTTTTCCTTCATTTCTGCCCTCATCCTCTAGGTTTTCTTGAATTCTAATTGTTATCAATTGCTTTATTTTTTTTGTTTTAGAGAAAGACTTTTCTTGTTATTTCTTGAATTCAAAGATACTTGTCCCCTACCAATTCTAGCATGGCTATTTCTAAAATTTTATAATAAATTGAGTTACCATGTGAGAATTGCATGTCTTTCTCTGAACTAATTTTAATTTCCTATTTGTGCGGAAAGCATCAACCTTTAGTGCAATTAAATAACCACAATTAAAATTTCTTTACTGAAATTGCATAATGTATTGGCAGGCAATATTGTTTTCTAAGAATTAGCACATATTACACTTACACTATTTTTAGTTGAATAAGTTTTAAACCGAGAAATTTTTATCCTCAAAGAAGTAGTCTGCAGTCTAGATTATAAATTCATACACCCACATCTTAATTGCTGCAGTGACTTCTGATTTCTCATAAAAGGCACAGAAGAAATAGAAAATATACAAACAAATACAGCAAGAACAATCGGAAATATGGAATGGTTTGCATATATAAAGGAAGCAAAGAATATTTCAGCTTGAAAAAAGCAAACCAAAGAGATAACTACAAAAGACCACAGAATGCTGATTCATGTTTCTTAGAATACAAAAGTTTGGAGGGCATTGTCTGAAATAATAAAATAGAAATAAAAATAGGGAAGTTGATTTCACACAATGCATATTCAAACTGCAGAATTTACTGACACAGAATATTACAGAGGTAAAGAGAACACTGTGACTAATAATGAAATTATATTAATTAATGGAGAATAAACAGGATGGCTTAGAAGTCTCAGATCTTGTAAGCTCATTCTTTCTGCTAAAGAAGGGCTTTCCACTGTCCTCTAGTGGGTAGGTAAACAAATATTCAACAGTCTAAAAAATGACAGCAGTTCTTATAGTTCAAAAAATTTCTAAAATTTCTTTAAATTGAAAACTGTTTACTTTTGTCAAAACCCCTCTTAGTACATGTTCTCCCAGTTTTCTGTTGGGAAAGGAGGGTAGACATCCTTCTGTGCCAGTCCCAGATAGAACATTGAGCCTGCTTTGTCCTGGGCTTCTTTAGGGTTACTCCAAGCTTTTTACTGATATTTTTGTGTCTATATTTTTCAGAAAAATTGTCCTAAGGCAGGAAAAACAAATCTTGCATGTGATTGGAGGTGTGGTGACAAAAAAAAATTCTGCCTTTTAATTACCCATTTTTAGATGTCTGTCCAGAAACTTAAAATAGACACACCATCTTGCTGGAGAGGAGGGATTTTTTTCACATTTAAAAGAAGTAAATGAATAATTATCAGTCACATGCCAGTGTTTAACTCTGATATCAGCAATCAAATACTGCTTAAAAGATGCCACAGAAGACTGAAGTAAATTTAGGCTGAACAAAACCTGACATATTTACTTGTCCTGTGTGACCTACATTTGGGTTTGTGGAAGTAGAATCTGCTTTTGCCAAGTCAGCTCTAACTATTTTGGCAGGTATACATTTAATAGTTTGCTTGTGTTCCATGGCACACGCTATGTGTGAAGCTGTCTTTTCTCCTGATATTCCTTACTAAGAACTAAAAGAAAGTTTGAGTACATGCATTTAATATTACTACTATTAATAACCTTTCTGTTATTCAGAGACTTTGGGGAGGGATGATGCCTTGTATATGAAATCTTGGAAGATGAACAGTGTGATGCCAGCTTCTGTGTGGAATGAATACAAATGTCTGTGTATATGGAATGAATATGAAGTATAGAAAAATATTTCATAAAAACAATGTTTTGGAGATGTATTTCAGCATTTCATTTTATATTACTTTAAAGATTTAGCTGAAATAATTGGTGCAGTCATATATGTGCAATAATTATAACGTGAATAATTACATTTTATGCTGATATTAATGCTTCATGGTCTAGTATGAAATCCATACATTTATTTAAGTATTATTGAAAGAGGATCGTTTTAACTTACAGGAAGGAAAATGATAAATGTCTTTTCTTTTCCAGGATCCAAAAGAATCAGTGACAGTGAAGTCTCTGATTATGACTGTGATGATGGAATTGGTGTTGTTTCAGGTACTAATTTTTAAATTTACTTGTCCATTTCTACTTATTCAGTTGAAGTTTTTCTAATTTGTAATTTAATATGAATTTTTGAAATGTTTTTCTGATGCAAAATAAGTGAAAATTAAGCATATATTTTACTAAGAGACACAAAATAAATATTATGCATAATGCGAACCTAGTCTCAAAAATTACTAAAGGGGGAAAAAAGTCAGTGTATGAATGTCCATATTGCTTTTATAAAATGATACAAATAGCATAAAGGTAGTGTTTTTAATAAACCTCAAGAAGTGTTATTTAATTTTTTTTGACAGACATTCATGGTTCTTATATTCTGTAAAATTTCATGATGGAATAATAATACTGCCAAAGGTCTGAAACATGAATGTTCAAAGGCAGGACAGGAGATGGCAGATAATGTTTCACTAAGTATTGGAATTGAGCCTATTTGCAAAAAAAGTT
The DNA here is from genome assembly GCA_013397245.1 of Thryothorus ludovicianus. Taxonomy (NCBI): domain Eukaryota; kingdom Metazoa; phylum Chordata; class Aves; order Passeriformes; family Certhiidae; genus Thryothorus; species Thryothorus ludovicianus. Next base: position 256,864 of record VZTB01003128.1, on the reverse strand, counting down.
ATCTTGTCTAAGAGTATGTCTCCTATAAAAAGTAATCATAGCTGAAAACAATAAAATCATAACCATATACTTTTGATGACTAAAGCAGAGAATATATTTAAGATTATAGAATCATGGACAGTTTTAGGTTGGACCAAGTGCAACTGCTAGAACTGCAAAGTCCACTGCTAAACCTTGTCCCTGGGTCACACAGCCACGCATCTTTTAAATACCTGCAGGAATGGTGACTCCACCCCTTCCCTTGGCAGCCTGTTCCAATGCTTGACAGCTCTCTCAGGAAGACATTTTTCCCTGTATCCAATCCAAAGGAGGCAGCTGTGCCACTTTAGCCAGCACTGAGGCTGCTGGTGTCAGCACGGAGTGGGGTGCACACCTCAGTGCACATTCTGCTACCCTGCTGCTCTTCTGAGACTTGTAACACACTGAGTTTTCTGTGCTGGGCAGCTTCTGGTTCTCTTGGGTGAGGTGCAGCTCAAGTGTCAAACAGTGGGGTTTGGGCCTTGGGAAAGCTGAGCAGCATCATGTGTCAGTGTACACAGCAGCTGTGAGACCCTGATCCACTCGGGTTCCTGCCACAGAGCCACCATCAGCACACAGGGTACAGCCCAATCTGCTGGGGGCTGAGCAGGGGAGTGGGAAAGAGGAGTCAGAGGAATACAGATCACCTGGAATGAGAGGGACTGAAAAGAGGTGAGATAGGCAATCCTGGATATCACCAGGTGGTGTGAAGCTGAGAATTGATATAGGCAGCCATTTGGTGAACTATCTAATTATATGAGTTGGCCTAGTCCTTTTTTAAAAACTGCTACCACTCTGAGCTCAGATGTATTTCTGTGATGTCTACATAGTCCTGCTTTTATTTTCAGCTACTTCATGGTTAGCTCATAGACTGTGCTTAATTTTTGACCCTGGTGTGTTACTTTTCCATGCTCTGGCTCTTGCGCTTAGTGAGATAAGGAGATAAATTTTTGCTTTTTTAATAATAATAAACAGCATGTAAATTTTATGAAAAAGCTTTTTAGAAACTGACATAAATTTTTACAGATTTTATGATGTAAACAGGGCAAGTCATATTTGTTCTGAGGTTCCAGCAGTTTTACCAAATTAAAAAAGAACACTAGGCCTGCAAAACCACTAAAGTTTCTGTGTTCCTTAAAACATTTCTCTTCAAACAGTAACAAGCTCAGTTTTCAGATTATTATATAATATCATGTTTATATTCCCACCCCCCTGTTTGCTTTATTGCAGTCAGAACACAAAGAAGGATAGGTAGCCAGAGTGGTGTGAAGTACTGGAACCAAAGAGGCAGCCATCCTCAGAAGTCCTTTGTTCCTATTTACTTTACTTTCAGTCTTTGATGAGCTTTCTGTCTGTAATTTGTAGTCTCTAAGGCATTCAAATTGCCTATCCTCCCAAAAATATGGATTTTTGTATTGTTGTGGGTCAGTTAAAAATTTATCAATCTAATTTAGGAGCTTAAAAATAAAGGCTGGAAAGAACTGGATTTAATGGATATATTTCTAGAGTGCCTAGTGTAGCATCAATTTGAAAGTGACATTTTTTTCCTGTCCTGGAAAAAGGTACCAGGTTTAGCAGAATTTTTGCAAAATCTTGCATCAGCAGGATTCCTGTGAAACACCTAGATTTACAACTTTGATTCCATGAACTTATATTTTGACAACTTGTAAAATTATGGTCTTTACAGTTCAATGCATGAGCCTACTTCTCTTACCTGAGTTTCTGAAATACCTTTAGTTTTTTAGGATCTTTAAGCTATTGAATTTTTGATTCTATACCTTAGTTGCATTTTAATTCAGCCCGGCTGTGTGGGTAGGAAAATCTGATGGTTTTTAGGTTTCGAAATATTACCTTAATGCCTTACTTTTTTGTGCTGCTGACACTATGTTTGTAAGTTATCTGGTTTAGTGTTGTCTTGTCTTGCCATCCACTTACCTTATCATTCCCTCTTTGGTTTAAAGTTCCTCTGTTCGTGTGTAGACTCATCACAATCTTGGTTTAAATGTATGCACTCTTTGCATGAAACCATTTGTCTCTCTTTGTTTATTTCTTTCTTACCTACCCCAGTTCTTTCATTTTGCATTTTCTGGTTTTATTTAACATGACACTTCTCTCTTCTTCTGTCTGCTATATAAATAGTGCATTATATGAAGTGAGCTTGCCAACATCTTTCACGTACTCTCAGTAATCCCTTCCATAAAATTAATTCCTAGTATCACACCTGTGAATAATGCCTTACAAATCTTTAAGAGTAAAAAAGATAATTAAAAAATTATCTTTTTTACTCCTCTTCAGATTACTTTTATTCATAATGATTGACTAGATGTCGGTTGAAGTTCCCTTCCAATTCAAACCATTCTGTAATTTTATGACCTCTTGGAAAGATTATTTAAAAAATCTATCACTTGTGGCTTGGATCTTAGCTTGCTTAGACAAATGTAATAAACTTCAGTCTGTTGTTTCTGTCAACAGGAAAGGCTTTTAAGAAAATAGTTGCAAACAGATTGAAAACATTCAATGTCTTTTTTTCTGGCTACATGTGTATTCTCCAAAAGCAATTGTCACAGAGGGTTATAACACATTACATATTTAAAAAAAATAGCATTTTTTTACTAGATTCTAAAATTGCTCTCTTCAAATATAATATACATTCATCTTGGGAGGCACTAGAATAGAATCTCTATTATATTTCATCTTTGCTGACATTAATCTTACCATGGGATAGTGGAATAAGCAGCATAAGCAGTTCTGATTATGTCTTTAGATTGCTTATACATAGCTCTCAAACAATTTAAAGCATTTATTTTGTTTTCCTGACCAATAAACTTTGTCAAAGTTGTCTGTACCCAGCAGTTCTGTGTGGGAGTACATCACCATCTACACCTGCCCTTTAGAATGCTCTTGTGTCCTTTTTGATAAAAGCAATACATAAAGAACATATAAAGTATTTTTATATTGATCTATTTTTTTAAAATTCCAGAAAGGTTTACAAAACATCATTTATATTATAACAATAAATTATATCATTTATATTATAACAACTCAGTTAGGCAGGCTGGCTTTCTGATTTGTTGTTTTTTTTTCTTTCTAGTGTCCAAAGTTAAACATGCATCAAAGTTAACAAATTCAATGAATATGGACTATAAAACTATTTCTAAATCGATTTCTTCCTAGGTACTCTCTAGTGAATGATGAACCTAGGGAACACAAGCAACCTACTGAGTCTAACTTTATAAACAGAGACATGTATTGTCAAGACCATTTAATCATAAAATTCTCACCTACTGTTTTTGTAAAAATAAAACATTAAGTAAGATATTAATGTTTAAAATTCAGTTCTACACCAATATCTCATCTGCATTACAACAGATTATGTATTATGAAACCCTTGTAATCTGAGATATGTTTCAACAGATGAGTCATGGAAGAATGTAAGGCAGTGAATTCTGTGTGGATTGCATTAAAAGTCTCTATGGAGAAGAGCTTTTCCAAGTAAAAGAATGCAGTCTCCAGCTTTGAGAAGAAAAACATTTATAGTGATAAATTTTTATCATTATGCAGAAGATAGCTGTATGTTTCAGGAGCAAATAAGAATACAAAAGAATACAAATAAAAAAGATATTTATTCAGAGGATAGTTAGAGCCAAGTAAATTAGGAAAAAAATAGCAGCCAACAGTACAGAAATTATTATTGATCTTACAAAAATATTTGTGTTTGAAGAAGAATGAAAAGCAATTATCCATTCTTGCTTCACTTCTCAAAACACCTGAGGAATCCTTTGTTCAAAAGAATTTTTTCACTGTCAACTTGCAGCCTTTGCTGCAGAGGAAATGTCTTTTTCTCTATTTGCTGATAACGTGGGCTGAATTTTTATGCCTGGATCCTGTGGATGATTGCTTCTCAAAGCAGATGCAGAAAACACACTTTGGTTACAGATTGAAATCAGCTGCCTATAGAAAGACATCTCACAGCATTAGCACACAGAGTGGATTACTTCTATCCCTGCTGTAATACGGATTTCATTGCAGATACCAGCTAGCCCTAAATGGGAGCCTCTAGTGACCCAAAAGCCCAGTAACTTCAGACATAAACACTGACAAGGTTTTCATTTTATTGTAAGTTGATGCCAAATGCCCTGCTCTAAAATCTGTTTTCTGGGCTCTCCTTTGAATTAAAAATGTTAGTCTATGTATCACAAAAATCCCCCTCCCAAACTGAAATTCAACCCACGTTAAATAGTTCTTACACTGATCCCCTAGATCAATGGATCTTTAACGGTCTTCCTTTCTTTCAAACAAATAATCTATATATTGTTTACAATTTTATGCCTAAAGTTCTTTACACATTATTGTAATTCTTCAAGCTTTTCTTGCACTTTTAGTTTTGTTTCTTAAGGTGTACTTTCAATTTTTACATATTTATTCTCTTATTAAAATTTTAAATGCAATAGTTTTATTATCTAAAAAATAAAGAAATACTTCAATATCATTTCCTCAGCTGACAAGTCATCTTTCCCTTCAAACACCCAAATTCCCTCAATGCTTTTCTTCAAACTAGTCAAAACTAATCAAAACTATTTTTGAATGTAAGCTATACCACTCCACTTTGAAAGTAAGCTGTAACTTGATTCAAGTTTTATTTTCAGATTATTGCTATTATCAGTAGCCTTCTCTTTGAGGAAAGTTAAGGAAATATGAACATCAATAGACAATGAAAATTGCAATGAAGTTCCTTTCCTATCAGAGATGCTCTTAGTGGATAATTCTCACATAAGGGAAAGGCTCCTTGGAGTGGCTTACAATTGTGGTGAAGAGCACTTCTAGAAAGGAAATGCTACGAGAAAAGACTGATAAATTCCAGCCAGCAGTGTGAAGAGGAGGCTAATTTGGGGGACTTGCTGGACAGATGCAAATATACATGGATGAGTGCTTAACTAAGAAGAACCCTGTGGTGGCTTGGGGTTTATTTCCCCAAGCTTTGCGTGTCATTCTGGGTATAGGAACAGCACTGAAAGCTCAGCAAGCTCTAGTTTATTACTGTGTGGGAATGCTTTTCCATAAGAAAAGGATTGTCTCAGGTCTAATGGCCCCATAAATACAATTAGTGTTGTAGAGCTAAATATACCTGTGAGGAACTGAGTTGCTATGCAGCAAGTAACCAGTTGTTCCTACTATGATGTTTACTGATTCCTTTCACTGTACCTTCCTTCTTCCCATATTTGCAGAATAATATTTTGATACAAAAAAATTCCCCAAAGCAACGCATAATGTATCTTCAACTTATAAAATATTCATATATTAATAATTCAATTTATTTGAACAGTGACTGTCAGCAATTTTTTTTTAGAGGACATCTAAACTCTTCATTTAGATGTTCAAATCACTCCAGAAGCTGAGCACATTTGTATGAAAGAACTGAACTCTCTCCAAAGTGTTCATGTGTGAAATCTTGGTATGTTAAGCATTTCTTGCAGTTTGATTATATAATTTTTTTTAATTAGTGCTTGTTCTAAGCCCAACCACTGTGAGTGTTAAAAAGTTAAATATCTGAAAGCTTGATGTCTCAATCAAGTACAGATGTTAAAGTGGAGAAAACACCACTTAGCATCAGTGTCAGAACCAAGTCAATTATGTTGCGTGTGATGAACAGCCATTCTAGTACTGCCTTTCTAGAACAATTTTCATACTAAGAGTTTTCTTTCAAGTAAATCAAGCAGCAAGGCAACTAAATTAAAATCTTCATTAGTACACTTCAATTAATTCTTTTTAGGGCTATTTTAGGGCTGTTGATGTGAACCTAATATTTGGAAAAGTGTGATTTTCTGCAATTCTGTGCCTGAAATATTCATACTTTAATAAGAATTCAATCATCAGTATTTACTGAACATTTACTCTGCATAATATTAGCAGAGTACAGCTGTATTGTGTGGATAATACTTTAAGTCAAACATATTAATAGTCTCTCTTAAATCAGATAAAACGAAAACTTCAGGTCTATTAGTGTGCTCTGTAAAATCTCTTTTCATATGTATCAGTTTTTAATGAAACCTTCCCCTGAAAGAAGAAGGTGTTGGCACTGCAGTTATCTTTGCCTTGTGTCTGTCTTTTAGGTGTCTGCAGCTCACAGTTGTTTATCACTGATTATCTCTACACTGATTATCAGGTTCTGTGTACTCTCTTTGTTGATTTAAGAGGCTTGCCATAGTTATAGAGCCTTTGATTCTATGGTAATGACTCAATATTTATAGCTGCAAGCAGGATAATGTTTATCCTATTTTTGCCACTGCTATAAATAACTATCTGCTTTGCTCAGTAGCAACTCACTGGTCAAGCTGCACTTACGACCTGTCTTTTCTGTCTATGATTTCTTTTCAAAGGAAAACATTTTTACTTACCTTCTCTAGCCTTATTTCCAAGATGTGCAATATTTTTGAAATTGGAATTTAAATCATACCTATAGGACAGGCAGTTAAATCCGAGGTACATTAACTCTATAAAATTGAAGGATAACTTTGAAATTTTCTCATTAACCCATGTTAGGTGCTTGTCTTACTCAAACAGCTGCTTTTCAATGTGTGACATGTTGGAAAAAGAGGAGTTTGTAAATATAATAATTTTTGGTTTAGGTATGAATTATAATTGTCCAAGTTTATTTTCTGGCAACAATATTATTAGACAATATTAGTATATTTATTTGATCACAGCTAAACACATCCAGTTTTCTTAAAAAAATACAGCAAAAATTTTGCAAAATTTAGCAGAATTGCTATAAATGCTGATTGTTTCTGCCTTTGTTATTGTCATAAGGAAGTAGTACCAGTGCTAGTTACCAGAAGGCAATGTATGTCTGCTTCCAAACTGATGTAAAGCACTTATTTGATCAGGATTAGACTTGACAATTAATTACAAAGTCATATATTTTGATTTATTGCAAAAATACTGCTCAAATGATCAACTACAACAACAAATTAGAGCAGGAGGAGGCTTTTTTTCCCAAAGTAATTAATTTGCTTCTCTGTGCAGATTTAATAAATTCAATAATTTTGATTTGCTTGTTCACACTTCAGGATTTTTTTAGACATTTTTAGCATTTTATAGAATTTTAAAGGAGATTTTTATTTGTGTTTTGTTAATTGATTACCTTGCCCTTCATTATGTTTATTCACCTAGAAAATCTTATGGTATTGCTCATTCTTCTCATACTTCTATGTTTGTACAAACCAAATATTATATAGGCTGCTGATTTTTTCAAAGGATTTACCTATTTCTTCATGTTACTATTCTACATTGTTTTCCATCTCCAAATGCAACAAATTCTCCTTGTAGATGCAGGATACAAAGAACCATCCCTGTTTTTTCTGTCAGTAGATATGCACTATTAGGATAATAAGACAGTATTTCTCTCTGTGTTGTACTGTAAGTCATGTTTTTTATTTTGATGTCTAGAAGTTTATAATAACTTGCTGCTCATTTATGTGTGGTGGATTGACCCTGGCTAGGTGCCAAGTGGCTGCCAAAACTGCTGCATCGCTGCCCTCGTGAGCTGGACATGGTAAAATGAAATTGCAACTGAATTACATGGAAGTGCAACTGAAGACTTGTGGGTCGAGATAAGGACAGGAAGAGATCACACACCAGTCATGGTCATGGGCAAAACAGACAACTCAGAGAAATTATTTTATTGCCAATAGAACCAGAGTAGCACAATGAGAAAATAACCCCCTGAAATGTCAAAGCTTTCCCCCCACCCCTTCCTTCTCTCTGTCTCAACTTCATTCCCAGTTCTCTGCCTCCTCCCTCCCAGCAGCACAGGGAGGGGGCAATGGGGGTCGCAGTCAGCTCATCTCACATTGTCTGTGCTGCTCCTTCCTGCTCAGGGGGAGAACCCTTCACCCTATTCCTCTGCTCCAGAGTGAGGTCCCTCTCATGGGAGGCAGTCCTTCAAGAACTTCTCCAATGTCAATTCATCCCATGGGCTGGGATGAATTCACAATTCTTCACAACCTGCTCCAGCATGAGTCCCTGCTATAGGGTGCAGTCCTTTGGGAACAAACTGCTCCAGGGTGGGTCACAAGTCCTGCAGGCAAACCTGCTCCAGGGTGGGCTTCTCTCTCCACAGGTCCTGCTGCAGGGTGGGCTCTCCACTGCTGTTACTTCAGCTCTTTTACTTCTGGTTAAAGAGTTGCAGAATTGCAGAGTATATTGACTTCCAGACTGACTTGTAAAACATTTATTTATCTCCTACTCTTTACTAGTGAGTGAATAACACCCTGTCTCAAACGCATAAAAAATTTCCCCTGTCATGCCTTTGGGCGTTTCAGAATTATGTTGCACTGACTCCTACATGTTTTGTAACTGCACACGATAATAAATTTGCTTTGTATATAGGGTAAAAATCAGTATTTCATTACTGACTCTTAGCTGAGGACACATGTAACATGATTTGACTGCTATGTGGTGAGGACAGACCATGTGATTCTCAGCATCATTATATTAGTGAAATGTAAGGATGATGTGCTTTTTTTTCCTTTATGTGTGCATACCAGATACACACAAAGCAGTTTACACCTAAACAGAGGAGAAAGAAGTTATTTATGAATTAGGATTGTTTATTTCTCTCCTTGGTTGCAAGACCATACAGTAAATATGAGTACTCAGTTGAAAGTATTGAACATGGAACCATAAAATGGAATGAACTAGTAAGGTTTTGTTTAGGTTCTAATGAACATTTTCCAGGAAGAAAAATAAGAGAACTCATGAGCAGAAGATTATTATACTCTTGGAAGATTCTCGTGGGAAAAGTATAACAGTTACATAAGGCAGAATTTTTCCAGTGCCGTGTGGATCTCTCTAAGTATTCTTTACTTGGTTACTGTTTTCAGAACAAAGAAATCACTTATATCAGTTGTCATAGCCAACAGGAACTCTTTGAAGACCAATTCCTACTAAGCATTATAATCAGGTTAACAGTTGCAAATCTTCAATTTCTTATCATTATGTTTTAATTTCATCCTCACAAAATTTGGGGAAACTTACTTGAAATTGGTGTGTATCTAGCATCTTCTACAGTGAGTATTGCACTATAGGACAGGGAATTCAACTTTTTCAATTAGATGAAGACAATCACTTTTAATACATCCAGCTTTTTAAAAAGATTTTTATTAGAAGCCTGTGTTAAATGTCCATGTGGTAGCCTTTTAGGCCAGAGTAACTTGAAGGCTTTTGCTTAGACCATTTATACCTTCTATTAAGCTTATTAAAGATTCGGCCAGGGTGCTTGCTATTTGTGAAAGAATTGTGGTATTTAATTTGGAATTGTGAGTGAAATCTGATGTCATTGAGTCATTGTTATTGAAATTGTTTCTGAAATACAAATCTTTCTTGAACCCAATCTCATTATTTAACTCCATAGTAGCTTTCTATCCCAAATTTGTAAACTAAATTTTTGGATAAATTTTTAATTATGGACATTTCTATTTGAAAAATATAATACACAACATTTGCAATACAATTTTAATTAAAAATGCAATAATTAACTTCTTTGTTCTACGAGAAAATCAGTTTAGTTTGTTTTATCATTAATACATCATATTAACCATAAATGGTAAGTCTCCAGTTTAGTGTGTGGTATTAGTATCTATACTTTTAAAGTATAACTATAGGAACTGTAATTGTACTGCAATAAAGCATAACAAGAGAAGCCAACTTTACCTGTGTGTGTTTTATAATGAAGCCCAAGAACACATGAGAGCATTCTTGATCAAGTCCCATCTCTGGTCGAGTTTCTCACTACCACAGACCAGGCAGGAAGTTGAAAGGTGCAACTTCAGATTCACTGAATATCTGCATTTCTTTTTAGACTACCGACATAATGGGAGAGATCTTCAAAGTTCCACACTGTCAGTGCCAGAGCAAGTAATGTCATCTAACCATTGTTCTCGATCAGGGTCCCCTCACCGTGGAGATAGTATAGGACGGACGAGATCGTGGTCTCCCAGTGTCCCTCCCCCACAAAGGTAAACTCTTCTTTAACTGTGCACTTGTGTAAATTAAAGTGGTATTGATCTGGTACCAATGCTGGAAATGATCTCCAGACTTTCAAAATGGCAATGGAGTGGGTGGATCTTACAAAATTGCATAAAGCCAATAATGTTTTTTCTTATATTATAGTGATGTGCCTAATTTATATATAATTACATGTTATTTATGGTTTATTATTACTATGTTATTAGTTATTATTATCATATGATTACATAATTGTATCTTACTTCTGCCTATTTATATCTAGTTTTTCATAAAAATTCAGTGCAGTCCTATCTAAAGAAGGAAAAATCTCTCCACATTTTCATTTTCTAGAGCAATTTACAGGTGCCTTGTTTTATAGTATGTGATAGTTCAATATTTCCTTAGCTTCAAATGACAGTGGATGTTCTCACCCCTTTTATTTCTGTAGAATTAAGATTCTGGGGAGCCTTCCTTGCTGCCCACACTTCTAAATCATCAAGCAATCAATAAGCTGACTGACATACAATTTTATAGTTAAAGATATCAACTCCTGATCTTAGAAGAGCTGTGATAACTATTTATCTTGATAAAATTAGACCAGGAAATTTCTTCCAAAAGATAGTACTTTTGGATAATGCCTAATAATTGATTTAAGACTCTGCAGGATAAGCTTTCTTAAGAGAAAGGAAGCAGAAGGACAGAAGTAAATTGGAAGGAAACCTGTTTTCCAGCACTTTTGCTGCTGTGTGTGGGTAGGTTTCCAGATTATGTCATTCAGTTGAAATGAAAGTGGAAGTTATCTCTTTTGCCCATAATGTTCAAAATTCCCCCTTAATACTGAAGATCTGTTACCCAATATTTCTGGCAGGTACATGTTCCTCTCCCTTTCTTGCATCCATCCCTATTCTCTTGTGTTCTGCCTTCCTTTCTGTTATCTTTGTTCTCTTTGTTAAAATTTTATTGATGTCATAATGTCTTGCTTGTTTTTACTCACCATTTCCTCTAATGGATGCAGCCTATATGATACCCTCTTGCATTAGTGAGATACTAGGATTCCAAATTATGCCTGCTAAGAGGCAGAAATTGTGTTTCTACTTGAAATCTAAACCCATCTAAAACCCAGTCAGCCTGACTTGCAATGAGTCATAACCAATAGACACAAAGGGACCTATTCTGATTTTTACTATACTTATTTTAGCCTAAGTAATTGCCTGCACTAAATCTCCAGAGGTTATTTGTCTTGGATATAGATATAAATGTGAGCAAGATCTCTTTGTGTGTATGTTTGTGTTTTTATGTTTTTATGTCTGCATGCATGCTGTGTGTATTTTGGGCACACAGCTGGTAATTAACACCATTTTAACATCATTGAAAAAATCTAGTTTTCATTTTCTTGTAGTTTTGGATTTCTTTACATGTTCAAAATCTCTTGCTTTTTAACTTTCCTACAGCTAAATTTTTAAATATAGTTTTGAAATCATTGCAGCTGTTTCCTAGAATGTCAGAATCAAATGCATCATTTGTGTAATACTTCCCTGCCCACACACCAAATCAATTTTTGAGGACATATTGAGCTCAGAAAATTGAGTTATGAGAGCTTGAGGATTTGTAGAAGAGAAGTATAATCTCTGGGTTAGAGAAATATCCTTTTTAGTTCTACTGAAAATGCAGGTGCACTCAGGAAATCTATTAAGAATTATCAATCACATTTGCACCCTGTTCAGGTGAATTTTTTTTACATGTGCTGCTCTATAGATGTCCTAACTGCAGTGAGCATTCTGCATGCTCAGAGATTTCCCATTACTGACACTTCTGCAGACAGGAGTTTTTTGGGCCATAGAAATTACTTTTATTTCTCAGAAATCATTTTGCAGTCCTCAGTCCTACTTAATTTTGTTAATAAACTCCACCAAAACCCACTGCATCGTAGCTGACAAGAAATTGTTACTGCTTTTGTTACTCTTTATTAGAGAGTAAACTCAATATTTGGATTCATGAATGCCAGAGTGGAAAATGCTTTCTGACAAATGAGGGGGAGCTGAAGGCAAAAGTTTGTGTGCAATGCAACATCTGCATAGCACTTATGTGCAGAAATAAATAATGTCATGGCAGCAGCAGTGAAGGATACATGTACAAGTTAACACTAGTCAGAAATTGATAAATGACAAAGGATCACAAAAGGGCAGACAAAGTGACAAGAGAGGAAAGGGGAGCTGAGTGATATAAAACAAATAAAAAAAAGGAAACTGAGGCTCACACCAGTGCAGATTGCAGTAAAGGACAGGACACAGAATTTATTGGTCTAAAGCTTGAATTTGTGTGGAGGGAAGCATCAAATTTGTTATTCTCAAATCAATATAAAACAATTATGTTTTCATTATCCATTTATTATTACAGTTAACCGTTGTTTCCTATTTTCCTTTTCCTGTGGATTTGTTTTACAGAGCACTAAAAGTAAAGTTAGTGTGTGTCAATAGGCATTGATAGATAAACTGAGCAAAACAGTTGATAGGCAAAGCTATCACCTGAGAGCTAATCACCTCAGTACAGGTGATTGGTGCTCTTCAACCAAGCCTGCACTATTGGTACCACTTACAGCTAATTAAATGGTTATGTGTTTTTTCAGATTTTTTGCTAGTGAGATTACAGAATAAGTTTTCCAGGGTGAGACGAGCAGCTATTTTTAAATACAGATGACAATATTTTCAGCAGGCTGCAGTCTTCTGTAACAGCCTCAAGTCCCCATTGCATCTTACTACAGTTTACATCTTTATAGTAAAGCCAAAATCAAGAACTCATTAAAAATTGTTTGCAGTGTATGTTTCTGTCAGAAATGGATTTTTGCTTGAAATCTGGAAACACTAATGAAATGTCGTGCAAGAGTAACATTTCTAATGAAGGAAAAAAGAAAGCTTTCTTCTTATTTCCAGAAGAAACGCATTTGAACAAAAAAGAAGAACTCTACCCCTATCACGTACTTGGCACCATTTTCTAAATGAGAAATTTTGGTGGTTTTTTTACTTTAAGGTTTAAAAGTATTTTACTTTAAATGTATAAAAAATCTGGTCAGCTAACAGACCTCGTTGCCGACATGATTGCTGATAATTGTACGAGCTGATGAGAAGGTGTTGGCCAGGCACACTCAGCGCTCAGAATCTGGCTCCTTCTCTCCTCAGTCGGAACGTGGATCAGGGCCTGCGAGGGACGCGGTCGACCCCAGCGCACTACAACACCCTGAACAGGATGGACAGACACCGCGTCATCGATGACCACTACTCCCCCGACAGAGAGAGGTAAGCACTGCCTGCACCTGGGAGCAGCAGCTGGAAGCAGCGTGAGTAACTTCAGCACGGTAGCTTGCTAAAGCAAATTACAGCCCTCATCCCAGAGAGCAGCGTTTCTCGTTCACCCGCCGGTTACACACACTACAAAATACCAGCGCACATCAGGCTGGCAAAACTGCCCAGTGAGCGTGTGATGGCCAGGAGGGAATCTGGGAAAAGCTATGAGAAAATGTGTAATAGAAAACTTGCATAGTTTAGTCGTCCTTTTTTATAAAAATATTTGTGTGTGTGTTATTAGTTAATTCTTTAAGTTCTATATATCTTTAAAAAAAAGTCCATCAGTAGACTTAGGTGTTTTTGCTGCTGAATGAAGAGGCATAAAAAATAGATAATTTCAGCTCAGTATTAATGTAATGCTCCCATCAGACACAGCACAGTTCACAGATGTAACAAAAGTATATTCTAGTACTATGTTCTGGTTTTGTCTTTGCTCAACCTTCAGACACACTTTGTAAAAAAGAAAAGAAAGAATGATTAGGACAGCATGTATGAAATCAGAGTCTTTGTGTTTAGAGGCACATCTGACTATGACTAATGTTTTGCCTAATGGAACTTCCCAAACAGTAAGCAGAGCTTTAGCAACCTCTATGAATTTTAATGATGTAAAAAAAATTACAGCAATAATTGAGCGATGTAGTTAATTTTGCTGAATTAATTGTGGCAATGACTTTGTGACATTAGAAAAATTATTGGTCTTTTCCACCTCATTGTCTTCAGGCAGAAAATCAAAACAAAAAGCATTTATTACCTTTAATTTTAAAAATCCGCTTATTTGCACCAAGTTGAAATTCCTGCACTTTATAATGGGAGGCATAATTGCTAGCTTTTGTCTCATGTTATAATTGCATATACCAAGGAGTAATACAGATATATTTTGTAATCTTGAGTAATATATGACTAGTATTTGAAGTTAATTCTTTTACAGATAGCCATTACAGATTATTCTTCAAGTGACATCAAAACACATATTTGGGGTTTCTAACTGTAATACAAAGAATTTGAGAAATCAGTCTCTTTTTGTTAGCAATATTGAACAGAAAAGATTAATATTTCTTAAGACACCAGTAATGCGATGATCAATGATTGTATGGAATGAAAGACAATATTTTTCAAAAGATTATAATATTTTAATTTCAGATGATAAAAATAATAATTAATTGTTCCAAAAGACATGTTAGGAAAAATTAAAAAGTATCAAAAAGAATTAAAACTCAAATGTATACAAAGTGATTTGTAATTTAATTTGGTGAATAAAAAAGTCAAATGGGCAAAAATAAAGCTAATGCAAAAATAGTGTTTATCATTCAGAATTGTAACTGTATTCATCACAAGTACAGTAGTTCATAAGTCCACCTGTTTTTTGCATTAAACTATTTAATATTTCTGTTTTAATTATGGGGAAAAAATCTATTCAGTTGATTCTTTAGAATATGATTTTCATACAGAGGGCAATAACTTGAATATAAAGGCAGTAACATTATTTCCTTAAAAGATGTCTACAGAATGTTTTGAGATACAATTTTATGTTGATTTTTAGACCAGTCATCCTTGAAACAGGATCTAAACTTGTCCTTAGAGCTGGTGTATGCCTTATGGACTGCTGCTGCATTTCCTCTCTGTGCAAGTTCATTGCTAGCTTTTGTCTCGCACAGCTGTGAAAAGTTGCTTGAAGTTCTGTACCACAATGGTTTTCCATCCTTCAGTCAAATAATCCTTGCTGGACTGATTTGATTTAGAGAAAAAGAATTGAGTTTTTTGGGATATGTCAGAAAAACAATGTCAGAAGGTTATTGGAGATGAGATTATTGAATTTTCACGACTGTTCCAGATTAGTAGTGTTTGCTTGATAGGTGCGCTCTCAATCTCTGAACACAGTTTCATATGTTGTCTGTATTTTCCAAAATACACAGAAAAATTCTCCTCTTCACACATGGTGAGTGGTTCCCTGTGTAATCAAAGTGTTGACTAGTTAGACCTCTATTGCAACATGCAGTCCCTGAGCAGGAAAAGACTATTTCCAAATATTTATAATTATTTTTATATTAGTTTTTAATTAGATAGTGATTTTATGCATGAAAAGAATTTAGATTTCAAGTTTTTAAAATATATTTAAGTGATACTGTCTCTACTATATAATAAAACCCCAATGGTATCTCTAAAGTAGCTCTTTAATTGAATTGCTACTGAAAACTTCTGGAATTGCAGGAAACTAGGGGAAGTTGAATAACTGCATTTTTATATAGGTTTGTAAACTCTCTACACGTTATCTACACTTGACTCTGAAAACAAATCACATATTTCCTTCCCACAGCTCTGATGGTTTCGTTTCCATGAAACAGCTTTTGAAGCTGCTTGCAATAAAGAGATTTTGAAATAGTACCGTCTTATACACATGCTCAGTTGCTAAGTTAAACCATGACAGAGAATATGAGTAATGAAATTCTTTCCTTCCTTTTCTAGATAATGCAGCATTAAGTTCTCCAAGGTATATGGCACTGAGGTGTTAGTCAAAACCACATACAAAAACACCTAATGACCTCAAATCTAATGGCATTCCCTCAAAACTGAATGTATAATTAGAATAGAAAGTAAAATTGTTTTTAAAATCCTGAAAGAAACTTTTGTTAAAATTTAATTTTAGCTAATTTTAATTTCAAACACCAAACCCTTAAATATGTAAAATATGGCTATATCATATGCTTATTTTTGTATAATGTGAGGGTAAATTTACAGTTTAAATTTGTATCTGTTGCTGTATTAGCAAAAGGTATACTGTGTACACTGCTAACTCAAAGTGAGAAACCATGTTAATTTGTAACCTGTATATTTAATATAGGTCTGCTAGTTAATTATTATCAAAATGTGAGGGTTTTTGTGGGTACTCACACTCTTATGAAATATTTTTTAATATAAAGAAATTTTTAATATATTTTTAATGTAAGGAAATATGAATGCTTATGACTTAATGTGGACCCAAGTTCCATAAGAACATTTATCTGTAATGGGATAATCCTGAAAATATCAGTTTGACATCTTATAATAAATTCTCTAATAGTGACTTTTACCTCACTTGTGAAACTGAAACTAATTAAACTATAGGAACTATTTGGAAACAGTTGGATTTAACCTCAGTTTTATATTTAAACAACCAATATAATTAGGAGAATTAGAGCAAAAATGTGAAAATCTTAGCATAGTTCCAGAAAAAAAAAAATTAACAAAAACATAAGCACCAAAATATATGTGTGTGTTTCTTTTTGACAGATATATCAACAGTTAACAGCAAACACCAAGGCTGTGTGAGAAAATCGTACTCAGGCCCACAACTTCAACAGACTTAGATACTATTTAGCAGCTATTAATTTAACTGTATTTGATATCCTAGGTGGGTTCTCCCTGAGGAATAACATTGCTAAAGGTGAATTTAGTATGGGTATGTTAAGCTTGAGCATTCTCAGAATGCCTAACTCAAATAGTCTTGCAGGAGAAATGTATGAGAAAGCTCCTAAGGTATTTTTCTGAGAGGCGCTTAAAAGAAAACAAGAGAAAAGGGAAGTTATCATCTCTTTATTCATCAGCTACTGCACACTTTCCATTTGAAAGAAGAAAGTTGCTACATGTTTTGTTAAACTAATAGCATAGTCATAAGCATGGTTATTTAGAGAAATATTGTCCATTATTTTAAAATCACTTCAAAGGTGTTTTATGGATGTGCTGGGACTAGCAGGACTATCACACCCCTGTTACTGGGAGATTTTATTCACATAATTCAATACACACTTGTTTTTTTACATTCTGTTGAAATAATGTGACTTGGATTTTTTTAATATTAAGTAAACTTGTTGAAATACATGCCAAAAGTTCCTTTTGCTGTAATCAAACCAGCAAATACCAAAATAATTCACTACAATGAGCCTGTTACATGTTAGGTAAAACACGGTGTAAATATTTGCCGCTATTATTTGACACAAAATTCAAGGTGGGCAAGAGCAACATAAATTTTACATTTCTAAATGTCATCTTAAACCATACAGTTGCTTTATCTATGGGTAGCAGGCTCCTAATCAAATGTTGTTATTAAGTAGGTGCCAAGTTACATTTTTCCACATTAAAATACTGAAAAGAACAGATTTTTTTCTTAAGCCTACACAGTTGAAAAATACATAATTAGGCAGTCATTTATTTATTATTTAGTTAAACTTTACTTTAAAATGATTTAAATGCAGATTAAAATGCAAAGATATTGTGAAGTATAAAGGGTTCCTGATATTTTATTTGGAAATTTTGGGATAATTTTTTCAGGTTTCAGTTGTGTTTATCATGTGGATAATGTACCCACATGGGGATATGTAATGTCACTGCTTTGCTTCTTCAAATACCCAGTAAAATAAAAGAAATGCATTGCTGAAAATTTGCTTATAGCTAGGTTATAAAATGTTTGCATCAGTTTGAATCTCAATAATTGCAGTGTTTCTTTAAGTCCTTTTTCTCCTTTCAAATCACTATTTAATTGCACAATTATCTCCACCACCCACCTGGTGCTTCCATGAGTCTGCTGAAGGATGATTATCTCCAACAGGGATGTCAGAGTAGGAAGGTGGTAAAGAAGAAGCTTTGAGCCAAATTTAAAAAAAACAAACCTACCACCAAGAGTCATAGATATATTCCTCAGAATAAAATGCATTAAAAAAATAGCCTGTGTTAAAAATAATGCTGTTCTGATAAAAGACTTCAATGTTGCACCTTTGGACCAATGATTTGAAATGCAGTATGGGGTGCTCTGTGATAATGTGATACTGATTTTCTTATTGAAAGTCATCTTGACTGTGTGTCATCTCACAAATTCTCTGCTGATAATTGCTATTGTTTCACAACTAAAGACTTCAAATTGTCAGTTACATTCAGATGGAACATTTCTAGAATTTCTTCTGTCCCAGGAGATTAGTGGAAATTTCTGTAGAATTGATGTAACAAAAAGCATCCATACTAGTATTGGTGGAAAATTATTGATGTTTATAAGTAAAGAAAATCTGGGATCTGGGTTTTTTTCCTTAAAAAACCCAATTATTAAATAAAACCATTCTATTAATGTATTCATTGAAATGTAGCAGGGGAAATAACCTAACCAGTGCTTTATTCTTGAATGGCATTTGACATTTTCTAAGAGTTAAGAGCTTGACTTCACTTTTTTTTCACACAGTTTGTTGGTGTGATTTGCCAGGTGTTAGGGATGCAGTATGGAAAGAATTCTACCACAGAGAGCATTAACTGTTTCTTCATTCATTTGAGAATATAATCTTTTAGAATGGTATAACTGGACCCTGGAAAAAGTCACTAGTTGTAGTAGTTGCTTTCCATTGTTGAAATGAGTAAGCTGCTCATAGAACTGCACCTTTTCTCTGAATCCACATCATTTTATTGGTTCCTGGCTCCTTTTCCCTTGGCAATTCTGTGCTCAACCTCATAGTCAATGTGATCCCAAGCACAATTTTTTACTTCATGCCTTCCCAGAGTACTTTCTCTAAATTTCATATGGCAGCTTTCTCTTTTCTACTGCTTTCAATGGTTCTTTCCTCCCAAAAATTCCAACTGACCCCAAGAACAACCTGTTTCTTACTCTGTAATCTGATTTAGCTAGCTTCTATTTTATCACATTGCAACTTTTCAGAAAATTGTAACTTGAGAAATTGGGGAGTATTTGGTTAAAGGCAAATTCATACCAGTGAAAAAATTATTTTTAGTTATGACAATTTAAATAATTTCATGCTTTTCCTATATTTAATTTGTTACTTCAGTTGAAAAAATGTAAAGGGGTGTTACTAAAAATAGAGGATAATACTATTGCCAATGATACAATATATTGCTTTAAATGCATTCAGATAATAGACTGGAAAATGCTGAATATGGTAATAGATAAACATTGATAGGATGAGAGAAGTTTATTGTGTTAATTGAGTTTCATTTATGCAGGCTCAAACAGAAGGAAACACAGAGACTTGTTTTGCATTCAGAATTATTATGGATATTCCAATAAGCACAAGGGTGTAATAATGCACAGTACTAGAGCCTTTCCACAAAAACACTTGAGAGTCTACTGCCCACTCTAGTAGGGAAGCTAGAACATCAATCAAATTTTAGAACCTGGTCACAGTGAGTGAAATTGAAAGGAATAAATTATGTCCAAATGCCTCCTTTTTACTATTAAATAAAATATCCCAAGCAATAGAGAGCAGGTAAAACTCCCCTTGCACAGTGAGGCACTCTGTACCTGAGTGTTTCCAAGTGTGCTTCAGACTCTCCTGGTGTGTTAAGCCTGGTCCTGGATCCTGGGTACTTCCAATCACTGAGTTCTGTTTTCTTACCCTAATGGTTCACTGAATTTTGTAAGAAAATGGACAAATAGGCAAGCAATACAAGAAAAATTTTAAGTAATTTTTTGTTCACTTTAGAAAAAAGGAAAACTATCCTGTTTACTGATATACCTGGCATCTTCTTGTCCGAACAGTGGAAATCTTCACCTGATACAGTGTGGAAGGAGATGGGTGGGTGTGTGTGTGTGGGTGTGGGTGTGTGTGTGTATGATAATGATCATATTACAAAGCCTTTAATGCTGCCTAATTATACTAACCTCATTATTTTGAGTAAAATGAATTTTTGCTGCAAATTTTGTGTCTAGTCTATCTGTAACAAAATAGGTAATGTTTCACAAGTCTGAGAGAATGCAGTTTATGTTCATTTTGCCATACCATCATGTGACATATTTCTGCCATGGACTACTATAATGTAGGAAGTAAAGAATGTGTGATAAGAGGCTAGGAATATAAAGCAAGATTGCAAAAAAAAAAAAAAGAAAAGGTATCCTGGAGTTATTTAGTTATGTTAAAAATCTGACATATCTAAATTTTGTCCATATCTCCATTATCTTCTGGGCATTCCCATGCATATGTGCATATAGGATCATGATTTTCATTAACAGCTCAAATGTTATATTTAGTTGAGATGGAGATCTGGTACATTACTGGGGTTCTTTTGCACTTAGTGCAAAGCCTAATATTTTTACTATATTATCATACATTCACTTTATGATTTTAGGTGGTTTTTACTGGGAATTAGCCAAATAAATGTGGTGTATGTTTCAGTTTTGGACATTGAGAATAAATCATAGGCATTTTTGTTGTTGCTTACAAAAGTATAGAGAAAGTATAAAGAATTTATTTTCTCCTAAGTATATAAAAATGTATTGCAATATATTTAATGGTAAAAATCAACTAGTGTGGTGTTGACTGGATGTTCAGAAGAAAGATGGAATTTAACATATGTTCTTTCTGAAGTCCTATTTTTGTTCAAGCCATTGGTTTTTGAATAATGGTTAAATATCTTGTATTTATTGATGTCATATATTTTTCAAAGACTGCCAGGAAAACTTGTCAGTAGTTCTCTGGAAAGACAAAAGGCAAAGTAAATTTTTTAAATTAAAATGTCATCTACCAACTGGAGACACTTAATTACTTATTAATACTGGAGCAAGTGTTTTGAGGTGTTAATTCCAGGGCTGCATCTGAATAATTTGAAGGCATATTCATGTGGAGGTAGCTGGGAATGTATGCATGTAGTGGAGAGAATAACCTGGTGTGAAGTTGTTTGCCATCATCCTACATTTAGCTCCTGGGGGGTAGATCCTACATTTTTATTTGATTGTTCTTCCTGTGGGTGTGCATATATTCCAAAGAAAATTTTAATGAGGTGAATTTTTTTTTTAATATTTCTTGACCGCATGCTGACTGACAGGCTGTTATGAGTAGACTGCTTTTGATACTTAGGTCTTTACATTAGTTTAAAAACATTCATAGTTTTTCTCATCTTACAGTGTAAACTTTATGACTATTTTAATACTTATTAGTCCTTCAAATTTTAACTGTACTATGTCAAATTTGGACCTGTTAAACTGTGTACAGCTCTTCATTCTTGTTACAAACTACAAATTTTAAATTGCATAATCAGGGATTTAAGTCAATTTTCAATAGTAAAAACTCTTTTGCATTTATTTGACAAGAAGTGAACGCAAAGACATCTTGTACTATGTACAGTTCACCTAATATAAGGGATATTTTCATGTGGGTGATGGTGCATTTTGTCCTCATGCAAAAGAAGCAAATGTAATAAGTGCTGATAGAAATGTATTTGATTCCTGGAAAAACAGTTATCATAACCAGATTAAGATACAAGAAATAAAAATGAAGGAGGAGGTTTTCCATGTTTCTTGTGAAGTCAGTTTCCAATGTGGACAGTTGTGATTAGACTTTCCTTTGAAATATCCCAGCTTCAGGGAAACTGTAGTCAATAATAACTCCTTGTTAATGGTAAGCCCCTCTCTTTTCCAAACCCTTTTCCCTGAACTGTGTGCATATATTTATGAAAAAGTAAAATTACTTTCTTCTGCTTTTGATAATTGGAGAATATCAATAACAAATACATTTAAAATGTATAAATTTTGACATTGTTTCATAATACAAACAAAATATAAATAACTTAATTTTATTATTTTGAACTGCATTGGGTTTTCTTTTTTTGCATATTCTGATACCGATATAGCTCTTCATTATTTATTTAAATAATGAAACACTTTGATCTAAATTCACCTTTTATCACAATATGATCAGTATAAGGGAATTTACACTTAGAAATGGGAAAGCTCTGGAGCTATGTGGGGAGAGATTTCCAGATGGTGGTAGTCTTTCAGATAGATTAGGTAAATCTCTTTCAAAGATATTATTCATACCAAAGTTACGACTGCCTTCAAACAAGGGAATAGGCAATCTGACTTCTTGAGCTACTTTCAGAGATTTATGCATTTTTCTTCCTAACTGAAGCACTATAGAAAACCCCAAATTTTAATTATCTTCTTGATCCATAATCTCTCACTGGCTTCTCAGAATATATATGTGAATCATCTAGATAATTTTATCTTTAGAACCATATATCATATTATTTTGTTAGTAAGTCCAGTTTTGTAGCTCCTGTATTCTCAGATTATAATGTTTTCTGTTTTGTTTTGTGTTGTGTACCATTCCTTCTCTATCTTATTGTCTCATATCTGTATTTTTCTTTCTGCCATCACCTCAGTCATTATGTTACTTTACCTCGCTCCCGGTACACCCAGTCCACAGATCACCATTACAGGGATGTCAGGTATTTGTTTTCCTCTGTGTGACTGTGTGTGGGTAATGCATGTACTTCTGTGTACCTACATGTCCACTTCTGGTTTTGTTTGTCTGTATATAGTGGTAGAAAACTTAGGAGTTAGTGTCATCATTAGATTTGTTAACATGGTGTGTACACAAACACTGGGTGATTCTTCCTGTGTTTTGTCTGAATGTTTTCTCACTGCCAATGGTCTATAACTGATGGTTCTCAAAGATGATGCTTTATTTACATCACTCTGATGTCTTTCAGAGAGTATATAAATAATTCATATATAATAGAGAGTATAAAATAATTTAAATTAGCAAACACTAATACCTGCTAATAGTGTGATTTTAATATGCATAAAATCATATAAAAGTGGTTGAGTTAGAGGCTATGGTAAAACTGGAGAGTGATACCTTTCTCCTAGTGTAGTAGCTCTTGTAGCTGCGAGCCAATATATTTTAACTTCTAAAAGTAGTTTTGCAAAGTTCACTGAAGTTCCAGTCATGTTCCAGCATTTTGTTCTGTTGCTGACACTGCTTGCTTTTTGTGTTGTTTTGTGCTCATTTCATCTTTGTGTTGCTTTTCATTGTGTTCACCCGTTCTGTTTTGGCAGCCAGGATCACACAATGTATCCCCTGTTTTGTGAAGATGCAATCCGATTGCTCCGCTCCCGCACCATGTGCCGTGCCTATTCTGAGGGTGCTTACTATGATCTTGAGAGGTATCATTGATGTGGGGTGTGCCATTAGCTCTGCCACACTGACACTGCCGTGTTTGATTTCCAAAATGGGAATGTGATCTATGTTTTAGGAGATAAACATACAGTGAATATGCTTTATAATACTCTGGGTATGTGTGCATCTTAAAACTGACTACTCAGGGCCATGAGTAAATCCCAAGAGGAGCTGAATAGCTTTGCAGAAGCCAGTTTTAAAATAGGTTATATGGGTATTATATGTCTGTGTCTTTTATAACCCGTATTTTTGTTGGAATTTTCCAGAGTGCTTGTAGCATTTATTATTCCCTTTGAAATAACAAGGAAAAGCCTATCTATTTTAAAGTACACAGAAGGAGTGTCTTTCTGAAGTCTTGTGCTTTGCGTAACTGAAAAATAGAGTGAAAAGAAAAATGTATGCTTATGTAAGCTTATGTTGTATATATTTGTGTACTGCATATTCTGTGATTTAGGAATCTTTGTACACACAATACCTGTGTGTGATTGCAGAACATCATAGCTCCTACTTACACATGAAATATATGGAGAGAGAATTTGAGCCCATGATAATTTCTGTGAAATAATTTGCAACTTGACATAAAGTGGCTTTTAAGAGATGCTGCTGAAGTACTGTAATTAAGATATATTCAGAAGTATTGCAAACTGAAAAAGTTTACATTGTTGTGTGTAAGTAGAAATTAGAATATCAAACTGAAACCTGTGAGCCAATAAAAAGGAAGTGGTGACTTCAGATCAGTACAGTGGTGGATAGAAAGAGTTATTGCTTTACAAGAGGGGCCACTTCTAAAGAAATTCCTAAATTTCTAAAGGAAGAAGTAAGGAACTCTTTATACATTAACTTCATGGCTTCCCTGTGGATATGAGTCTGAGAAGTTCATTAATGCATGCTCTGGAATCAAAGCATATGATCATTCATGACAGATCATGATATTTTTAAGTGAATATAAAATTACTTTTGGATGCAGAAACAAAAAAGAATCTGAAAAATCCTTTGAAAGAAATATCGCTTTTTAAAAATTCTCCATAAGTATAGTATATTAGACATTTTAACATTTAGAACTTAGTCAAGCATTTGTTTTGAAATGATGGTTTTACGTGAAGGCTGGTATAAAGGAAGTGTATGAATAGTTCTGTCCACATGTAGAAACTTCAATAAGGAGAGAGATTTTTTTGTTTGTTTTCTTAAAATGCATGATGAAATGTGCTCACTTGTATGTTATTTCAATAATTATTTTTTTTTTTGCTTTAGATATATACTCTGATTTGCACTAGTTTATCTGAACCTGTTTCAGATTACTGGTTATGTCTGTGACTGTTCAGATATTGATGAAAGTTGGAGCTATTCTCAAATTGTCTTACTTTGAGGTTCTTGATTTGTAAATCTCAATCTTTGTTTCTGAAATTAATCTCTCAAAAATAAAGTTAAATCAATGAAGATAAAGGGAAAAAGTTATAGTACTTCATAAAGATGAAAAAGCTAGGATTTAAGCAGTGAGAAATTTTTTTCCAGGGCTTTATGGAACAGAAGGCTATTAAAGCTAATTCCGCCTGGGATCAGAAATGAAAAGCTGACATGAAGTGGAATATTTCTAGCTCACTGTTAGAACAGTATCTTGAGATTTCTTGGGCCTAGAAACTGATCCTGGATTCTGTGATCCTCTTGAATCCAGGCTGCCTGTGGGTAATATGAGTGTTCCAGTTACTTGAATCATCCTGCCAGATATGAACTCCTCTGAGTACCTCACAGCCACAATTAGAGTTCCTAGTTTTTCATCTTTTTTGTCTTCCTGTGTTCTAAGAGCATTTTAAGTACAATTTATGGTATAATGGCTATCCAGTTTCTCCTTACACATTGAAAAACACTAAGTAATTTTCTATTCGTCATTTTTATTGTAAATATATGAACTATTACTTTTTAAACAATATCTCCTCTTTTGCCTTTGCACTTCCCCCCAGTTCAATGCTTACTCTAAAATACATTATTTTGTAGGCCAAGGTGTTATTCCTCTCTTCTTTGTTCTACCTTCTTAATCAATGTCTTGTTGACATTAAGCAACCACATTTATCTCTTCCTGTCTTTTACTTTCACTTTATCATGCATAGGAAATAACTTTCCAGTTTCCACTATTCATCAAAATAGCAAATATTGTTCTGTGCAGTCCAGCATTCAGGAAAGAATCTCTCATCTGGGACAGAGATTTTTTTATCTCATGTCACTCTGAATCCATCAGTGTCTGTGTCCTGCAGGCAAATAAGGCATATAGATATATTAGTCAAAATTTCTTACCTTTTTTATTCATGGCTCCTTTTATTGCTTATCTTGTAGTCATTCACAGCCACCCCCTTAACTCTTGTGGTCCTTTCTAGCATTTTTTCCTTTTTTTTTTTCCCCACAGAGTGGCTACTTGGTTCTCTTTCATCTTTTCTCTGATGAAGTTTGTGTCAGTTGCTGTTTATCTGATTTTATAGACTTCAGTTCATTAGTTCTAGGACACATTTAGATGATCAAAAACCTTAATTTCTTAGGTCATTCTTAGGTTATGGCATTCATAATTTTGTTTTTCTGATAGCTCCCCGCTTTTGAAGATGTCCAACTCTTTCTCTCCCAAAAGGAGAGCAGCATTGGTTTATTTACACTCCATATTTACTCCAGCATGTGTCTAAGAAAGGCAATGAGCACCTGTGCATCTTCAGAGCCCTGAGCACCTGGGGTCTCCTCTAGAACATCCTGCTGCTCAGCACAGCACCACGCCCCACGTTCCCTTGACTCCTCAATGTTCCAGGCAGCAGCAGCTGGTGTCAGTTCACACAGAATGTACACCAGACATCACGGCTGGGCATGCTGGGCTTTCTTACACTTTTATTTATATCCCCCAGTTCAGAATCCTACAGAGTTATGTGGGCTCTTTCATGATGTGACAGGAACATTGTCTGACACACACATTATCTCATGACAAAATAATGTTCTCAAGGTTCTTATTCTTTACCTTGTCCTTCTGTTTAAAAAAAAAATTAGCAGTTCATTCCAAATAAAATTATGCTGAAAACCTCACTGTATGAAATTCTTTCTCAACTTACCTACCTCAGAGCTCAGCCTACTCAGCAAGAACACTACACCGTGTGCAATTAATTTTTTCCACTTAGCCTTTGAGTTTAGTGTTTGTAAGTCCATAAAAGCTGGTTTGTGTATGTTTTGTGCAGGATGAGAGGTTTCTTTCAGGCATCATTTCCGTTGTTTCACTAAAGGAAATCAGATTTTGCTTCTATTTTCTTTCCTGACTTTTGTTTTACCCCCCAGAAGACATGTTCTAACATCCAAATCCTACTTTTGGTGAACACTCTCAGTTGTTAAACTGATAGTTTTCTGTCAGTGTAACTTTTTCCTTCTGTGAAATATGTGTGCATTGATCAGATGTTCTTAATAAGTAGTTAATTATTTCTGAATAGAATTTGAAAGCAGAAATTTAAAGTTTTATATATATATATATATGTCCGTGTTAGAAAATGTATGTTCAGAGTATACGACTGAATTGAAGAAGATAAATGTGCTCTATCTTCATCACATTTTAATAATACAGTAAGGGAATACATAATGAAAAAATCACCCTCTAAAATGTCTGAAATATCTGTGCTATTTATTCCATATTTAGGAGGACTAGGCAGGAGAGAAGAGTGCCTAATTCATATTATGATGACACAGCCTATACTCCTGAAAGGTATTTTAATTTATATAGTAAAAATAGATAGAGTTGAGTAATAAATTTTTATGAAGCGTAGTCTAAAAGTCTAATTGGCCTAGACTAATGATATTTAAATTTACAGTGCACTTTATGCCATATTTCTATAAATACAGAACAACTAATCTCCATAGTTTTAAGTACCTTATTTTCTTTTTAGCCCTCCATTAATTTGACTTCTGATTTTTTTAAGCATAATTCTTAACTTGAGAAATTTTTTATTCATTAGATGTGGGAGGAAAACTGAATAGTACAGAGGAGCTTAGGTACAACTGAAGGTTTTTTCTCCACTTAACTGCACCATAATTCTAATGGCTAACCTTTTCTGTCACTAGAAGTGATTCTAGGGCAATTCAGAGTTCTCAATTTCATTCTTTCAATAACCTGAGTACCCTAAGACAGTACTCAGTTTTTAGTATGTTACTGCTCACGTTGACTTAAAAAAGGACTAACCCAATGCCTTCAAACTGGTTTTGAGTGTGTGCCACACCAGGAAACAAAGTACTATACTTTTATTCTTCCTAAATTTTGTTATGTGTATAATGTATCACAGTGAACATAATACCACTAAAATCTGACATGTAATCTGAAAAGTTTTGGACTGTCTCTGGAAATATATATTTGATAAGAGCCCTTCATGTTTAAAGAGCTAGGCCAAAAGAGAAAGAAATCTGAAGAAAGAGGCAAATCAAAGTTCCCCTCCCTCTTTACAATTTGATGTTTTATACTTCTCTGTCCATTTTTGAGTCAATGTCTGATTTTTGTCTCTGCTATGAGAACAGGTAAAGCAGCCATTTTTTTTCCTATCTAATAGCAAGAAATTTTGCCTTTATTTGACTACGATCAATACAGTCATATTAAAAAAAAATAAAGTGCACTGCAATTTTAAGCCCATATTTATGTATTTATGGTGTCTGCAATAAGGTAGTTTTATTAAAAACCCCCTGTTTAAAATACTGGTTAACTGGAGAGTCTGGCTTCAGTTTTGAGGATATGGATTATCAGGGAGTGTGTAAAGAGGTACCTGTCATTCTGCAGCAGTATTCTAATTTATATGGGATTAAATCTAAATCTAATCTAAAACTCAATTAGATTAAACTGAAATGACTTTCATCCAGCCATTGATCTGGCTATAAACCATGAAAAAAAGCCAAAAACACTCCCCATGACATCCAGTTGGACATAGTGAAAACAAGGGCAGCTGATTGACATTCACATTTTTACATGTATTGCACACCATACTGTCTTCCCTCAGCATAATATCCAGGAGGTGTGGGGGTTATTAAGTCTGTAAACATACTGCAAACCCTCAGATTCTGCATCATAAGGAGTTTGGAGAAAAGACAGACAAGCAAAAAATACTGCTGTCATTCCCAGAAACAGATTCAAGAAAATTCTTGGATCAGTGTATTCAAGCCATTAAAAAGTTATTTCTTTATTGAAAAACTTTTCCTATAACTAATATTTTAAGTAGGTATAAATAATCTTTTTTTGTCCAAATTGATCATATAATTGTCTGTTGATATTCTCTGATAATCCCTGTCTTCTCACTCACTCTCATGTGGAAATCATTGAGTAGAGGCAACAAAGGTAAACCCTGGCAAGATCCTGAAGGTACAAAACTCCAGAGATTTAGTTGAAACTCCTTAACCAAACGGTGGATGATTTGTAACTACTGGAGTAGTGGCACATAAGAAGTTTATCACCTGATTTCTTAAAACAGTTTTTTTTGTCCCATTGTTTCTTTTCTTTATGGTTTTTCTTAAGATAAAATACTTCTATGTGTGTTTTATGTTGTCTCAACTGATTTGCTGAAATTATGCTGCAAATGCATGGGCAGCCTATATTCAGTACCTGGAAGAATAATACCACTATAAAATTTAATTAATTTTCATTGTTTGATCATTGAAGTGAATTTTCTTCTGTCTTACATAATGAGAAACCATCTACCCTATCAAATAGAAAAAAAGATTACAACTGGAAATGTCATATATTTGAAGTTAAAAGCAATATTTAAAACTATATAGTGCCTATAATGTTTCTTTTGTTACTGTTTTGTCTCCACAATTATTTTTTTATTATTCAACAAGCTCAATAGCCATTGAAAACATGAAGACATTTTTGTGCAAAAAGATAGGGGATCAATTAGTCTTTATGGAACTGAAATTTATGGCTTAACTGCTGAAAAGACTTGAGGTGAAATATAATAATTGTATAAGGAAAAAAGCCCTTTAATTTTCTTGGTGTTTTGTTTTGGAAAAGTTGGTTTTCTTCATACTGAAAAAAAATACAAAATGTACAAAATTACATGAGAACATTTGGAAATCTTCCCATTTTATTAAGAAGTGGTCATGTCACATGAATTAGAGTGCTAATAGTAATATATAATTTTCTAATAACACTTTTTATTTTAACTGCATTGTAAAGGTGGTACAATGGTGCAAGTTCATGGGCAGATGATATAGTCAATGGTTCAGCTGAAAAATATGGGTAAGTAAAGAGTGTAGTGTTACAGATAAAACTGAAATATATTTTGGATCTTTATAGTAAGAGTTCATTTATAATTGTACTAAATTTATTCCTAATAAATATATTTTTCTTTATGTCTATCTTTCTTGACTCAGAACTAAGGCACTTCTGTTCTAGTCTTTTTTCCTAGATTAAACTGCTTTATTCAGTTACAAATAGAAAAAGAACATTAAGCATGTTTGAACTATTTTTAAAATGTGTTCTCACTGTTCAGGGATGCTTTAATGAGAAGAGACATTTTTTGTGATACCTGCCTACATTTGCAGTGTTGGGGTAGATGTCTTTGAGACCTAACACCTTTTTACTTTAAGAAATAATCCCAGTTCTATCTGTCTAATCTGTCTTTGTGATGGATGCATAACCCATGCGTAGTGCTGTGTGCCTTACAAGCTTTAGTTCGTCCCAGTTGTAGCTGGCTTCTGATCAAGAAAGCACAGAAATTTTCCTTGCTTTTCGTTGATTGACTTTACTGCTTCCCCCTCATTTTCTTATTGCTCTTGCAAGAATTTTCTGGTTTTTACTTCCCCCCCTTTGTGAATGTGAACAGAGAACATAAGAGAGTGTTAAATTGAAACTTTAAAAATCTGATAAAACCCAGAATGAATCCATCAATATTTTAATGTGGGCTTCTCTCGTCTTTCAAAAGGAGGGATTTGTGAGGGTATTTTGGCTAAACATTAATGCAGTTTCAGAGACTCTCTTCTTAGCCCTTTGAACCACAGTGCTGCAGTTCACTGGCTCTTCATTTTTAAGTGTACAGCCAGGGCCATACTTATTAATTCATCCTGGAAACTGCAAAAGCATACTGAAAATGAACAGCATTTAAAGAAGGCTGGGAAGTGCGTGGTGTAACTAAAGCTTTTGCTGTTGATAGTCTCATGAAATAGCCCTGCCTTACTTCTCTTTTCTTACTTTTAGTGCTGAATTGATGCTAACATAGGTAAATATTAGGGGTAAATATAGAAAAATAGATTTTTCACGTGAAAAAGAAATTTACTAGTTACTAATCTGTTTCCATTTAAATTTAACTCCAAAAATGTTTGATGAAAGAAAAAAAAAAAGATTAAATATTTTGTTGTGAACCATTATGACTTTTAAGTAAAACATAAGGCATAGAAAACACTTTTATAGAATAAAGACTGCTGAAATGGATCAGATTCTGTACAGATCAATGAATTTAGAGAATGCCTTTAACAGAAACTGAATGTTATTTTGCTCATTCATAATTTAAGAACTTAAAAGATAATAAAGTCTTACATACCTGCTCCTGCTTGAATGGTCTGGTTGAAATCCTGGTCTCATCAAGGGACAAAACTCTCGATGTCAGAGAGGCTGGAATTACAGGTCTGTTGCCAAAAGTTAAGAAAAAGATAAATAGGTGTATGTATACACAATAACTGCATAGTTACAGCTCTGGTTGTGGTAATTTACTATTTAAACATCTGCTATATTTTTGGTGTTTAAAAATGTCACGTAAAGAAAAAAAAAAACAAACAAACAACTATGTACATGTACCATATAGAAATAAGGTTATATTTAAGATCTGAGGGAAAAAAATCCCACAAAATCCAAGAAGAACCAAGTACTTTTCCTATTTTGCATTAAGTACTGCCCTTTAAAAAGGCATATTTAAGTATATGCTTGGTTTTAAGCCTACAGCTACTTCTATTGATTAGTCTATAGTCGAGGTGTTTGGCTGAGCTACATTTGAACATTCAAGCTCTACTAGGAAATTCTTCTTTTTCATTGCTTCCCTCTCAAGATCCTCTATGCATTGTCTTGTATACCACCATACTTCAGTCATGGGACACATGTTGATTAAAACCCAAGCATATTCCTGGTTTTTCTCATACATTATGGTATAATATTCAAGTTGAGTGGGTGAAATATTGTATTCTGAAATGGGAAAAACTGTGGCATACATTTATAATATAAAGCTGAAAGTGTTATATTTTGGAATATTTCCAGCACTTTAATGGAAGTTTAGATTATTATCTGGAGAGAATCACTGCAGTAAATTCAGTTATACAACTGAGCTGGGGTGAAGGAGAGGAGAGGATTTTAGCTCTCATCTTTGAGAATTTTGAATTCCCAGCTTTTGAATCCTAATCAGCTTTATCATGATCTTCAATGAGTCATTTCTTGAACATAGAGATGTGTATTCCTGCAGGGTGATTCTTTTATATGTGTCAGTTGAGAGTCTGTGTTAAAGATACTGAAAGTTAGAAGTAGTTGGCAAAATACAAGATACTATACGAGGCAACTGGCTGTATAAGTGAAAGGGTACAATGCAAGTACCAGAAGCAATAAAGTATAAACAATCTACAGTTTTTTTACAGATAAAAATTATATGAAATGCACATCATTTCAGTCTTAATTGTTTCAGAATTTACTTTACTTACTGTTTTTATTGATATTTGATGGTAATAACTAGTGTAAATGTCTAACTGCATCCACAGAATCATAAAATAATTTGGGTTGGAAAAAACATTGTCTGCTCCAACTCCCTGTATGAAGCATGACTTTGCTATTCCTCAGCAAATATATCAATGATGACACAATGATGATATTTTGGGGAGTAAATCTCAACAGGTATAGATATATATGCTTTCCTTAAGCATTTTAATAATTATTCCATGCCATGTGTTAGCATGGTTAGCTGTGTCAACCACAGTCACCAAAGTGACTGCGGTGCCACGTCCAGATACCTGAGCAAGCAGGGAGCAGTTGCATTTCTGCAGCTGCAGCAGAGCACAGGAGTGAGGAGCACAACGTGCCTGGGGTCACAGCAGAGTTCCCTGCTTTGTCTGCTCAGCTGAGTTAGAATAGTTCAGACTCTGGCATGGCACAGTTTAATCATGCCTGTCACTGGCATGGAGATATACTGGTAGTTATCACAAATACCACAGGGTAATAATGCATGTCACTAGATCATATCAGTGTATGGATGCATTTATATATGTATATGTATATATATAAATATATATAAAAACATTATAGAAGATTAAAGCAACCAAAATATCTTGCTTTACTTTTTTTTTAAACCAGAGTACCTAAATCCTTACATTCCTGTATTTTAAAAACTATAGCAGCACATAATTTTATATTAAGTTCCTTTATGAGTATAGATGAGTTATTTGCTGAGATATCCTGTCACCAGTTTTTCTAGAAATTTGACAGTTCCTTCTCATTTTCCATTGCAATATTTATGACTCAAATTTAATTTTTTGGTACTAGAAATCTCATTTGTTTGTAGACATGCTTATCTGTGTTATGCTAACAGAGGATCTTGTGTCTGTGACTAAACAGCAAAGTTCCTATAGCTAGTAGAAGAATAACATGTCCAAGGATTGAAATCCAGCAGCCTTCCACAGACACTGACAGGTATTGCCATTGTATATTAGCTGGAGTTTGAAGTTATGATACTTAGAAAGTGTGGTGTTGTATTTTTCTTGTTCTGTTCAGTGTTTCTAGGTGAAAAAAGATGCACTAGGAGCTGAATTGTAGTGTACTGTAGTCCTACAACAATTCTATTTTTATTTCTTCAGTTTTTTGTTACAAGAAAAACTTAACGCTGAAATGGTGATTGGCATGATCTCATCATTTGTACAGAGTAAAAGACTAACATGAGCCTTTAAATAAATTGTTTTCAGTCATTTAAGGAAAAAAATAAATTCTATTTGTTATGTAAACTGTTACAATTGCTTACTATTGGAAGATGTTAATCTTCTATGTTACTTTCTCTATCCGTAAGTTTAGATCCATGACTATAATAATTTTTTGAAAATTCTTTTTATTTGTTAAGAAAAGTAACAAATCTGAAAAAATGAAAATCAGAAGGTCTTATTTACTGCATTAGGAAAAGAGTTTACATTTGATATTTGCAGTATATATATATATATATACAAATAGAGATAAATGAGTACGTAAAGTCAAATTTGGCAGCACCTTTGGTTAGGTACTACGACAACTAGAGTTTACAGTGGTACCTAAATGATTCTAGATTCTAGTTCTAAGGCTTGATGGGTTTGGACTCAGAAGTTAGGCTGTGAACACTCACAGAGCTCTCTGAGTAGTGACTTACAGAGAGCTCAGACAGTCTCAGAGTGATCGGCTCGCTTGGTTTAGAAGCAAACACTGCTGTACCTTTTCCTCAGAGTAAGGGAGAGTTATATGTGCAGGTCTTGCAGATTTTGGCAAGAAAATTAGCCATCTATGTGGCTGTCTTCCCTAGCAAAAGTAGAAGGAAACTTACTGCTACAATAGGCAGTACTAGATGGAGGAGGTCTTTATTTGACATTTCATTAACTGAATTTTCATAATGAAAAGTCTCTTAGCAAATGTAAACAATGCTAGTGTAAATTAAAATATTATATGGATGTTGAATAGTTTAACTAAGATTACTATATCTCCCTCTTTAAAAATAATATTATTAATATAATAAATAAATATGAATTACTAATAAATAATATGAATTACTAATTCATATTATTAATGATATTATTATTTATTATATTATTATATTAATTCATATGATATTATTTGTAATGAGAAAAGAAGAAAGTTTCATCTAGATAATTTGTAGGCATAAGTCTTTAAGAATGGTATCTGAAAAGTCAGAAACTTCCATTTTTAATGTTACTTCCTCCCATAATTATGGCTGGATTTTGATTTTCATGAATAACTGTATACAGTGGTAAGGAAGGAGTTTCTCTGCACAAGCAGATTATCAGAATGATGGTTTTCCTATAAAAGGGACAGTTTCTGAAGACTGGGATCATGTAGTATGTGTGTTTACTGTTAAAAGGATAAAATAAGTGAGAATGAAGACCAGAGAGTAAAACTATTTTTGAACTGCTCTTTATAAGTGTATGATATAAAACCACAAGGTGAAGCTTTCAAGCAGAAGACTGTCCCTTGAAATAGCCCTCCATGTGCTGCAGTGGTTACTGGGAGGATTGCAGCCTGTAGCCTGGAACCTGAGGATGACAACCAGTTTAACCTCAGTTCAACTCAGTCTAAAAATCCTTCATCTACACACCAGCATTGCCACAGCTTCAGAGGTTTACTGCCAAAATCCACCCTCTCCTTTGCTTCAGGGAACTCCTGGTTGAGTCTAATCTTGAAGTGAATGCCCACTGGAGATTGTAGCAAACTGTATATTAGCTACTGAGGATGACATTTTTGAGGCCTTTTTCTGTTAGCATAGTTGTTAACTACTGTTGCTCCATGATGTTCT
Source organism: Thryothorus ludovicianus (assembly GCA_013397245.1). Lineage (NCBI taxonomy): Eukaryota > Metazoa > Chordata > Aves > Passeriformes > Certhiidae > Thryothorus > Thryothorus ludovicianus. Next base: position 222,067 of record VZTB01003128.1, on the reverse strand, counting down.
GCAGAACACAACACCTGCCCACTAAGCCATTAGTACTGATCCCAATGGTAAAAATGCCTCCTTCCTTCTAATCAGGCAATAGGTCAGACCCCTAATATCCTGAAAAACACTTTTTATACCTATAGAGAATGAGGCCTTAAGAGTAACAAATGGGAGCCTTAACTTCTCATGAAGTGTTTATGAGAAGCAGGTGGTTGCCACTCACCTGTTCCTCCGTGTGTCCCACAGGCTGTTGGAAGGAGAGAGAAATGAGGAGGGAGTGATACCCTTACCACAGTGCCCAGTCCCTGCTGCTGGGTGCTCCAGTAATCCTCTACTCTCTGACAGGAGAAATGCTGACAGACCCAAAGAAGTCTCTGTGGGCTCATTAATATTCTTAAATATGTGTATAAACAAGATAAGGGTGGATTTTTCAATACTTGGATATTATTCTTTTTTTGTAATTTCATTGAATTTAGGAATTTTTTTTCTCTGAATTTATTCCCATAGTCAAAGAATGTATTTTATGGTCATTTCTTGCCATCATGCAGATGGGTGACATTTTTCTTACCTTCCATCACACTGAAGACACCTCTCTTAAACAGTTACTTAATCTAAACAGTCTTATCAAAGCTAAGGTTGTGTTTCTCTATCTGTCAACAATGTAAAAGAAGCGAGACAGTGGATGTTTTTGCTGATGAAGCTTCCCATTCAGAAACAGAACTGATAGAAGAAGAAGTGAGGTAATCTTGTGGTTTTGTGGCAGGCTCGTTGTACTTTTCCTACAGTCTTTAGTGCCTCAGCTTATAATTAACATTTATGTGTCTTACTGTGGTGTGTTTGCTTGCTAGGAGCTTATAGATGTAGGTTCATGATATATGATATTTTTCTGAATCTGTCTGTGGCAAGTCCTTTGTATGCTCTAGGAGTCCGATTATGACCTCATGAAAAGACTGCTTTTAATGAATATTTTATAAACACATTCAGCAAAGTCAGCCACTATACTCTTTCAATGCTTTTTAGAAATAAAATGCTGTTACTAACATAAAAGTCTTCATAATAAGGCTGTGGTATGTCTCTCTCCTTTTTGATACTAATTAAAATTTGACTTCTTGTTACACTTAATCACCATCAAGCCACTCATTGTATTAACTGACTTCATTGTAAAATGCATGACTTCGCTCAAGGAAAAGTCCTGAAGGGTACACACTCCCCATTTGTATTCTGTATCTGTTCAGTTACTCAAGGAGAGCTGGGAGGAATGTGGTTTTGATAAATAGCTCCATTAGGGTATGGATTTTACTTTTTAAATTGCCTTGATTAAATGTACTTGAGGATATTGCTAGCAAATATTACTCCTTGAAAACACACCAATTACATTGGGAAAAAGGGTGGGGATTGATTAATTTCTGAAAGTAATGGCCTGATTAATTGCCTAAGATAGTAGAAAATATCACTGCTTCATCAAGAAATTCTCTTTTACTCAGTCTAATATCTTCCCATTGCATCTCTAACAATAACTTTTTCTACTGCTGTTTTGGTACAGTTCCATAGGCTGTGGGTTAAAAGAATTTTTAAAATTACAAACCAATTTTTTTCTAGTCGTTGGAACCTCTGTAAGTACTAATGATGTAGATTTTCATCTGATTACAGTCTGAGCACCACATATGAATCTAGCACTGTAGCTTAGGCTATATGTGATAGACATCCCCAAGTCTAATAACAGTTAACAGTGCTACATGATAATTATAACATCTAGATTGTGGACTTTACTACAAACAAGAGTGTGACCTCTAGAGAGAATTCAGTCTGTAACAAATCTGTAAAAATCTATGAGAAATCTATATGAAGAATAATGCACAATTAAACTGCACTATTAATGAGTTCTTAGCTTTATTGGGACTTAATATTATGTCAGCTACTCTTTTATTCCCAGGTTGATATATTAAATGACAAAATAACAATATTTTAACCCAGAGATTGTCAGGAAACAGACTATTGCATGGATAGTCATTACTGAGACATTGGAAACATTTCAGCCCATTTATCAAGAGTATGGAGCAAGTCAAATCACACGTGTAAAAAAACTGTATGTTATCAAGGAGTTACCTCAGAAAATTTATTGCCCCTAAAAATGTATATAATAAAATGATTTGCTCCAAACCAGTATCATGCAGCATATTTTATAATTAATAGAAAAGTCAAAGTTCAACTGAGCTGCTTTTTGACTAACATTACAGGAATTGTGAAGCAGCAGATAGACAGCCATATCAAAGATCCAGATCAACAGAGCAACGTCCTGTGCTAGAGCGGACCAACTCCCGCTCCCGATCCACAGAGCGTCCTGACTCAAACCTCATCAGGTCGATGCCTTCATTAATGACTGGAAGATCTGCCCCTCCTTCACCCGCCTTACCGAGGTGAAACAGACAAATCAATCGGAATAAACCCCTTCTGCCCCACCAGCTCACCATTTTATTTTTCCCGGTAGCTAATTGGTATCGCCTCATCCTTAGCTGATCGCTAGCAGCAGTAGATACTAACCCTTTCAGTGTGAACACACTACTTATATTCTACTCTGGATATAATGGTGTGGCTACCATTGCAAATTGCTTGCTAACAGTATTTAACTATGTTTGTTTATGATTTCTCATTTGTCAGGAATCCTGGATGGTTTCCACATAAAGCACCTCATAACTATCATATTCTTCTCTTACAGAATGAGAAATTATTTGTGTTCATCAGACATTGCTTATGGACCAACCATCACAACATCAAATGAAACTATTTTTTTAAAAAAAAAAAGTTTCTTTAGATGCACTGTACTAACTTTGTCTTTTACTTATCATTTTAACCACCATTTTCTCTGACTACATTTTACTGTGCCATAGTCTGTACTGTTCCTGTTTGAGTACCCCTGATTGATATTTTGAGGATTTTTTTACATTATTCTGAGCTTAAACAAACATAATACAATAAAAAGATGAGCACATTTTGATCTAGATCATGTTCAGGAAAGCGTCTCTTTATTTTAGAACTGCAAAATACATTATTTTATTTTCTGAAAGTTAGAGTTAGTATCATCAAGTCCCAGTTAGAATTGAGCCAAATGTCATTGTCTTTCCTCTGTTCATTACTCTGTTTAGACAAATTCATGTAATCTCACTGCAACTCAAAGGTGATTTAAGAAAATACAATCTGAGGAAAGATAATTGAATTTGACTTGTGAATAAATTTATGTGTATGTGGCTATTATATCCATATGCACATGAATATGCACACAACACATTTTCTGGCTTCACTGTGTGAAAAAGCATCTTATGGAAGCATCCTCATCCCTAATTTGGCTTCCTTTTAATGAAGAGATTTCTCTTCTTAATCAGGTCTTTTTCTGAAAAGAGATAATAGTTTCCCTCTGGGACTGCAAGGGTCCCAAGGATTACTTAGTCAAGTTATCAGTTCTTGATGATATTTAAGAATGACTTTGTCATTTAATGGCTGTGGTTTGTTTTGATGTGTGTCTCATAGGTCGCATCCTCGAACTGGGTCTGTCCAGACAAGTCCATCAAGCACTCCAGTAGCAGGGAGAAGGGGCAGGCAGTTACCACAGCTCCCACCAAAGGGCACCTTGGAGAGAAGTAAGTGGATGGTTTTCTCCCTAATGGCATTACCAAATTGCTCATGAAGGTTGGTTGTATTTATTCTTTTTCTTTTGCCATTACAATTGAAATCTCTTGAGGTTTTGTGGACAGAGTTGGGATTTGATAATGGTATTGCATTTTGGACTGTGCTTTCTTCTGTTATTTTTTGATGTCTACAATACTCTTGGCTGACATGAGTAATCAGCAGTATAATGACACAAAACGAGGTGGTCTATTAGCATGATCCTGTTCCTTTTGAACTCAGTAGGTGTTTTGTCATTGACTTCAACGATCACAGGAAAGGATCTTTAGCATGTTGTCTAGTGACAAAATTGAGGCTCTTTTGGGAGTCAAGGAACTAGTTGATCACTTGTGGGCTCACATGGAATGTATTACAGATTGCTAATATATAAACCTCTGCATCTTGAAACAGGAAGAGCAAGAAGACAGGTAATAATCTTTAAAATAAGAAACGTCAGATATTTCATGATTCACATTTCACTGGTACTGTAATTGTGCTTTACTTCAGCACCTATTAAAAGCACTGGTTGATGGAGATACTTTCTTAAATGTTTAGGAGCAGAGGTGTATAAATGCATTTTTGACAGCAAATACATTTTCACCCTTCTATTTCTAATAACTAGATGTGCCTTGCAAAATCAGTCTAAATGGCCAAATGCACTCCCTTTTTTTAATCCTTCTTAACACTTATATTGTATCTCTTAAAAATCTTCTGTTGTTTTTAACCCCTGTGCTTTGGTTCCTTTTTTTGTTTTGTTTTGTTTTTGTTTGTTTGTTTTGTTTTTGTGACTTTCCGTAGACAATGGAGACAAGGAGATAGAATCTTATGAAGGTCTGTACATAAAGAAGGGCTTGTTTTTCACCTGAAAGCCTTTTTTTCAGAGGCTGTATAGGGGAAAACAAACCCAACTGCAATTGATGTTACTTGATTGCACAGACATAAGCAGAATTGTTGTCATAATGATTTAATCTTTATTTTTAGACCTGTGGCTCATAGATTTTACAGGATTCTACATGAAAAAAAAAAGACAATATAAATAATTGATTGTCATTAGAAGAAGACCTAGACATATAAAACCTAGAATTTACTCTATGGCAAATAAGAGCATTTCAGCAGTTATGTATATACATTTCCAGGATTAGCAGACATTCAGGCACATGCTTAAATATAAGCATTGGAGGCAATTTGACATGTTTTATGTTAGCCATACATTTAATCAGAATAATGTCTTTATTACAAATATTTAATTGTGTGATACGGATGCTGAATTAGTAGGTAATTTTCAAATAATATGGGAAAAATTTTTGAGTTTAGATAGTCTTTAAATAAGCTAAAGTATTTTTGCTTAAAATAAAATCCCCTTATATTTTATAGTATTAAAACCATTTAATTTACTCAATAGCAAATCACAAGATATCAATTGCAGTCCTTGGTTATACCACTGAGGGTCTTTATGTAGTATTACTGTGTTTGTCTCATCAGACTTTTTAATTTAATATTTCCAATGTTTACAGTATTTATTTCCATTTTGAAAACAAAACTTCATGAAAAGAAAACTCTTGTTTTCTCGGGTCATCTCTCTATTATATTAATTTCTTTGTTGTCTTATGTGTTGTGAATTGCTTATATGAAACAGTCTAGATATTCTAGGAAATAATCACATCTAATCCCATGATGTTTGCTGTCATTGCTGTATATGCTTTTATGTTTTACCACTCTTCCCTGCTCTTTGCTTAGTATATTTAGACTGTGAGCTCCTTAGAACAGCAATTGTGGAGTAATGTATATTTTTTACTGTGTTTGATTAGAGAGGGTAACAGTCTTATTTTTTTACATCACAGATTCTATAGAGAGAAATGTAACAAATACAATAAAATAATTATTTTTTATAGGAGTACTAGAATTGTTTCCTCTGGTAAGTACTGCTGGGACTTGAGGAACTCTTTTTTTACTCAAAAATGGAGTAATATTTTCCTTTTACTTTGTCTTTTGAAAAAAGTCATCTTTTGGAAAATCTGGGTTATGGAAAATTGCCATATCCACATATTTTGATGTTCTAATATACAATCAAAGCATCATAAGTGACTCAGGATACAATAACTAGACACATTTCGTATTGAATTTACACATACAAAGATGGTAAACACTCTTTAAAACCTCATCCATAGATATAGATTTCAGAGTATTCTGTGTAAATTTCTGTCATGAATTTAGAGCTCATATTCTAATACCAATAGAGTTCTTCTTTGAGGCTTTTTCTGTCTTCCTTTAGGATTTTCTAATAATTTTCTTTCAAGGGAGTAATAATTTCCTTTAAAAAAGATAGTGCTGTGCAAGAAGAGCAGATTACCTAACTTTGTTCAGTGACAGAACACAATTAAGATTAATAGCAGCCTTTTTACTGTGGAGAATTGTGTTTTACAGAAAGTTATTTTAGGCAAATGAAGTACCAGTTACAAAAACTGAAATTTAATAGAATTTGAACCATTGACTATCATGGAAGGAGTTTATGTTAGTATTTAACAAATCAAGTAAACCTGAAAGTTTTGTAGATATTTGAGTAGGTTTCAGTGCGTTCTTTTAAGCCTCAGTGACAATCAAAACTTTTGTGTGCTGTTGGGAAGGCCATAAGACCATAACAAAAAATGTTATCACAGAGTAGTTCTGCTCTTACAGAACACATACTTGACTCAAATGAGATGTTTCTATATTGCATGGTAATGTGCTGTGAGGGTTAAACTTTCTGTGTTTTGAAACCAAGGATTTTATTGTTGACTACTGTAAGTTAAAATCAAACTGATGAAAAGAGTTAGTAAAAGGTACATTATAGGCAGTGATAAATTGGAAATCATTTCAGCTTTGTAAAACAGAAAAAGAAAGAAGGAAAAACTTATCTATTGCAGACTCCTGCAATGGTCTCATTTAGTTTGCATACATTTGAATAACCTGTATCTGCATAGCTTTTCTTTAAATGTAGTACAAATACCAGAACTCAAGTAGAAAGAAGGGAGTAATTTGCTGTTGGAGATATTTCTTTTGTTATAGGACAGCACTCACTAGAATGTGGAATATAGTGTGCTTATGGCTGTGTGACTAGAAATGGAAGGGAAGGAATCTACAGGGAAAAACTCAACCCTTTGGGTAATTGCTTTCCAAATTAGGATCAGAATTGAAAAACATTGATTTGCGTTACATTTAGTTCCATGAACTGTATTATGTGGTTGGCAGTTTTTGCTCCAGGACATGAAGGTGTCTCTTGAATACTTTTTCAAAATAGCCCAAAATATTTGCTTTCAAGAAAGCTGCCTGGGAGCAGCTATGAAGGACCACTTCTATCTGGGGTGGACTGACCCAAACATATTTTTATCAGTGTCCCACATGCTCAGTAGAACATACAATATCCTTAGTTGTTGCATTTACAGCATCTTATGGTCATGATATTTTTGGTAATTCCTTAGGTTGCCACTGCAGTGTTTATTGCAGCATCAGATTTGCCTGTTAAGAAGAAGGACTGGGTATTTCCAAAATGCATGGCATTAACTTGTCTAGACAGGCTATACTTTAGCATCTAGGCAGTTTGGGTTTTGCTTTAGATTTTATTAGTTTAGTATCTTTTCATGTTATGTGGTTAGAAAATAGCTCTGAATAGAAATCTGGGACCACAAATTTTCACTGCTGAAAAGCCAGAGGACTTTTTTTTCAGATAAATGTTTGCTTATATATTTTTAGATTACACTAGAGATAGAAATATCTTGTTTAAATGAACATTTGTAGAAAGTACTGTTAAATTGAACTTGGTTTTAGTGCTGAAATGTTTATTTAAGGGTTCTCTATTTTTCACGCTATTGACAAGTGAATAATGTAGTATTTATAGTTCTTAAGGATTAGCATGATTTTTTTCAGTGGCTATAATGTATTTCTTTGTTCTTACTCACCTTGGTAGAAGGATGAAATCACTGACCACTTCCTGCTAATTAAAATGGAACACCGTAAAGTGAAGTATTCAGTATTCACCCTTTCAGTTAATTGTTAATTACTAATCAGAGAGAGAGTACATTTTCCTAATATAGATTTTTACTTTTCCTTTTAAAAATAAACATAGCTCTTTCTTTCTTCTTTCCACAAAAACACCTTCCAACCATTCACTCAACCATAAAAACTAGAAAATCATATTAGGCTAAACAGATTTAATAAAACCTTAAAATTTGGAAATTAAGTGCTCAGAAATTTAACAAATAGTAGAGCTTAGTAAGGATTTGCCTTTCTATTTATGCTCTATGGTAAAGACTTTAATTATATGATCTCATAATAATCTTGTATTTTGGGAAAGTTATTTCAGAACCTGTTAAGGACTGACATTAATGCTAATTAACTGTCCTCTCTTAACTTCAGGTGTGGGTAATCTTTTTTCCAGAATAAAATTAGATATGAATAGAATTAACAGGAATACTTGATTAGGTTTAATCAGGGATAGCTAGAAACCATTCGTCAGCGTTTATATCTCTCAGATACATATTCAAATCTCTAAAAATGACAGATATATAGTGACAATGTACTGTTGCAGCTCATGCACTCTGTAATGGAAGCTACAGAGACATTCTGATGGTTGGGAAAGCACAGATACTGCTGACAGAAGTGCCTGCTGTTTATTTTAAGGGGTTTTATCTCATTTAGGACATAATTTCTTTAAATGAGAATCCATTTTTCAAAATAAAAAGGAATTTTATTGTGTGTTTTACATAGCCCTACCCTAGTTTGATGGGAGACAAAGAAAGGTGGTTATAATGCAATAGCAGAAGACCAGACTGGTCATGATTCTATCTTACCCTATCAGCTATGATTTTGTAGGGTTTTTAAAATACATGGCATATGGGTATTTTGTTTTATAAAAATGATTGATCACATGTATAAAATATAGGATATTAGGCTTAGATTACCTTCAGCTTGGCTATGAACTTGATGACTTAGGCAAGGACATGAGTGTAAAAGAAGGAAATACAGAGCTTTGCACCATCCCCTTTTTTGTGTGGCTATTTCTGTGGCACTGGCTGTACTATGTTAGAAACCTTCATACCTGCACAGTATAACTTGCATTTTGTATTCTTGACAGTAAAGTAAACAGAATAGGTTAGTTAACATCAATAACAAGGCTTCCTTAGCATGCTTGCTGAGTCTCCACTTTGGGGTTTTGATTTCAACTACGATTTTGCAAAAATACACCTCTGATTTTTGATTGTGGATGTTTAGTTCACTTTCCTGAGAGGGAGCAGAATTCTCAGACCTTGAAGAATATTAAAATATTTAATTTTCATTGGTACAATTTCCACAGAAAAAGTTGAACAAACTTTACCTATAACCCAGAGTTTAAAGTGCTTACTTAAAAGGTTCTGACGTTTCAAGGGAAGTCATACTTTATAATTTTCTCTTGGATTAGCAAAAGGAGAATTTAAACAGCTTTATGAAATTTGAAGATCTTACTGGATGGATCTGAGACTACAAAGGGAATAAAAGGAAAATGTCTGAGAATTCATACAACTGTGTTTATGAAAGCCATTGTTCATTTACCTTTCAGGGTACCTACAGGCCAAAAACATTTTAATTCAACTCCAATGCAACCGGTTTTATAAATTCTTAGGCACATCTTCTACACATTTATTTCAATGAGAGAAGGTTAACTGTATAGATGAATATTTTAATTGAAATTTTCAATGTAATTATTTTAATTTGAATTTAAATGTCCTGGTTTTATCATGGAGTTGTAGAGCAGAAATCTAAGCACAGATCAGTTTGCAGTGCACTGCATTGATTATAGCCTGAATTTCTCTATTAACAGTGACCTCCTACAACCAGTAGTTTTAAAATTACTATTACATACTAGCTAAACCCAAAGTCAAGTAATTCAATGAGGTATTTAATTGAACATAAACTTATACAAGTAATGAGAGAACTGGAAAGAATTCTGGAAACAGAGAACATGAAAAATCGATAAGCAATCAAAATCTGAGCCTTGAAAAACTACACTGTATTGCATCACATAAAAGCTGTTTAATCAATAATTGACATTTAAATTAAAGCAGGCATATGGTATATCAGTAATTCAATTTGACACTCTTGAATATTATTGCTGTTGTTACCCTCATGAGCTTTGTCACAAAAGAAAGTTGTGGTTCTTTGTTAATGACACTAAAAAAATATTTGTATTTCTTTCACAATTTCACAGTTGTTCTCAACTATTTCAGTATTCTCTAGTATTTAAATATTCTCTAGGAAACTGTACATACTAGTGGAATATGTCTTTCTTTTTGCATTCTAACTTCTCTGAAATCCAGATAAAAAGCATATTGTCTGGCAAATAGAGGATATTTTTTTTTCAAGTTGAAAAAGCATTTGCTTTGTTTCTTCTGCTCCTTTTGAGGTAACAAGTATGTCCACTAGTTTATGATTTATATCTGTTTGAGAATGGAGGCTTGGACTTTATTCCCAGAAAAACTAAAGCAAAGCCAAGAAGAAGATTTAAACTAATTATCTACCAATATCTGTCTGTTTTCTCTGCTTTGGTACTTATTGTCTGCTTTCCAGTGCTTTAAAATTTAGTAAGAAATTGACGACAAAGAACAATAAGGGCTACATATGAGCATCATTACTTGCAGAAAAATCTCACTGGAGTTAACTAGAGATATAAATGAAAAACAGCACTACAATGTATTTGATCTTTGATTCAGTAAAAAAACGTTTCTGCCACAGACTGAGGGTTTGTATGTTATTGTGGATGTGTTTTGTTTGATGTTTTTCTTTTATTTGAACAGCTTGTAACAAAGCATGCATGTTTTTGTCTTGCTTTTTTCCCCTCTCTCATGCCTTGTTTGTCTAATGCAGCAGGAGATGAAGAAAACAAGCGTACTGGAGTTCAGGAGGCAGAGGTCGAGGCAGGTCTGTCTGACCTATCTCCTTTAGATATGCTTTCCCCTGAGTATGTAGGGAAGCTTTACCAGCCAGCTTGTAAATGTATTGAGCATAAAAAATCTAGAGAATATGTATATCATTTTATGAAAGAACGACACAAACAAATTCATTGCAGCATAGTTTATTTGCTTTAGTGAATGCTCAAAATAATTCAACGTGAAAAAATGTACCCAACTACTTTACTCTTATTATTCTTTTTAATACTCTGTCACTATGCTCAAGTAACAGACTTAGCAGATCTGGGTGGTACTGTCTACTTTGCATTAGTAATTTTTACAAGCAGGGAAGTAAATTTTTTTTAATCATGACACTTTTTTTCCCTTAGTTTGTGTAAGCAGACTGATGCAGGACAAAAATAGCAGGCAACTGCATTACATGGAAATGCTTTGACCATTTTGTATGATGTCCTCCATCCTGCTTGGAAGAATTCAGTTAGTGTGGTGACAACTGATAGCTCATGATCAAATGAAACAATTGCAAATACTTTTTTCAACTCAAATACCATGTGATTGAAACATAAATTTAACTTCTGATTTGGGGAAACATCCAGTATAGGTTCAAAGATATGCAGTGATCTAAAGATATAATTCTCTATTCTTCAGTTTCTTTTCCAAAGGAAGAATCATAAATGCATAAATTTGCATTTACATGCCTTGTCAATAGGTTACATTCTGTTGTCCATAATTAACTAATAGTTAATAATTGCCAAAAGTGGTGGAAGCGTGGTGCAAAAAAAAGTGATGAGCTGATCAAGAAACACATTTAGTACTAGCTGGTAGGAAAAATTACTAGCCTAAAATGCTAAATACTTCTTAAAAGTGTGTCTGAATCCTGTGCTCTAAATCCTCTTCCTGTTGTTATTTAAGAGAAGAAAATATATGCTATTTTCTTCTATGAAAAAAAGTCAGGAATAATTCCTGTGATGGGACTCATTACTTGTTCAAAACTCCGGATTCTAGAGTTGTTACATGATTTCAGTGGTGGAAAGTAGGTTTAATTTTTTTTAATTTTAGTTCTCACTTAGGCATCCAAAGTGTCCTTAAGATCTTTCCCTTCCAATTTTTTGTTATAGTCCAGTTTACTCTTTTATTGCTTTTGTTATGATTCAGTCTCTGTGGTGTTCAGTGGTGTGTGTGCAGTGTGCTCTTCACTCTGTGTTTTGTGGTAACTCAAGCGTAGTGCATGGAGTTGTGCTCATGTAGCTTGCAACAGGTTTGTGTGTGCTTGTAGTTACATTGTTCTTCATAGTAACTGTTCCAATTGTTAATCATCATTGTCTGTTTTTAATGTTGTAAAGACTGTGAGGAAAAACATCAAACCCCACCTGTTAATGGGCGAAAAGGCAAGTTGATTATATTGCTTATGAATTGTGAGTGCTTGAGAAATTTCATTTATTTTTTGCTGCATGTGTGTGTGTTGCTTAGTTGTACTAGCTCAAAATTAGTAAGTTCACATATATTCAATTTCAGTGTGTTGTTTTACTTCTTGAATATAATTATTTTCAACTGAGGTTTAAAAATATTTTTTGGAATCAAAAACTCCAGATGTTTATGCTTTTGCAGTTAATTGAGTTATTAAATATATAGTTTACACTAGGCAGATATGTGATCAGGTTGGCAATGGAGGGCTAAGGGGGTAGTTTTTATATTTCTTCTCATTTTGGAATTCCTAGGCTGCCTTGCCCTAAGAGACTAAGTACAGTTTCCAGACATCTGCAAAATTGTCTCCATTGTCTTCCACTTTTTACCAGGTCTATACTCTTTTACATCACTTGGATATATATTTTACAAGCTTGGCACATTTTAAAGGGACTAGAAAAAATTGACCATTTAATCATGTACTTCTAGAGAAAGGCTTATGTTATTAGCAATCATTTCTATTGTCTAGTTTCTATTTATGTTTGATGTTCTCTTCTCTTTCAAATGCTGTAGAAATAAGCTTAATTCAAAGCTCTGAAATGTTAACATGGAGATTTAGGTTTCTTATCTAAAAAACAGAACAAGAAAGTTGCAATGAACAGCCGTAGCTTACTTTGAAGTTTTATTTGAGTTCATGCTTCTAAATTGCTTTGATAATTTTGAAGAAATATGCTACTACTTTTCCATGTACTTCTAAGACTTTACTACATTTAGATTTTGTGTCATTGATGTCATCTGCCAGTGAATGAAATATAAACTAGGTAGTGTCTTGGATTTATTAAAATTTGGTCATTCGCTCTTAGAGTTCCACCTCTCCCAGGAGCCTACAAGGGGTATAGACCCAGTTACACTGTTATGGACCACTCCCAGCTGTCTGTTCCCCAGAACAACTCAGCAGAGGGAGCACAGACATCAGGAGAGCAGGAGTTCTATTTTGTCTGTGCCAGTTTGCTGTCTGGGACAGACAACCACACCATTCTTAATGTCTCTGTTACCAAGTGTAGGTGAGACCAAAGGTGTGCCTTTGCAGAGAAGGTGCTGTGTCACCAGCCTGTCAGAGCAGCCTGAGGGGTCACCTCGCTTGCTCTGGTGGCTGTGCCAGCATTGTCCTGTATGGATTCAAGCACTGGGAGTCTGCTGCTGTAACTGTAATCCGTGCTAATGACCAGAGAGTTCAGTGTCATACTTTTAAGATCTAAATTCCAGTCCTAGTAAGATTGGAGGCTTTTGCCACTGACCTGACAAAGCTGACAAAACAGTTAACATTGATTTGGTCAGGCTAAACTTGGTTTTGTTCTTGGCTATCATCCACTCCTTCAACAAAACCAGTAATTTATACACTTATAGAGCCTGAAATGTAAATTACACAATAAACTAACTACTACTAATGTATTTAGATAGTTTATTTCATAATTTCATTAAGTTCTCTAAGGCATCCATTTTATGTTTTAGAAGTTTTTTTCTGCAGAGTTCTTACAGTCCAAAAGAATGATCAGTGTTTAATATTGAATTTCAAATATTTATTACCAAAACTGTCATCCATTTCCAGTCTTTCTCAGGTCTTTTGCATTTCTCTTTCATGTATTTTGTATGACAGCTTTTGATCATTTGAGTTTGTGAGAAAAGAATACAAGTAATTCTGCCCTCTACTATCTTAATATAGGATGCATAGGTGATGTAGTTACCAAAGCAAAATTTTAAGTGCTTCATATTCCCTCACTCTTCAGAATATTTTTTTAGGATTACACTACAGCTTTGTCTACTATGGGACTCAGGAATGCTTTGCAATTCTCATCTCCCGGACTGGGGAGTGTCTGGAGCATATTTGTGTCTTGAGTTTAGAGCAAGACAAGACCCAGGTCTCTGAGTCCTGCCTTTCTGTGCACTCTGGTTTCCCCATGCATGGGAGTCCCACCACTCTGAGCAGTCTGGATGCCTGAAGGAGTAGAACCAAAACTGTGCTGTATTCCAGATTATTCTAAACAGTTGTGCAGTTTAGACACAATTTAAAGAATTTAGGTGACTGAAGGGCAGACTAGGCAAAATAGTGGGACTCCAGTCAAAGAAGTGATGGCAGATGGAGCTGCTTAACTGACTTGCAGAAGTAGGGTTCAAATACGCTTTTTTGAAAAAAAAAGCATGTTCCTGTCAGGCCAGAGAGCACTGTCATCTTGATGCCTGGCCCGAGCATCTTTTTCAATCTAAGACCATTTGGATGTGTGGAATTGGGACCTACACTCTGCCTGAACTACTGAACATGACTGCTGTGAGTCTCCTAGGTGCTTAATCTTCTTCTGGCTCACTGACTCTAGACTTCACTAAGAGACCACAACAGCTTCTGAATTTTGTATGAGAAATGATACTGGATGTGTTTTACGTGGGCTGTGAGAATACTTAACATATTCCTATGTGTTATGAATACCTAGAGAAATACTGCATTTTAATTACATTCTAGTTCAAGCAAAATAAGGTTTAAATAAAGTATAGACCTGGTTAGATTGTGCTAGTTGTAGACAGGCACATAACTGCAATTTGCATGCTGGGAAAAGAGTGAAATTTAAACACCCACAATACAACAACACAAACCAGTAAAAGTAAAATACCAGTAAAATTCTCTAGACTGAAGAACCTACATTCTGTTAAAATTCCTTATGATATGGGGGGTTATTTTAAAAATTTAGCTCTAAAACTACCAGGGAGATAGCACAGATGATAAAGAGTCTAGCTACTAACTTGTCCATAAATACCTTCAAATTTTACGTATAAAATATTTGAGTTTGCATCTTTCAAATCTACATCACAATACCATATAGCATTTCTAGGACTGGTGTGTGACAATGTGATGTCATTTTGTCTTAGTCAAACACAGTTTGTCTGGTTACTGACCTAATGTTTCAGAAGTAATGCAGAAGAATGAAACAGGCCCTTTGGTGCAGACAGCGTTTGCATCTAAAAATTAATGTACAATTTCCATGTAGATTTGAACAATAAGAAAACTTTTATATTATTAAGTAGTAGAAATCGACATTCAGAAAAACCTAGAGCTTTCTGAAGACACAAATCTGTATTTTTCATCTTTGTGTAAGCCATTAATTTTATTTTCTTTATTGGTTGATATTGGTGCTTAAATCTACTGGCTTAGTTTCAGACCCCTTTTGTGAACAGAATAACTTTTTTTACATTTTAGAATTGTATGATAAGCATCAATCTTCGCTGCATTAAAAAAGGGTAGAGCACTTGTTATTGCTTGCAGAGCTTTTTTTAGTGTGTGTTTATGAGATCTATAATAAAAAATTATCTTTCTGCTTAGAAAATGTTTGAAGACTTACTATAAGATTGCACCTTTTCCAATAAATTTAAAAAGAACACAGAAAGAAAATCCTAAGTGCTATATCAAGCTAAACCTTACCTTCTGCATTCTGCAGAGTAAATTTTGTAGGCTGTTCATATTTCCATTCCCAGGGAATAGAAGTGCAAACTGAGGAGACACTGTGGAAGAAAGATGTAGAGCAGAAGCTTGTACTTTGCTCCACAGTTATTTTCGACATTACTTGTAATTATCTTTTTTTCCTTTTTTTAAATTCATTATTCATTAAATTCTGGAGATATCTTGATTTTTATCGTGTTTACCTATTGCAGCAGTATGAGGATTGCCACACCAGCTCCTGACTAAAAATCCATCTAGCTGGATTTGCCAGCAGACCAGAAAGGGAAAGGGATACAAGCAGGAGAAGTGTGTGCTAAAGCTCGTCCAGGATTCTGGCTGCCCAGGCTCCTGAGCCTCGGGAATCCAAAGCACAGAGCTTTCTTTGCTTGGTGTCTTCCCTCATCGGCTCCCTGCCCTTCTTCCCCCTTGAATCAGTCCTGCCAGAAGGACCTGGAGGGCTTCATCTGAGCTAGGGACTGGGGGAGCTGTCCTTGGAGAAATTGCCAAGAAGCAGATTGATTGATTGATTGATTGATTGATTGATTGATTGATTGATTGATTGATTGATTGATACCGGGCGTGCTCTAGCACAGCCTGCCGTGGTGCAGGCAGATAACCAGAAGAGGGAGCAAAGCTGCCATAGTTTAAAAACACAAAAAGAGATATGAAACAAACACAAATCCTCCCCATGCCCCAAATGGTTCTGGAAAAAAATGCCTTGATAGCTGCTTACGTGATATTTTTACTTTGTGTTATTTAAATATTCTTTACTAAATATTAATGTACTCATGTTTAATGTAACAACTGACTGTGTTTTTGTCTCAGCCATTTGGAACATTAAATTTTTTTCTGGTGCTTCATCATATTTTATAGAACTATTGTATTTACAAAAGAAGCAATATGATACTCTGATGTTTAGCTAAAGATAGGCTATGACTTTACTGGTTGTTATTTCAACAAGTGCTCTCTGGGGCCTTGCTTGAGTATATCTACAATTTGTCATAAAAATAATCAAGAAAAGATTACAATCAATTTATTCCCCATATAGAGAAATCCACTAGTAAAAAATATTAAATATAAATTTAAAGTAGAATTGACTGAATTTTCAGGTAGAGAATATGATGAAAAGAGACTACTACTTGACTAAAGTGATTTACAGCTACAAATGATTATGTAGCCTTGGAGCCTTGGAGTCTGGAGTAAGGAATAATCTACAGTGCACTATAATATTTTTAATACTAATAACAATAATATGAAATGTAGATATGTTGCAGTACTTTTTATGCTGACCTGATAATTTACATTGAAGTTCTTTTAATGTATTCCAACTGCAGCCTCAGGAAATGAAGCTCAAGGTTTGGGTTTTGGGAGGTTTTTTGCGTGTTTTTTTCTTTTTTTGCAGAATGTGTATGCAGTTCAGAAAAAAAGATTAAATCAAAACAATAAATAATTAAGTTATGTCAGAAATTTTATTGGAACACAATTAATAACCATTATATAAGCCATTAATGAACAATCTGTTAATTTTAAAATTTTATAACATTTCATAGCATTCATTAGTTGATTTGGCACAAATTAGCAAACTATTTTCATGTGAAGGTTGTGTGTACATATGTGTATGTGTGTCCCTGCATTTATACTGTCCACACTTGGTCAGCATTCAAGGCAATGTTATAAGAAGCATTTAAAATTTTGAAGGATTCAGATCACCACATCTCAGACAAATGCCTTCATCTCTAAGGTACAAAAACATTCTGTGAAGTATTCTTCCAGTGTATGGACAAAAAAATGTAGATCAACTGTTACTGTGACGAAAGAGGAAGCTAAAATTTATGTCCTGAGGTTGGCTGTGGATTACCTGGGGAGAGAGGAGGTCTTGTTCTGTATTTGTCAGAAAAAGACTACGTGTGCTTCTACTTGGTTTTGGGTACTGGGTGAGTCTTGTTCCTGTTCCATCAGGGTAGGGAAGTCAGCGCTGTTTTAATGAGGCACCTGAAGGTGCTCTGGTGTAGGAACAGCAACAGTCTGGCATAAAATCTTGGTTGCTGACTTTGTGTCACTTCGAGTTGGCCTTGATGCCATTAGCAGCATGCTGGTGCTGTAAGGTGGGACTGGATTCATTCCAGGTACAATTTATTACATCTGGGACGATTCATACATCACAGTTTGAAGCCATTTGCTTTCCCCTGGTAGAGGTTTGACACGCTGAGGATGTTTCTCTCCTTGTGAGCTCTAGAGACTGATGTCTCTCTAATTTTCTTAGGGACTTTGTTTTGTAAAAAGTAAAACTTGTGTGCCATGAATTTAGTCTTAATTAATTCTTCCTCTTGTATTCTTAATGCATGAGTTGAGATCTTGAATATCTGATTCAAAACAGTTTCTCAGCTTTTGACAGTTTATCCCACAGTTTTAATGACTTCTTATTGTGCTGCATTGGTTTAAGAAGCACTAGCCAAATCCACTTTTGACTTATTTTTACAGTAGTTGTCACCACATATTATTAATAACATAATTTCTTTCTGAGCATTCATCACATAAAATTAAAAATAGAAAGAAGTTCTGAGTACTTTTCATTTGCAGAAAAAATATGAATAAATTAAGTATGTCCTAATGGAAAAGTGAAGACTTTATGATAACCTCATCAAAGTCTAAAACTAGAAATGCTCTGATAATAATTGGTTCCCAGAAATTTTAGGTGCTGAAAAAAAGAAAAAAAGCTAAGGTGGATTTAATTACAAAAAAAATACAAAACCAAGTGACAAATTCTAGTAAAAGAGAAAATATATGAAAATATTTCAAGTAAAAGGTAGTTGTGAGAAAGACTATTACTGTTTGTAGTATTGAGAAAAGAAGGGAGGAGGGGAGTATTGGCATAAGAAAATTCCTCATCATTAGTTTCTGGTATTTTGCTGCATCATCTTGTACTTCTCCATTTCGCTGTATCATTTCCAATTCAACTGCAACATTCCTGGTGCTAAGCTGGCATGGTTAGAAATTCAGAAAATATATAAATGTATATATGTGGAATTTTCTTCTCATATATTATTTCCACATTTTTAATACTTTTCGTATTAAATATTCTAAACAAAAGTGTGAGAAATGCTGAGGTTGTACTTGACCCTGTGTACTGGAGCAGAGCATGCCCCCCTGTCCCAGGCAGCACAGGTGAGGATCATCCTCACCAGGGAATGGCACAGCACCAAGTGTCACCCCAGCTCTTATTCACTGGGCTGTGCAGTGCCAGGGATAGGTGCAACAACTCAGTCTAAAGAAACAACTGCATCTAAAGATTTTCCATTTCATACTGATGGGAAAAATCTGCATTGGGTCACCTCTCAAATCCTTCTAGCCCTAAAGGTGCATCAGCTGATT
The DNA here is from genome assembly GCA_013397245.1 of Thryothorus ludovicianus. NCBI lineage: Eukaryota > Metazoa > Chordata > Aves > Passeriformes > Certhiidae > Thryothorus > Thryothorus ludovicianus. The sequence goes on along the minus strand of VZTB01003128.1, from coordinate 203,245 downwards.
AAAATAATCTGACTCAAGAATCCCACATTTTATGTGATCTTTATAAGATCTTTTTGTGTAAATATTTAATAATTTTACATCTCTCTTTATACATAAGTCAAAGCTGATTATCACAACAGAAGACATTGTGAAGTTTATGTTATGGGAAGTGAGAGTGATAATAGGAGAAGGATGATCTAGAAAACCATATGACTTCTTTCCTAATATTTACTATTTTACCAAATTTGACTTTTGTTAAAACGACAAAGGAATAGATGGTAGCCCTTTGTCTTTGGGGAAAAAATTATTTTAGAGACTACACTGTGTAAAGTACATTATAGTAACTAAACTCATTAGTCTAACCAGAGAGTATATGAGCAAATTTTGGCACTTTGAATAAACATCGGCATCTCAATACTAGTTCCCAAACAGAAAGCTCTCCTTTAAGGTCTCCTTAAAACATGTTACCTTATCTTTGTAAAACATAGAGATGGAAATGAAATTAGAAAATGTTGAAGATAAGGTCAAACATTGTTTAAATCCAATGGATATATCTATTTTTATTTCTCAGTTAAAACAATAACCATTACTGGTAAAACTTTTGCAATGTTCTAGAAGTCAGTGAAGCTTTTCACTTGATCTGGAGTACTGCCAAACCTCATACACTCAATCTGAACGTTGTACTTAACTGCTGATAAAACTAAATAGCCATTTGAATTTAATGCTGATATGCCATAAATATAACTACAGCTATAGAAAAGAGGTCATTGGAACCTTTTCTGAAAGTGTTTGCACGCTCATGCAAACTTTCCTCAAAAATATATAGTAACCTGTCTTGCTTTTTGTAGTTTTGATTGTTTTTTTCTTAAGGTTAACATGAGGCAAAAGTATTTATTCAAAGAATTATATTTTTATTTGATTTTTATTTCCTCGCTCTTGTCAGTTTAAATGTTATTGCAGAGTGCTACTGAGAGGGTTAAGTATTTTCTAGATATTGAGCTCTCAAAGAATTATCAAAGTTTAGTAAGGCTTTTCTTTTGATAGGGAACTTTGTTATAATTGATTTTGGTGACTGAGACAACTACAATTTTTAAGCTCAAAACTGTACCAGGAGGTCTGTAAAGGACTCTGACCTGGAGTCAGAGAGAGAGAGTATTCTAAAATTTATGTAAAAACAGCATGGAAATCACTGTGATTCTTGATATTCTTTAGTATTTAGATTATTTGTTGTATATTGTGAAAATTTCCTTTAGATTACTGTATGCCTGTTTTTTATCTTATTTGAAGTATAATCTCCACTGTTTGGCCTAAATTACAGTTTATGGTATTTTTTTCCTAGCAGTGACTATTCCTTAAATTCAAAAGTAGATTTACTAAGGTCATTGAGTTTTTTGATTTGCTAGTTAGGAAGATAGTTCTGGACTTATTTGAGAAAAAGAAAGGATAAATGACACCAGTAGATATTGTGAACTGTGTATATTCATAGAGAAAAAGAAAGAATCACAATCTTGCTAGGAAGAATCATATTAAGATTTTATTTGCATGGTTTTGTAACAGAATGTTCTGTTGGAAATTTCTCATTTAGTACTCACTACACATTGTACTTCAAAGATAATAGAGTCTGTTTCAGCTTGCATATCTGAAATCATTACAGTGGCAATTTTACTTAAACCTGCATTTCCATCTGTTTCAAAAATCAAAGCAGCCTTTTATAGGACAGCAGCCTGTCATGGACCAACAGCCACAGAGAAGAGGGGTGCAGGAGGCACATAAACACTTTCACATGTTCAAATTTGGAATGTTAGATATCCATCAGTCTTCTTGAAAAAGGAAAATAATAATAATAATAATAGTAGTAGTAATAAAGTCATAGACTAAAATACTTTATTCCAATTTATTTTAAATTGGTAAGATTAAAATGTTTTCCATATCTTATCATATTATTCTCCATCACTGGCTATTTCTGTGACCATAAAAGTGATAACATCTGTGGGCAATGGTTTGGAGATCAGCAAAATAAGCAGATTCTTAACAGCCCAAAGCAAAAGTGGAGCTTGGAGTATTGAACCTGTCCTGTTAATTGGTGTAGATTTGGTTTTAAAATGAGATTCCAAAGGGTTTAAAACTGATAATATTTATGCTAACTACCTAGTTTGTCAGAAGGTAAAGAATTAAAGTGTAGAAAAAAATATTTGACAACCTCAAAAAGACTATCTCACAAGGCAAGAGAATGCAGCTCTGTGGAGCAGTGTACAGGCTACTATCTACAGCTCTTTTCCTGAGCAGTTACATCAGAAATGCCAGTTTCAGGTACAGGAATAATTGGCAAGAGTTCTTACTGAGTAGTTTAATCTGCCCAAATTAAAAACTGAATTTAAATCAATTTCCAGATTTTGAAAATAAATCTGACTTAGTTTTGGCTTATTAATTAATTGTTAAAAACACTTTTTCAACTTAAGTTAGACATGCATGGTTGCTTGTTCAGGTTTTTTGTTTGTTTGTTTGTTTGTTTGCTAATTTGTTTTGTTTGATTTGTTATTTTTGTTAATTTTATCTTTGCATAGACTTTTTTTACCAAACTATTTCTAACTTCCTTTATAACTTAGAGAAACACAAAGGTAATGTAAGAAGCTATAGAATGTAGAATGCTAACTTTTAAAAATTGAGCAAATTATAGTGTAAACAAGCCCATTTTTTATACCAATTGTTAAATATTAAAGACAGCAGAATATTTGGAAAGTGACATAGATACTAACTTTCAGATATGATGTTCTGTTCCAGAATGTTTAAGATGTGTAATAACTCTATTCACCCCAGGCCTCTAAGAACTAATCTAAATTTTAATGTTAATGATAATGCATTTGTTTAGATCAAGTTGTCCCAAATGATATTAGGTGTCTTATAATGTAAGTTACATAATATTTCTGATTTTTTTTTTATTTACGCTAGAAGTTACATGGGAGGACCAGCAGAAAAAGGTGAATGGTACAATAACTGATGACAAACCATTGCCGAAAAAGAAACACCATTCTGAGACAGGTTTGTCAGGGTTTGGAAAACCACATGAAAGCATGAGACTATAAAAACACATTTCATGCTTTTGTAATGCGTGTGTGCTTTTTGTACCTTATTTTTTCACTTTGGTGTGAAATTTTGAGCATGTAGAGAAAATTTAGATTACATAGTTCTGTTTTAGAATAGCCAAAATAGATCTGCTTTTGTAAGCAATTGTGTTAGAATGCACATGCATTAGAAAAGAAGTGTTCTGGCACAATATTAAAATAGTTTGCTTTTTAGTTTTGAATTTTGTTGTGACTTAATATATTTGCCTCAGGAATCCAAATATAATTTGTGCTGATTCTTATTTAGTTGACCAAACCAAGGTATCTACTGCATGTATGGTGGGAAAATAATCTTCTAGACTTGAATCTGAAACCTTCTTTCACCATCACACATGGCAGAAATAACGTTCCAGTGTAATTTTTTTATGCAAGCTGCAGTTTATATCTTCATATCTCTGAAGTTCTCAAATCTAAAAAAACTCTTCTTTCCTCCATTCTGTATGGGAATGGATTTCTTCTGAAACTAAAAACTATTATAAACTTTATTTCACCCCAAATATCAAGTTCAATTATTCAGCCATCTTTGTCCCCACAAATACAGAGCAATAAAGAGTAAACCTAGTAATAATAATGATGATAATAATAGTATTGTTCTGTCTTCATAATCAGAGAACAAAAGGTCCTTATCACATTAATTTATACACTTGCAAAGGGCAAGCACACAAGAAGGAGAGAAGGTAGGGAGGAGATAAAAGGAAAGGGAAAAGAAAGGGAAAAGGGATCTTTATATTACAGGTTTCATCCTGTATTTAAAGATTGATCTACATCTACACAAGTGAATGGGGATTTTTCAGTTGCAAGAATATCTAGGTTCAATTTTATGTTACAAATAACTCTGGCATATTAGCTGTCTCACTCTAATAACAGCCCTTCTCCTCATCACACAAATTAAAGTTTACAAGGTTGGCTGGCTCTGTCACCTCCTAAATTAATACTGTAATCTCACCTACATAATAATGTAATACTGATAATATCCAAGTATTTCACTGAAATTCAACTACTGTACAGCTGAAGGTGCAAGACTCAGAACTGAAGAAAACCAGCAAAATCTGGCTTGACTCTAACCTAGGAATTACACAAGCTAGCTGTAAAAATCCAGATGAGCACTTGCATTTCCAGTTTCCCAACTTTTTGATGTATCAGAAGAAGTTAAAGGATAAAACAGATATTGCTCATAAAAGTCAGGATCAGAATGTGATATATTTTCTTTTCCAGCTGTTTTGACAATTGCCTGATAGATTCAAAATATGTCTACACATCTGCACTGTTGTCTTTCCAGGGAGAGTTGAGCAGAATAGTGCCTCTGCCCTGACTTTTCCCTTATGTAGTAGCTAGGTAGGAGCATTAACTCCATCTCCCAGCTGAGGTGGGCTTAGGATTGTGTTCTGGACAGACAATTTATTTATAGTTATTGGCAGTACTTTTAGGGCCACCTTCTCCATATTTTAGAAAGAGGAGATTTTTTAGATGGCAGCTCTTGGGCCATTTTACATTTTAGAACATGAGTAAAATCTTATAACTGAAAGACAAAAAGAGACAGAAGAAAAGAAATCTGAATCAAATATGAACAAAAGGTTGTCACTGTACAGGTGTTCTGTATATTAAAATAGTAGTTATCTGATTTTTATCTATTTTTCTATCTGGAACAGAACCACTGATCTCCAGTGAATACACAGAATTGGTTTGAAAAGCCACAATTGTCAAAATCTAGAATAGAGACAAAGTTAAGTAAAAGTGTGTTCTTCACAGTCCTAAGTCTTTCTGTGATGGCTGATGCCTTATGAGAGCATAACTTCTGTTTAAATTTACATTATCAGCAATATATTCTGCATGGGATGATGATACATGAGGCAGAAACATCTGAGGTGGTTCTGAACACTCTGCAATGGGCATCAAAGGGCACATCCCTATATTCCTCAGATGCTTTTCCAAACTGAATCTGTCAAAAATCCTTAAGTACTTCAGTGGTAGGATTGGAGTAATGCAACTTCCAGGACTGACATCATCTGCTATGTGTGCACACTTCTGTTCCCTATAGGCATTCCTATATCTTTTCAAACAGTTGCTTTTCGAGGCATGGTAGTCAGGACATCTAGAGGAAGGTGCCATAACGCTGTACTCACATCTGGATCTTGGTCTGTGTTGTATCCATGGCCATGATCTAACAGTGATGCAGCCTCACAGAACCTGCCAAGGGAGCTTCAAATTCCTTGAACCCTTACAACATGGAATTTACCCTTTGCACAGGACTGCACCTTCTTTCAGCTGAGAATGCTTAAAATGTTCTGTCTGCACAGAAAACAGTGAAGCCATGCTAATGAAACTGAGTCCCTGAAAGCAGAGGGTGCAATGGAGGCAAAGAGGAATAGGGACACCTCATATTGTTGTTCTACCATTTTGGTTCCCTTTTCATGTGTTGATGAGTTTTCTAATATGACCTGTTATGAAAGTTTATACTATCCTTAAGGGCAGTTTGTCTGTTAAGAATTAAACCTAACCAGTGCCATGGAAATAGCCATGACAGTATTATAGCTAGGAAAACCTGGGAGAACAAATAGGTGTTGGTTACATGAGTATCGTGAGTGAAGAACTGAGATCTGTAAGTGGAATGTAGAGAAAAGCATAAATAGATAATAAAAATAATTTCAAACCCCAGAAAAATAACAGCGATACTGTACCCTGTAAAGAATTAATATACAAGAAATATGCATGACTAGAAATGAGATTATCAAATTTTTTGGAGGACAATTGAAGATCATTAAATAACATGGCAAAATGATTCTTGTGTTGCAGACTTTTCAATAGAAGATTATGATAAGATTCATCATTCTGAATATCAGAAATCAACTTTTTTTTTTAACCTGGTCCTTAAGCTCTAAGTTCTGATACAATTTGCAGAATTAGTGTTATGCATATTTCAAAGACTTTATTTATACTAAGATTTTGAAGGATTGGAAGGGTAAAACTGCAGAATCATAGGTAAGCATAGCATAAAAATTCGAGCCATATATTAAATCTCTGCCCTTCCTTTAGCTGATGTCAGCACAGAATACTGCATTCTAGGAAACGACTACATCAAAAAATTGTTCATGCCTGAGATTATTAAATACCTTCAGCACTCACCATTGTGTCTGAGCTCTGATAGATGGTATTTGAAAGAAAGTGAATAAAACTCTGCTCCTCTAATCACTTATTTAAAAAAGTATAGCAGTCAAACATTTCCACATGTATTTTCATTTTTATATGTGAGGTCTTAAGAGAAGAAGTTAGTAAAGAAGGTTGTGTGTAGAGAATGTGTCCTGTACTGATACAGATAAGCCAGGCAGGATACTGTTTTTCTTAAAAAGCAATTATTTTCACCAGCATCATCACTAGTATCCTTTGAACCCACCAAGGTAAATAAAATGGAAGAAGTACATAATTTAGGGTACCATGGCAGGGATGTTCATTTCTGTTCCCTGTCTCATGATCCAAAATATTGGAAGCTGAACACAGTCCGACAACTTGTGTCTCTGTCCAGAGATGATGATGCAGAAAGTGCCTTTGGAAGATAGCAATGAACACATTGTTGGCTTTCCCCTGTTTTTCTTACAGACAGGCAGCAGATTTGATGGCTATTATCTGAAACCATCCTGTGATGGTTTCATTATCACAATCTGTTGAGAACATTGCAGTGTTATCAAATATTCAACCTTTGTCACAGAAACTTTTAATTTCCAAGGAGCTGTTAAAGAACAGAATTGTGAGAAAGTGAGGATGTATATTAATATTATTGAACAAAAGGACATGGGATGTTAAAAGAGATTTATAAATCTTGAACTGGAATTAAGTAAAAATTGAGTATCTTTGTAATTATTTTTGGGTAAGATATATTTCTGTAATATGTTAGTAAGACAAAGTTTTAAAGAAATCATAGCAATGGTTAAACACATCAGAAAATATAAAGGTAATGTGTACTTCAAAATGATGAGTCTTTAGACAGGTAGATTTGCTTTCAATTTAAAGGGTCTCCTGCATATTTTTATCTGTGGAACATTTCAGTCTCTCTCCTGGGTAAGACTATTCCTTGACACCTACATAGACAAAGACTTTCAGGAATCTAGTGTTATGCAATGAAAACTAATTGTAGCTAATCTATTACCATGAATTCTGTTGTAGTGTGAAAACAATACTCAAAAATAATTCAAAATTGTGTTCATTTTATAGAAGCTTGTAGTCAGAATTGACAGTATGAGAGGTTGAAAATTACGAAAATTGTTAGAAATGGGTTGGAAAAGGCAAAGTAGTGATAAGACAGAGAGAGAGAGAGAGAGAGAGGTAATTGTGTTCAGGATTTACGATATTTCCAATCAAATGTGTAACTATAGTGCATTAATATTTTGGAGTGTTACTAGTTTTTATTTTTCCTCTTTCTAAAACTACCACATGAACTTTATTCAGAGAAGCAAAAACTATAAAAGCTTTCTCTGGATTCTTTATTTATGAAAAAAGTTATCCAATTTACGTCGTTTATTTGAATGAGAGAGTTTATCATACTGAAAATATTTACAATTTCTTCTTCTGTTATTTCCATAGTCTCTACTATCCTTGTCTTTGGATAAGAGTAAAATTTTTCATACTTACTGTCTTTACCTATTATGGTTTTACATAGCATATATTGCATATAGTCTATATTATGTAATTGCCAAATTAAATTTATTGATTTAGTCTTTCCTGTGTTTTCTTGCTGTATTTTTGAGTAAAAATGTCAGCGTACATCCAATATACAGATGTTATTTTGTGTGTATAGTTTTATGCTTTAAGATAAAGAACTATAACTAAAAGGGAGCTACCTCATTAAAAAAAATCAGAAGTATGGGTCAGGCTCTGTATCCAGTTGTGGCCTAATGCTTTTAAAGAGGATTAAGTAATACTGATTCTATTCACATCTCAGTGTAGTAAAATAGCCTTTTCATATAAATCTTCTGCTAACAAATATTTTGAGATGATGCTTATTTGATTGTGCTATTGCATATCATGTTTTGTGAAGAGTGTCCAGAAATGAGACTTTTCAAATCTGAGCTTCTATTGTTGGTTATAAGAAAAGATAAAACTGAAATTAAGCAAACTCTTGGGGGGAAAAAAAGTAATTCACTTTCATCTCTATCCTCTCTCTGTGCTTTAAGAATTTTAGTTTGATGTGTTTACCATGTAAAGTTTTTTTGAACACTGAGTTCCTAAATACTTCTCTTCAATGGGTGACATTATTTAAAATGAGCAGTTGTGTGTCAAAGCATGATAAAAGAGATGGTACTTATTTTGGGCAGGTTTCAGACTTAAAGTTTTTGTTAACTGTTTATGTTTATTTATTGAGATTTTCATTTGTTTTTAAATCTGTATATAATAGCCTTATACCTACTACTCTCATACATTGAGAGTAACAATTGATGCAAATAAATGTTAGTTCCACAAAAAAACAATAACTACAAATGGTGACTGCCTATTGACGTGATGTAAATTTAATAGAATTGTTGACAGTGTTTTATACTTGCATTTAAACGTATTTCTATCAAAAAGATTATTTTGCAGATAAAAGCTACAGAAACAGAGAATTTTTATAAACTATTGTTTGAGATTTATGGCATGACGTCTTAATCAGGAGAAAAGTGATTCTCATAAATTGTATTGTTTTTAAATTAATCTGTCTATTAGTACTTCCTTCACATAATGCTTTGAAAGAAGTTGGTACATGCCACAACTTCTACTCATTCTTTAATATTTCCAGCAATAAATACAAAAAATATTTTAATCCAGTTATCTCTACAGATGAGGTATCAGTTGATCAGGTATCCACAGTGAGATGGCAACGATTATCTTTTTTTTTCACTGATATGACTGATATGCATGCAAATACTGGTCATTTTATTCTAAAATATTCAAAGAGAGCTTCCTCGCTGTTCAGTTGTGTCTGTCTGGCATTACTGGAATGCCTTGCATTATCATACCAGATATATTCCAAGTTTGGAAATAATGTGATTCAATACTTTGAAAATTTATAGAGAAGGATTTCTCTTAACTGCAGTATGTCTCAAAGCTGCTTATTCTTGTGGATATTAAAAATAATAAACCAAGGATTGGGGGGTCTTGATAGAGGCTTTCTAATAATTGGTTTTTCTATAGTAGGAGTGCTCACTTCAGGGCTATACATATGTAATATAAAATATTTTCAGAACATATTGAATACTTTAAACTGTGTTTTGGTGGTGCTAATAATGATTTATTTATTTGTTTAGCACTTACAGCAATTATATACATTATGTTAGTATGAGTGTAACATGACGTGGAGAAGTAGATCTTTCTATTTGCTTATTTATATTTCTTCCAATGGATTCTTTGTACTTGCCCAGTTTAAAAATATTTATACTCTATTATTGTTTTTCTAACATGCAAAGACAGCAACCTTTGTCAAAAGTGACAGCTGCTATGCTTTCCCACTACATATCTCATATATAGCACTAATGTGTGTTCATTCTGTAAGCAAATTGAATTGCCTAAAAATGCATTCTAATTATGTATGTTTCAAGCTGCCTGATTTTGCAACAATTTTGGTACAGTCCTGGCATTTGATCATAGATTAAAATATAATCTAACACTGCAATATAAAGTTGTTTAAGTATAGAAGACAATGGTTTTCAGATAAAGTTTAATGTTGTCTTTATTTTTTTTAATTGATTTATGTTGCTTATTTTAATTTTGCATTTTTTCTATGGTATCTTGATATTGACTGTAAAATGCCGATAAAATTGCAGATATTTTTGTGGTGTGTAAAACTTTCTGGACTTCTTTATGTAGTATGTTCAATATATTAATGATTTATGAGCAGTGTTTTGTGACTCATTAGCAAACTGCATGCTGAAATTAGACCAAGTTTATAGATTTATATTTTTTTTATTTCTGATGATTTTTTGGGAGAAAACACTTGTTCTGCTAGCATCAGTGTCTTTACAGTTCTTTGTAATTATTATTACTTTTCAAGATGAATTCCTCCCATTCTTTTGCTACAAAAAGATTTTCAGTACATAACATGGCACTGTCCTTCAGATATTTTCCATGTCTAAAATGGTAGTGTGGTTTTGAATGTGAAGTAATAAAGTAAGTAATGAGATAGTTGCTCTGGCATTTAACTTGCATGCATTTGTAGTAATTTAGACTTCTGTGAGATGAGACCAACATTGGTTCTGAAAAAATATCCTGAATTGACCATGACAGTTAATAGCTGTACATTCTCTTTTCTCACATTCTGTATTTTTGTCTTGATAATTTCGCCTTTGGCAGAGCTTTACAATATTGCAGTCCTTTCCAGAGTGTATTATGTGGATTCTGAAATGTCTGTAAATACATTTGCAAAAAATTTTATTTTCTGTTTTGGGTATCTGAAGTTTGGTTCGGCGTAAATTAAAATAATTTTATAATTGAAAAATCTAATAATAGAAGTCACTTGGACATTACACTGAGTGTTCAATAATTGAAAGAGAAAAATAATATTTACATTCAAGTAGATAACGTTCAAAAAATGGAATAGTCATGAACAAAAGTATTTATGCTAGTTAACATATCTTTTACTATCCGGCTTTTTCTTCAGCATCATTGCAAGGTTTGACTTTGCTGTCAGTTATAACTTTTATTATTTCCTCAGCTCCTATACTAACTCTGTCTTTACTATTCTTTTCCAACAACAGTAGTTTAACCTCTTCTTTCTCAGCTTTCTTTTTTCTTCTAGTGTCTTTTATTTATTTTTTTTTTTCTCCACTTACTCACTCTGCTCTGCAGATTCTCTCTAAAACAATTTTTGGCCCTTTCCCTCAGTGTCAGTTTTAACCTTCTGAATACATCCTCTCACGCCCATCTCCTTTGTCTATGTCTGTACATTACACGATGTGATCACAGAAGAAGCGGAATCATCAAGGAGAACAAACTCAGGTCTGTCTCTTCTACTGCTTTTCTCTGTGTTTTTTTTTTCATTTTACCTTTTCTATAGATTTTATCACAGCTCACCTCACATACTTTTCCCTCTCTTCCCCCTCAATATACTGGCAAAATATTGTCAAGACATAAGAATTTTAGTTTAAGGCGCTTATTTAATTTTTATTACCTATAAACTATGTAGTCTGTAAAAAACTAATAAAAGTTAACTGATGACAAGTAGGCTATACCTTAAGACTTTAAACTGATTTGATTTCTATCATATCAGTTCTTATTTGCCATCTCAAATAATCTGATAATTAGCCTTTAAAGTTCCCAGCTAACACATGAAAACAATCTATAAATTATTCTATTTATGCATTTGAAAACTGCTATAAAAACTGCTACAAAAACTGCAGAAACTCTTATAAAACTAGTTCTTTTTGATGCTGGAAGGATATCACTTCAAATCTGAAAAATTTCAGTAAGTTAAATTTCATGCACTTTCAAACTAAATTTCATGGAATTTCAAACTTGTTTTTTTGACTAAAACCTGTTTCAATTAGAAGTGGAGATTTTAGTGAACAAAAGCTTTTTTCTCATGCCAAAAAGTGTCATTTAAAAACTTATGATAGTATGAGAGCAAGAAGTCAGAACATTGAAGGAGTTCTCACTTTGCTGTATTGTGTATGAGGCTTTTATTTCATATTGCACATTACTTATGGTTTCTTTCATAACAAATTTTAATCTGCCATTTTATTGAATTTTCCATGTACTTTATATTACTGGCAGAGAACTAAGATCTATCAAGGCATCCTAGCTCTCAAAATGTAGTATTTGTTTACCCTTCCCTGCTTGTTCAGTTGTGGTATGTAGAAAACCAGTGAAATTCCCCATATTTAAGTTAATTACATTCAGCTATAAAATTTAAATTTTACAATTACTGTGTAAAAGCTTTAATTAATTTCCTGCGTCTCTTCTATTATCCCAACAAATTAGAGAAGCCACATGGATGCCATTTACATTAGAAAATCTGGAGAAGTTTTGGTGTACATTGACTGGTCCATTAAACTTAGGTGATATTTAGTGAAACATTTTTGTCTTTTCTCTACTATGACTGGCTCCTTCAGAGCTCAGTTTTACTTATTGTACTGGTCTTGTCCTAATTAGAGTTGCAGATTATTTTTACTTAATCTTGCAGATGTTATTTGCTGTGGTTTTCAAATTCAAATCTCAAGGAAGAAATTGTTAAAATTACTGGGTAAAAAAAGTTGAATGGATAGGGAAGACAGCTGGCAGGGTTTTCTGAAATCCCTCTTTTGTAAATCACTACTATTAGGAATTAATAAATTATGCTGTAGAAAGATTGAGTTTACTTACCTTGTGCTTATGATTCATTGTCAGTTCCTGTGCATTGATTCTGAATCTCCTTATTACAAAAATGAAGTTAGAATTTTGGGTGATCCATTTCTTATCTGTTCATAATAGAGGCTGTGGGCCTTTTCATTCAAAAACCTTTCTCTGAGTTAGTGATTGAATCAATATATTAAATCAAAATATGGAATCAGTCCATATCTCTTTTGGTGTTAGAAGAAATCAGACCTTAAAATGTTCAGGAAAAAAACATGTATTTTCATTACCTGTGTTTCTTGAAGATAGGTAGGTAATAATATTAAATTTTTTTGACATTGCAATTCTGCAAAACACTACGTAACTCACAGCATTAAGTAAATGTATTAGGCACTGATGAATTTAATTGTCTAGCACACAAATGCAAAAGCATGATCAGCACTGCAGTTGCAATAGGTTATTACTGCCCTTAAATTCAGGAGAAAATTGTTGTGTGTGTAGTAACACATTTTCAGATGTACATTTGAAACAGGCTCTCTTCCATGTTTGCCTTAGTCACAAAATAGTTTCAGTACAAGGCATTTGGAGCACAGCTAAAAAGCAAAGTGACATTTCAAAGGCATTCTTTAGAATGAAGTGTTTCCCATTGTCTTAGAATTTGCTTTAAGAAATGTGAATCTAGGATTATCACCCTACAGGTTTTCTTAGGAAATGATTTTCACATAGTGTATTTATCATGGTTTATTTTTCATGCTACCAAACAGTCATGTATTCCAGAAGACTAGTTACTACTTTCAGGTGGTATTAGACCAAGAAGTCTTGTGAAAGCTAAATATCTGAATATGTTACAATTGTATTGATGGAAAAATGTTGCAATTTCTTCTCTCTGGATATTATAATTGATAATAGTAAAAAAAATTAATTATTCTTTGAAAAAATCTAGATTTTTTTATTGAAAAGTTTCATGAAAGTGTGTGCAAAGCTTTTTGAACAAAAAAGTGAACAAAAGCAAGTTCAGAAAGATGAGAAGCCAAAGTATTTTAATATAAATTTTGTTATCTGACAGCAGTAGAGCTTGATATCTCTACTGATGATTAAACCCTGTTTTTCTTGGGTGAAGGAGGAGCTTTGCAATACAGGATTTTCACAAATCTGCTTTGAGATGCAGGTTTTTTTCTATTTTTCAAATTAATATTTTTCATAGGTTTTGATATTGTGAAAACTGTTGAGGAGGTGTGTGCCTGTTCACATCCCCATATATTCATGAAGAATACTTCCATCAGGAGAAGTGGAAGTGAGCCCTTGTCTGCCCAAGAGCCTTAGTGAGGAGCAGATATCTTTATTCTCATCTCTAAGATGGGTCAGACCAACCAAATCATTGTGCCAAATATTACTGGCAATTGCATGTAATACTTACTGTGTTCCTCAAACATATGAAATACAGAGAGCATTCTTCAAAATTCAAAAAATTGATTTAGCTGATTCAAATAACTTCCCAAAAAATGATCATCAAAACATTGGAAAGGCGGATCCATGCCAGCCCAAAGGCAGACAGTGCACGTGCAGCAGAAATGGTGCTGAGTAATTAATTCTAGGTTGACTCCAGGATGAGAAGGGGTGGCATAGCGATGTCAGGCATTCCAAACTTTCTAAGGTGGATGGAAGTTAGAAGACAGTGGGCACTGTTCCATTTCTAAAGGGCCATGAAAGGCAAGGAAATAGATATTGAAGTCCTTTTTTGCAACCTCTGCCTTAAAACTGTCATGTTAAGAGCAGACAAAGGCTTGATTAGAGTTTTTGTTAAATTTCAGAGTGAAATTCAAATAGACAAGGGCTTTGAAATGTCATTTTTTTCTGTGCTTTATTATGAAATTTCTTTGTAATAACATGATTGATGGAAATTAAGCCTACAAAAACTAACAAACCCTACTGGAGAAGGGTAACCAAATTGGAGGAGCTCATAGATCTGGACAGTGGAGGGCCAAACAGTGAAAGGGTGGGACAAATACACTGTAGGAGAAAAAAAGGACAAAAAAGGACAAAACAAGGGTACAGTTCAGAGTGTTTAAGAAATCAACTGCAGTAGAAGACAAGGAGCACAAGTTTTTAGTTCATTTTTATCTTACAGAACCGTGAGAGATTTTTCAAGTCTTCCAACACTGAATCTACTGTGATGTACTTACCCTTTATAAACAAAACTTGACACCCCTCTGCTTTTGAGTTATTATTGTAGTCAGTATTCTGTGACACACTTTCCTTTCAAGAGCAGGAAAATGTCTTGTTCTGTTTCCATTTTTCTTACATTGAAAAAACATTTCTGGGTAGAATTGTTAACATTTTAACACAAATATGATTAAATTACTTCTGCATCTCTGAACACTTCTGTGATGTTTAATTTGACAGGCTTGTTTAAAATCTGATGCCTTAGACTGTGAAAGAGACATTTAAAGCATCAAAATCTGTAGTTGGTTAACAAAACTCAAAGGGTAAACTCCAAATTCAGTCTAATTTTGTAAACTGAATTCAGTCTATAGGTACTTATCATAGTAATAGATGTATCATACAGGATGGCTGGGACGCTCTTTGTACTTATTTTTAATTTTGTTTAGAATTAAATCCAGGAACTAAAGATTTCCAAAGTAACCATCTGTACTAAACTACAAAAATAAAGGCTGATGATCAGTCTACTGAAGCTAAAATAGTAAAAACATCAGATTATGTAATTCAAAATGACAGCGTAATTTTGCAAAATGTTTGGTAGTTTGATTTGTAACTATTCTGAGTTCTAAATGCAGGTGATGATTTTGTGTTCTTTGTTTAAATCTTTAACCATCTTTATTTATAGATTATTTATAGCATCTTTTTTGAGATGCTAAGGAAGATGTCTTGCATACTTTGTATGGCTGAAGAATCTCTATTAATACCTGTTAGCTTTTCTGAAAGCAGAGGCATAATCAATATCAAGTGTTTATGCCTATGATTGGAAGTGGCTGTGTCAGAATGTGAAATACTCTGTGGTTATACTGTGGAGTGTACCAGTGGTGGAAACTCTGAGAACCATGCTTGGCAAAGAGGATGTTGGAAAGCTTCATAAGAAGGCTGTGCTCAGGTTTTCCTGAAAACAATGTGGAGTTTATAGTGTGGCTGATTTGAGTGGATTTTTATGAGTACAGAATATAAGGGCCTACTGACCACTCAGATATTTTTCTTTTACACTTTCAAAATCCTATTTCATGTCATTTATACAGGGAGGATGCTTGGGAGAAATAAAATGGGATGTTTTAGCTAATATTTGACTTGCTGCTTCTTTCTTCCATGCTTCCACATAGGCCTCAGTATTTTATGAAAGCCAGCAAAGTGTGTGTATAGCTTTGTATGAGGCAGCACAGAAAAACATCACTGGCTACCCAGCAAAGATCACCTTGGAAAAGGATCTAGGCAGCATTAAAAAAGGCTAGCCATAGCCCTAATCATGACTTTAATAAATATGCAAAATAGAAATTTGCAGCTTGCTTCCAAAGGTCTTTGTCCTTAACCATCTGCACTGGTCTATACCTAATGATGGAGACCTTAGCTGACCCTGTCAATTTATAAAACCAGGACTGTAGAGATTCTTTAGCTTCCCTGTTTAGATCACCACATCATTTAATTCAGTTCTTTTACTAAACAGTGTCATGTATTCTGCAAATAATCCAAAGAAACATTGTTAACATGCTTTTAGCATTGTGATAAAAATTTCTTTAAGTGGCGAGAAATATCCCCTGGGTTTTAGTCTTTCTTTAGTGTGTCAAGCATGAAACCAACATGGAAAAAAACAAAAGAAAAAATCGTCAAGCAATCCTCAAATAGAAAGCAGGAATGTGAAGCCATGTTCCCTACGAGGAAGCTGTCTGGCCAAAATAGTCTTCTTTTGAGCATGCCCTTTTAAGGGCAATAATTGACACGTCAGTCACATTTAAACAGTAATATAAGGTATCAAGAATATGTAGTAATATTAAGTTGAAGAACACTTCAACAACCATTAATTTTTTTTTTCTTTTCATTCAGTCTCTGATGTAGATCACAGACTTGGAAAGAACTTGTTTGCTGCAACAGTACCTTTTTAATATTTGCCAAAAATTGGACATAAAGGCCTGGAATAACCATTCAGTAATAATTTATATCACAGCATCTGATCTTTTGCTAGACCTGTAGCAGTTAGGCAGTTATATTTTTCACAATATTGAAAGCCAGAATGATAACATTTAGAGCTAATTCCTTAGAGGTAGAATTAGAATTGAACAGCTCAGCAAACAGGAGGAAATGTAATCCTTTGAGTACAAGACCTTTAACTGGTAAGTTTTGATGTTCAAAACAAATACTTCTACATTTTATAAATTATTTTTAGAATACAGTCTTCTTTCCTTTGCCTAATTTGATAATAGGGCTTTGAAGATGGTGCAGGAGCAGAAGCCATACAAGGAATGACTGAGGTGGCTTGGTCTGATCAGCCTGGAGGAGACTGAGGGGGAACCTCATTGCAGTTACAACTTCCCCTTGAGGGGAAGAGGAGGGGCAGGCACCAATCCCTTCTCTGTGGTCCCAGTGATGGGATCCAGGGGCCTGAAGTTGTGTCAGGGGAGGTTTAGGTTGGATACTAGAAAAAGATCTTCACCCAGGAAATGGCTGGGCACAGGAACAGGGGGTGACACCCTGGGGGTGACAGCACAGAGCCTGACAGAGTTCAAGAAGTGTTGGAGCAATCCTCTCAGGCACATGGTGTGACTCTTGGGGCTGTCCTGTAAAGGGCCAGGAGTTGGACTCAGTGATCCTTTCAGCTCAGAATACTCTGTGATTTTGTGATGTCATTTCAGGGTTGGTTTTTTTTTTAAATAAAATTGATTTTCCTATATTCTCATGAGTAGCATTTCAAAATAAATCTCTAGTAAGAAATTCAGCCAGCATTTTTTGAAGTACTTACCCAAAGTTAGGGTGCTACATGTATATTCGATTTTAAAAATAAAAAGTTGTTTAATAATTTGGACCTCCTTGAGAAATCACTCAATTTTCTGTAAAGCAAATACATAGAGGAGCTAATTTATCCAATGAATAAATAGAATTCCTTGTCATATTGTGATATTTAGTGTCTGAAAATATGGAAAGTAGAAGGATAAAACCATTGATTGTCATTGTCTTATCTTATGCTTAAACTCAGAAACAAACAAAGAATTCTGTATCTGCCTCTTGCAATGACGTGTGTATACCCCAGAATTGGAAGCTGCAATTTTTATTTTGTTCAAAGCAAGGAAGTCAAGATTTATTTTGGGCCTATGTTCAGTTAATGCAAATCTCATTCACCTGGATGGCAGATGAGAGAGAAGAGAAAGGCCAAGACAGAACCAGGGTCTAACCTTCAGTTTGGAGCAGTCAGCTGTGAGAAAAGGGAGAAAGCCTGGGAAGAAGACTATAAAGGCCAGCAGCTCCCAGCTGTGACCTTAGTGCTGCAGAGTCAGGCTGCCCTTACCTTCACAGGAAGCCAGCAAGTTTGAGCCATTGTTCAATGCTGCCATCAGTAATTTTTGAGTAATCGTTCATTACTGCCATCAGTATCCATGACTAGGGAAAAATCTGCTATTCTGCTTCTACTGTGGAACTGTTATTCTATTCTGTCGTGTACAGAGATGGACACGTTCTGTTCCAAGGAATTTGGAGTCCTTGCTACATGAGACTTCTTGGTGTGACGTGGGTGAAGTCAGATGGGGCCCTGGCACCTCCAGGTACCCATCAGCAGAACAAAGCTCATTGAGGCATTTCCATGAAAATCAAGGCCATTTTAGATCAGCTTTAGTTCTTGACAAGTCTACTCGTGAATGAGGTTCTTATTAAGAATTCTTTTCTATCCATTTTATCTTCCAGATACATATTAGATTATTAGATATCTCTCAGATGTATTAGGACTAGGTAGGAAGAACAGGGAGTTAGACCATGGGAGCATGGCTGTGTCTGCTATTAAATAAAATGTCAGAGGTCATTTTCATAGCAACCATCTACTGTGATGATAGAATAAAGTTTTAAGAGAGAATATTTCAGCATTTCCATCTCTCTATGTCAATAGTTCATCTCTATATTTCATCAATATACTTAAATATATCTATATTCTGACTAAGCAGAAAACATATAGTTGTTTTCTGTAATGTTCAGAAATGTCTCCTTCGTGAAAGCATTGATTTATTTTCTCCAAAGTACATAGCTCTGAGAAAAGTTAGTTCTTGAATTAAGATCATTACATCACTGGGCACAATATAGGCTTTTTACTTCGCAAACCAAGGTTAAATCAAGTAATGTAGAAAAATACTGACTAATGTGATGATATTGGTCATATAAAAAAAAATCAGATCAAGATGTTTTAGAAATGACTGGTGAATTTGTCTTCTCATATTTTTCAGTTTGAGACATTTAAAAATAATCTCATAGTGATTTATAGGTTTTCAGCAGTTTCAAGACATTAAGGCTCCTTAGATCTTTCTTGTTTTGAACACATTACAAACAAAAGCATTAATTACTTTAGTGTCAACATCCTGAACCTGCTCTGAATTCTTTTAGAGGTGATGACTAGGCCAATAGCTGCAGTGAAGATCTTTGCCGCTGCAAAGTTAATATTGTTTTACTTGGTAACTGGATAACAAATACCAATTTTGTTCCCTTCTACTGCTTCCACCCAAGTGAGATCTTTCTCATTTCAATCTTCTGTCCTTTCTAGTGCTTCTTCAGACAGCTCCACACAAAACATCTGAAACCTCAGTTTGAAGAGTAGGATCCACTGCATTGATCTTTCTTTTCAAAATCTAAATGATATATCTATTGTAGAGATTGTCACGGCACTTCAATTACTTTTAAAATTCAAGAATTTAATAATCTTTTGTGTTTGCTGATACTATGATATTCATTTCTACTATCTCTTTTGGAAATATTTTTCTATGTACTTTTTATACCTAGAACAAGAATGAGTGAAAGTTGGACAGGTTTCAAACTTCTTTATTTTGACAATGTATTTATTTAAAGATTTGTGTTTGAAAGACATCCAGATATAAGGATTAATGGACTTCTAGGCCTCTTAAAAATTAATTCTGCTATATAATATAAGATTTCTGTATTAAGATAATATTTGGGCAAGATTTCTTTTCAGTATGCATATGGACCAACTTAGAAATGTCATTATTCTCTCTGAGCTCAAGTGTGTTTAATGACAATTTACTTTTCTGTATTGTGCATTATGTTGGATCAGTGATACTGCTGTCAAATTGCTTTCTGCTTTAGAAAGTAATGCAACAATAGAATACACTATATTTGTAGATGTTCTATTGGTAACAGCAATTTAACTACAAGAAAAATGAAAAAAAGAAGCATTGAAAACAAATCATTCTCTGCTGTTTTTCTAGCACTTTCCAGAGCCCACATAGACAGTAAGGCCATGCTGCCCAAAGGCCAGCTCAGAAGAATGTAAAAAGCCTTATTAAAAATGATATAGAGTATGGGGCAGGAAAGGTCAGGGAATGGGAGACGTTCCAAGAACTGATTCAATACCACTGATTTCTGAAAGTGTAGGTTTATGACCTGCCATATCTGTTTTCCATTAATTTGCCTAATAGCTCCACTAGAAATTGCCAGCAGAACAATAATCTTGATCCCACACATGATAGGAAGCCTGATCCTGTTAAAGTGTAGCATATTATTTATGCTCTCTTCAAGAACACATTTTTCCTTCTTATGGTTCTACCTTGCTTGAGTATGATTTCTCTTTGGGTTTGACTTTATCCTCTGCTTTAAGACCCACCTACAAAATGGTATTTCCTTAAAATACAGCAGCTCTGTTTTCCTCTTCAGTCTGTGTATTGTAAATTAGATCATAATTTTTTGAAAAATCCTCAATAACCAATAACTCTGGAAAAATATTTAGTTCTAGTAATGTGTACTATTTTTGATGTGTAGCTTGGGGGCTGTTGCTCCATATTCATGAGATTGTTTTAATTGAATTTAATATAATTTTG
Source organism: Thryothorus ludovicianus (assembly GCA_013397245.1). NCBI lineage: Eukaryota > Metazoa > Chordata > Aves > Passeriformes > Certhiidae > Thryothorus > Thryothorus ludovicianus. Next base: position 182,826 of record VZTB01003128.1, on the reverse strand, counting down.
AAAAGGAAAGAGAATCTATTTCAAGCTAAATGTATTTCTAACTAAAGTACGTTTCATTTAACCTAAAATTCTTTCACATTATTTACCAAAACTGGATATCAGATTATTTATGGGCTGCCAAATTAGTTGATAGGGATCCAATGTATTTTCATTTCTTTGTGATAGAATAATGCCCTGAGCCATTTACAACCTTTGATATATATTCAGAATATTCGGAGTTGACGTCAGTCAGCTGAGTTCATGTGCATGAACTGGGTTCTGAGTATTGATTTTAGTGTCTTCTCTTCTTCATAATTTTTAACTCTAAGACAAGTTACAGTAATATCATTATTAAACCTTTTAACCTGTAGAAGCTATGAGAATTGATTTAACCAATGAAGATTTAAAGTAATTGCCAAAAACCTTTCTGACACATTCAATTTTATGCCTGAACCATTAGACTGTATCTTGTGTGTGCACTGCATAAAACCTACAGCACAAGCAATTTTTTTTTTACTTCTATTTTTGAGTTATCCCATTCAAGGAAACTCTAAAGTAGCTCTGCCTGACACCTGCCTTGCTCTCTCTTTCTTGAGTGTGTTAATGATTCTGGAAGTGCACAAAATACCCAAGGGTTCCCTTCAGTAAATGTTCAATAAGAGTACCCAAATGTATACACTAGCATGCAGTGAATATGCCTCTAGATTTTAGAGCATCATACTTGGTTGGTTGACTAAATTCTTCAACTTATATTAATTTCATGATTTTTGTTAGTTTTCCTTTTTAATGCATTTTTATATTACTTTTATTATTATTTCTGCATTTTTTTCTCTCCCGTTTTTTTCTTTTAATTGCTTTCATTTGTTTGTAGAAGAAAAGAAAACAGATCCAGAGAATGGGGATACAGGTAGGGTAACTTATTAAAATATTTTTGTGTTTTTCCCTTGAATTCTTTGATCTGTTATGTTTAAGTAAATATGTAACAAGGAATTAACTGCAATTTTGAGGTATTTTGCGGATTTCAAAATAGACACTGGAAAATGGAACCTAAGAAAAGGCTTTCCCAAAGGTATTTCCTTTGCTATGATAAGCGTGAGAAATGGTAAGAAAGAGACCAGAATCATCTAAATGCAAATGTCATACACTTTAAGACCTCTGTTCTGTCTCTGCTCTCCAGATACAGAATGTACTCACCTGCACACATTTTTCTGCTCTATTTCAGGTTTCTGATTTCCAAAATATCAGTTGCTTTAGTTCTCTCATCATGAGATTTTTTCCCCATGCCTTAGTGACTATGCCTCACAAATTTTCTATCCCTTTTGTCCATATGTATTCAAAACTAAATCTGTTCTAACATTATAAGGGAAACTCCACTATTCTCCCTTTGACTCTGTGCCACAGAAGCCTCAGTGTACAGCAAACTCCTCTTCCAAACTCAGATCCTGGTATAGGATCTCCATCACCAGCATCTCTAGGAACTAGAATGGTTTAAAAAGTCCCATTGGAGAAGACAATGAAAGAAAGAAGGAAAGAGCAGAGGTCCCAGCTGGTTTTATTATGGTTTTTAACCAGATAGATTTGCCTTAGGCTGAGCTGGATGACAAGGCCAGTTTGTTGTCCCTTTTGTCTCTGGTGTGGTTCACAGATTATCAGCTGAAGAGTTTTATCCCAGAGAGTAGCCAGTATTTGACCTGAGGAGCAAATAACAGTCTTTAGCTCCAGGCTGAATTCAATGTCTGCTTATCTCCTCATAAAACTGTGACTCAGTGAGCAGCTGAGAGGTTAGGAAAAAAGTTATGTATTAACCAAATCATTGATTACAGCCCTTCACTTTAGTGGTGAAGTAGCTGAATCTTATATATTTCATTTTAGCTTATTTCAAGTTAAAACATGAAAATAATGGTTTTTATTTGAAGCTGAAGCATTGATTTTAGTGCCTGTCCTGAGCCCTGGTGTAGGAATGGAATTATACAGCCACTGTCTAGACCATGGTGGAATTATGCGGATCTTACCTCAATAGGCTTATCCCTAGCTTCCACTTCAATAAAAGAATCAAGCAGAGTTCCTTTTTCTACCATGTTTAATAGGCAATAGTAATGACAGCTCCAGCAGGATGCCTCTTCATTGAGGCCCTGCCTGTTGCTTGTTACTGAATTTTATAATCTCTATAGGTGGCTCCATATTCTGATTGCACTTCTGCTCATCCAGTCCTGCTTGCAGCATCTGGGGTCTTCTCTTCTGATTTACTCCCACAGCCTCCAGTCTTGTCTGTGTCTTGAGAAATTTCCCTACTTTTGTAGCAAAATGTCCTATAGCTAAAGTTGAAATTATAGTTCATTGTCCAGTTGTTACATTTCCATAGATAAAAACAGTCAAATTCACGTGGCCTAAGGTTTAATTTACTGTAGTCACTAGAGCTAGGCTCTAGCCCAACACAGTGGATCTGAGAGATTATGGAGCTGCACTGCACAGTACTTCTGTGCCTTACTCTGGCATTTCAGGAGTCTTTGCTCTGTAGTTGCTTTCCCTCAGCACATTCTCTTCTGAAAATATGGGGAATGGCTGGTAATGTATCAGCAGTTGTCTCTCTGCCAGCCAGGAATTGCCTTGTGCCCATGAAAACCTCACTGAAGTAACCTTCAGGCCATGGGTTTTTAAATGTTAGAGGTTCAAAATAATCAAAACTCCAGAATGTTGCCTACAATTAAATTACCTCAGTTATGTCTGGTGAGCAGCACTAGGCTTTGTTCTTCCCTTCAGTCTTAATTTTTTGTATTTGTATGGCTAGAATTTGAGTGTCTTGTTGGATATTTCTGTTGGAGGCACAACTACAGTTTATAAACAAAATTCTGGATGGATGTTCAAGCAGAAATTTACTCATTTGACCTGGCCAAAATTTGGTTTCATACACTTTGATACACTGTGGCAGGACTTCAGTATATCAGAAACAGCTTTAACTTTTCTAGTGCCAGTCTTTATAGTCCTGAAAATGTGTTGTACTGGGCTCCAGCTCAGGATCTAATAACACAAGGGCTCAGTCAGCCCTTGAGTGATTCAGATGTGTGAAAGCTTATGCTCCTACATTTTAACCATTGTTGTTAGCTGATGGTTGGATTCAGGTTAGTTCTGGTTTGTTGACACACGAACAACTCCTGACTGCAGGGGAGTCCATAGGACAGGACCGATGTTCTACCTTGGTTACAAAACTCATGCTAAAAGCTGAAGCTTCTAATGCACCCAGATGGTTACTGAACTCTCTAGAGGTATTTTCTGCTCCTGCCAAACCCTCCCACATAGGCGTCAGCTAGGCAGAGATTTGCCAGCAGAAGTGGAGGTGATGGTAGCCCTGCATTCCCACCACTCAGTGTGACACGTTTTCATGCTGGACATGACAGCACGACACTCTCAGTCAGTGCCATGACACTCTCATCCTTCCCTGCTGCCCTGCAGGTCACAGCTGCATCTGGCTGGAGCTGCAGAGAGCTCAGCCCGGGGCAGGCAGTGACCCTGCACTCCCTCCCTGCATGTCAGTCCCATGTACAGGAGAACCAGAGCTTTCCTCTGCCCACCGCCCTCGGCCTTTCCTCTTTTTGCACATGACTGAATTCACTCACTTGTTAAAGACAGTTCCAAAACTACAAAGGAAGTTAGATTTTCTCTAATAAGATTTTTTGGGAATTGAATAATTTTTTTTCAATTTTTTTTATCTTGTTTTTCTCTTGAGAAAAAATAAACTACAAATTTTGCTTGTTTTGTTGCACCAAGGCCTTTATATCTTATGCTCCCCTTTTGAGTGGCATATTTTGTACATATCACAGGCAATGGGATTTGTGGAAATCTAACTTTCACTTTGCCAACTGATCATAGATAAGAATGAATATTTTCTTAAGTAAATGTGAAATTTCTGAATTATGCTCAAGAATTGTTATTTCTTCACTTGCAATTTCCTGAAACTTGACAGTTTGTCTGAAGACAAAGAAAACATGCCATGATTTCATAATAACCCATAAGAAAAATTGAAAAACATTCCTTTTTGTGAAAAATGGCCCCTTGCGTATATTACTGAAAAATGACAAGATTTTGATTTTAACAGAAGATTATTTCTTTCTTTGAGAGGAGGCTGAAGTATTTTACTTCAAAAAAAGTATGTGTTACTTCTGTTACTGAAAAAAGAAAATATTTTCCAGTGTAAAGTTTTTGTTTTCAAGAGAAAAAAAAAGAAAGCTTGTAAAACTAGATCCTAAAAAAGTCACTTCATCTTATTGATAAATTGACAAACACTGCTATGGGTTCTGTAATGGTTGAGCAAAATTATAACAGGAAAAACGAGCTGTATTTTATTTTAGTAATTTTCATCTGTTGCTCTGTTTTTAATTTTATTTCTCCCTATAAAACACCATTTATTCTTTCTCATTAATTTTTCTTAATTTTAATTTCTCTTTGAATTTTTGGTGAAGTCTTTTCTTTCATGTTGTTGTAGGGTGTAAAGATAGAGTGTTAGAATACAAAAACTAGAAGCCAGAGTCTTTATAGAGAACAGAACAGCTTAGTGTTCCACATTTCCTATGAAATGCCACAACATCTACTGGCAGCTCTCATAGTATGTGTTACTACACCAGTTGTTCTCAAGTCAGAAAATACAAAGCTGAGAGGCCCAGGTTCTGTGCAGAGCCCCACTTTGCTGTTAGATTATGACTTAAAACTGAGCTTTAGAGTTCAAACTGTCTGTAGCACACTGGAATCTAATGTTCCCATCTCAGTTCCATAAATACAGTCCATATTGCTCAATGCACACAATATACAGAAACTTCTATTTATGATTAGTGGGATTCTGAAATTTTAATCCTAGACAACTTTTGCATTAAAATTATGGGCAGTTTAAGACAAATGTCAGTCAAAATTAATGCTTTTTAGCATTCAGTGGATAATGATTTATTCTTGACTTATACCAGGTTAAAGTGGAAAAGAATCATCTTGTGTATGATAGATAATTTTATTTTGTTTGAAAATATTTTCTCCGTTGTTGTCTTCTTCTCATTTTTCTATTTCTCAGTCTTTCTCTCAGATTTGGCACTAACTTCCTTATAATTTTACATTGTAAATCGTGGTATTACAGTACCAGTTTGTTGGAACCAGCTACTGCCTGAGTCACGTAGTGAGACCCCATCCCTGACTGAAACTAATCACCTATTTTATCTGAGGAGAGTGAATCCTGAAACTGTTCTTGAAGCTGTTTCATTAGAATGTATTACAGTGATGCCACTGGGTGGCTCTTTGAGATTCCTTTAGTCATTCTTTGTATTTTTTGAGCATGCTAAGGATATACTCAAATAGTATATGGAAGGTCTGCTGGTCCGTGGTTGTTACTTGATTATTAATTTGATATGTCAGACTATAATAAATGCAGAACCATAATCTCTACCCAAAATAAGCAGGTTATCTTTTCATTCTTCCTTATTAAATAAAAGACTCAATTTCAACTGAATATTCTTAAAAGAGTAAAATTATATTCTGTGGAAATGTGTTTCATTTATATTGAGATTTTTACAAAGTTGGCTTCATTTGAGTGTGTAGATAATACAACCCCTATTTAAGATTCTGCTGAAATACTTATCTGCTATTTTCCTCCTGTTACAACTTTTTGGTTTTCTGCAAAATCATAGTTTAGGAACTAAAATTATATGCAGATAATATAATTAAATCAAATTTCATCTCTTTCTGTTAAAACTTCCATGAACATAATTTTAACCTTTGAATTTATGGCTGCTTGTGTATTTATTTTTTTTTTCTTCTGTTTTTAACTTAACAGGTGCAATGGATGTAGAAGAAAGGAATCGCCAAATGAAAATGAGCAAGTACAAACAGGTAGCAGGATCAGATTCCAGGCTGGAACAAGATTATCATTCTAAGGCAAGGGAGTTTTGTTTTGAAAAGCAACAAAATATGCTAAACTGAAATATCCAACATCCTATTAGAAAGTAATAGATGAGTGCCAGGTTGTTTCTTCAGTAAAAGTTTCTTGTGTGTCTATAATAAAATTTTCAAAATGTGCAGCAAACCTCTTAACACACAGTCAGTGTTCTTGGTTATTAAAAATTAATAAGGACAAGCTAAAGCAAATGAAAGAAGCAGTGTAATTGTCTATCAGAATGAACAATAGTGCCATAATTTTATAACCTAAAGAGAATGAAAAAAGATGTTTATTGAGTGATGGATGGCATGAGAGCTCTTGAAACTTGTTCATGGCTTTCATGTAGTTGAACAGTTTTATCTTGATCTATTGAAAACTGGAAGATGCAGTGTTTCTTAGTTTAATAGTGGCTTTTAGCACTCAGAAAAGTATTTTACATACCAACAAAAGCTTTCACCCCAGCTGTGGCAGATTGCCAAGAATGTGAATATCTACATAGTAGTATTACCTTAAATATACTATCCAAAATTTCCTGCTATCTGGAACAGGGTCATGTCATATAGAGTGTGTTAATTAAAATAATCAAGATATTTTCAATTTAAATTTCTATTATACAAAAATAATTTAATGCCCTCTAAAAGACTTCATTAATTGAGGTCACATTTTAAGTGGAAAACACGAGACTTCTGACCTATAAAACCTGGCTGAGGAAGAGATATTTGGTTTAGAATTTTATTTCCAGGTTGTTTTTCCATGCTGCTGAGACTGGCAAAGCTACTGTAAAACGAGACATTTAGTATTTGAATGCAAATAAAACCTCAAATTTATTAATTATTATTATAATTAATTATTACTTTTGCAGATAATGTAGACTAATACACTTCATGTAATTACTTTCTAGAATATACATTTCAGTGTGGGAAAATGGAAGTGCTGTAGCAAAGTCTGTTTCCAAATGGAAAACTGTTAATGAAAATAGAATTGACAAAACTAGGACCTTGGAAATGACTTAAGATACTTTAAACCTCTGTAGATGTGCAGCATGGTTATTTGGTATTTTACAAATGCAGTTTTAACTGCAGAAGGGACAGGAATGTTAATTGGCATGTAAGAGGGACTTGGGTACTGTCGTATTTAGCTGTTTGTTTTATTTTGACACTTATGGCAAATTATTTCTATATTGTTGGCATTGAAAGGTGTTACCTTTGAGAGGTGAGCGTAATACTGTGAGTGGACCTTATCCAAAGTGCTGTGATTGTATGTACTGCAAAAATATGATTTTATGTATTGTATGTATAACCAGACTTAATCTGCTGATTTTTCTGCTCCCTCAATGCTTGAATGAAATTTGAGTCAGAAGTAGGACTGGTGCAGATTATATTGGTTCTCCTGTAACGGAGTTAGAACATCACTAAGGAAGTATTTAAGACCCTTGTTTTTCCATTTCACCTACTCCATACTATTGGGCCTCACTCTACATCTTTTATCTTTTTAATTAAAATTTTTACCTTCAGTATTATTGGAATGTATTAAAGAGGAAAATCATAAATGGAATTATTTTATGAATATGATGGTTTATTTATTGCACACATCGAACAATGTCTCCAGAAATAAACAGTTAATTTACTCTTCTGCTTAAGTGTAGTTTCAGTACTTGAAAATGAGTTATTTATTCTATCAATGAACCTGTGGAACTAGACACTGAATATTCACATATATGTAGTAATTCAACATGCATTCTTAAAATTGTGTAGTTTCAAAGCCGTATGAGGGTTCTGTCTTCACTTTTTTACTACCACTGCTTTGATTCCCCTTAATTAAATCCCTATATTATCTAGAGACAGAAAATGAGTAAGTAAAATTTATCTACCTGGTTTCTACAAAAATGTTTTTGTAATCATGAACTAAAAAATGTATGTTGAATGCTGTCTGAAATGCTCTGTACAGTATACTGTGACTTCGATTGTTTTAGACTTCTCAACTGGCCCAAGCAGGCACTCATGAGTGTCATGCCTGAGAAAGATGTCATTAAGTAGGCATTAAGCCACATTCAGAAATCCAGAACATAGACTTTTCCTTTTCTGTTCTATTTCTTTCTTTAAATAGAAGCCAACAGGTCAACAGCATTTTTATGTCCCTCTTGATTACTTTAAGTTAAGAAAAAATATCCAACATCCTTCCTTGCTGAGAAGGCAAAAGCTATAACAGAAGTTCTATTAAATATTGAAATATTAAAATAGGTATCTTGTATTATATCTCTCTAGTTTTGTTCTACCTCTGGATGTCAGTATTAGAGGCTTTAGAGGAAGGTGCATGCCCTTCTGTGGTGCACAGACATACATTAAGAAGTTTGTGGGAAAAGTTTAATTCCAGACCTCAGTGTTCTTAGAAGCTGCTGAATATGAAATTGATTCTTCCTTATATTTTTTCCTCATGATTGATAAAGATTGTATTTCTATTACTCTTATACATGCCTCATTATTTTTGGAACAGTAATTATTCTGCTTCTATAATATTTTGTGTACATTAGTTTATCAGGGTGCAAAAAACTTATTTCCTTAAATAGCTTCCTTCAGAAGCTGCTGAAGTATGGTTTCAGGACAGATATATGAAAAGCAAGTAATATATTAACTTTCATATAAATATTTACAGCTAAGCAGATGAGAGAAAAACATTGTAGGTACTAAGGATTAGGTAATTTAATTTCTGATATTGGAACAACTATTTATTTCTGCTTATTGGGTACTAGTAAGCTTGTACTAAATAGCATGTATACTAAAGTCTGAATTGCAGTGCTGGTAGATGCTGACATACTGGAAAACTTGAATTATGGAAATAAAGCAAAAGCACTCAGTAGCACAAGAGTGTTCTTATAGAGGCAAAATGAGCCACTTAGCATACTGTGCCTCTGCAACACCAGCCTGATTTGTGTAATTTCCCTCAAGAACCTTTCTGGGACTAGCTTATGGTTTTGCATAAGAACTAAGCTTCCCAGTTCTAAGTTGTTAAGCAAAATGTTCTATGAAGAGGGAAGGGCCAAGATGGGATCTGAGTGAGCCACACGCTGGACTCACATAGTTCACATTTTGTGGATCTGACTTTTGGAGTCACTTCCTAAACTACCTCATCAAACCTCTCTGAATCTCTCTGCCTTGCTTCCTGCTTCATACTCCCACCATTCTGGCAAACAAATTGGTAGTGCTATGTTTGGTGAGCAGCATCTTCCCCTGGCCATTCCCACCAATGCTCAGATACAGGAATTCCTGCTGACAAACTTGGGATGAAGGGTGTGACTCCTTGCCCCATGACTAGAGCATGCACAGTGGATCAGCTGAGGAGAGTTAAAAAGCTTTGTTGCTACTGAGAAAAAAAGAGAGAAGATATTTCTGGTATATAGAACCCTGGAAGTACTTGCAATCACTGTGAAATTCTACACTGAAATCAGTGTAGACCACTTAGCATACTCCATTAACAGAGGCTAATACTGGCCACTACAGAGAAGTCCGATCACTGATGTCAAACTAAAGGGAGCTGGATTTATGTAGGAGTTGCAACAGTGAAAAACAATGGCTTTCTTTAGGAACAAAGGTAAAACAGTGTCTGACGACTAGCTGACACATTTCAGCCTCATTTGAGACTCATTTTATTTGTTTTATTAGAAAGAAAATAATGACCTAGAAACAGGCAGAAAAATCCAGTTACATAATACAGCAATTAGTAATACTCAGTAATGTAGTAATTAGCAATAGAGTATGTTAGAGCAACAAGGAATAAAGTAGGGATAAATGAGGTAAAAGAGCAGATAAAAACTGATTTTTTTTGCTGAACAAGCTTATTTAGCCAAATGTAGAAGAGAGTACATCAAATACAGAATAATACAGAACATCAAAGAGGATTTCCTAACTCCACCTCTAATAGTTCATGTTGATGATAAGACTGAAGCTTTCTGTATCATCAGATGTATGTAAAGCTGCAGCTCCTGGTAATCAATAACCACAATTCAAGTTTTAGATACAAGCATAGTTCTCTGTGTTTGGTGTAGGAGGATAGTACTAAAAGGCATACTAGCATGCTACTTTGTTTTCTTCTAGCCAGGTAACAAGACAAATTAAACTGTGGAAAAGAAGAGTCAAGCATGTGTTTGGCTTTTTGAGTAGTGTAGATGCAGCTGAGATGCTCTTGGAGCATGGAACAGAGCAGCTGCACTTCTTCAGAAGGAGACACTTTGATTCAGCAATGAATCAAGTACAACCTTGTGGGATTTCTGTGTGAGAGAATGTGGAAAAGGTAAGATCTGGAGGTGGAAAAGGCTGAATTTGAATGCCTCAGAAGCAGATCTTAATTGTAGAGTCTTGCAAAGTGCAAAAGTGGTGCCAAGAGCTGCCTTTTCCCTCTGAAACCTGCAGTAAGGAGTTGTGCCATGGGTACATGTGGAATCCTTTGACCTTTGCTGTCGACTGGAAGATTTTATTTAATGGTACTTTGGGAATCCCTTTGTCTCCACCTTGAAAATCAAAGCAGAGTGGTACACAGAGAACCAAAGAGTGCTATCAGAAGCACTTGCCACCTTTATTCTTGAAACCCTTGTGGAGAAGGGAGTTAAACAAACATCCAGCTAAAGGCATGTTGGGAACTGTGACATTTTGCTGCATATAAGCTGTATTTGATTTATATTGATTTTATATCGACAACTATTTTAGAGTTCTCAGAGGATCATGAGATGCCCAGTAATAATTTGATAATTTATAATAATTATGGATATACCTCTTTGATCTATAGTTGCTTCTTACAACTGATGCAGTTAAGGATATGTAATTAGAAATATTCAAAATACTAAATACAAAATGGAGGCTATTTAGATATCCATTTGCCCTCAAAACAATTCATAAACTGTTTCTTATATACTTCTTTTTAACATACAAGTTTGAATTTTAACATTTTAAATATCTTGATAAAACTTGGAGAAACAAAATAATTCAAATGGAACTGTGCTGGAGAATAATTAAGAAAGCAAAGACTAACACTGATAAGACCACACACAGATATTCAGTGCAATAAATTTCTGCAGAATGCCCATAAGATAAGAGCCTTACCAGTAGAATTTGATAGGCTTACAAATGGGAACAGCACTGTGTATTTCCCTGCTTCTTCCCATTGCCCACCTCCCCATCGTAAGCTCTCATCTTCAGAAAATAAACCAAACACCAATTAGACCAACTAAGAATTTCCCAGGTGAGGAAATGTTTTACTTGCTGCCTGTTCCATGGCTTTTGTGCTTTCCTATGGACTGAGGAGTGTTGTACTTAGGGCCAGAAGCTTGGTAGCTCAACCAGCTTGTCAGGAAAGACAGATCCTGTCACTGCCAACAGCCTGTGAGTGCTCAGGTCAGCTAATCAATCATTCATGTGTGTGTGATATGTTAGGAATTTTGCTGGTCATTTTCAGAGGGTCTCTCTGGCCCATAGTGCTGCTAGCACTTATATTTTCAATCATTTATTTGTATTTTTAATATAATTTTTTTTTTAAATAAATTGCTGAAATGAAAGTTCTGGTTCCTCTAAGGACAGGATTTAAAGGTCAGTTATAAGACTTAGAAATATATCTAGATTAAATAAATTCAGAATTCTAGAACTGAGCTCCATATGCATGGTAATGTAAAAAATACCTCTTCGTTAATTTCTATTTTTATCAAACTGTATTTTGCTGATGTGTTAGAATTCATTTAGTGACTTTGAATATCAATATGGGTTGCTGTGATTTCTGGTATTTTCTTCTTTAGTAAAGGATGTGCAAACTCTTAGAAAAGATTTCTGTTGCTGTCATTTTTCTTTTTCATTAAATTCAAGCACTCTTTTAATTTGTTTTGGCTTTGATAATTTTGGATTTATTTATTTTTTTAATCCTGAGTATCCATTTCTCTATCAGGAATTTAGGGAATTTTTAAGTGTCATGCTGTGTTTAACAAAAATACTGCATTCACATATGATGGTTGAGGCTGTCATTTAAACATATGAAAGGAGACTGATGCTGGCTGTCTTTAGCTCTTGACAGATTCTTTCTATTGTCATGCATTTTCTTAGATTTTGTGTAAGCTTCTAGTGGTTATCATGTCTAGAAAGAAGAGGTTAAATACATTATAGAATGTTATTAAAGTGCCTTATAATTTTCAAATTACTCTCGAAGAGAAAAAAATACCCTGAAAGTAAAAAACCAGAACTATCGTTCTATTTTGGCTCTCAATTTTCATTAGTCTAGGAGGAATCTACTAGGGAAAAAATGGCTTTTCAATCGCAGAGAACTGGGTTTCCATTAAAAAAGCACAATTTCTAAGTGTAACGGAGTCTTGTGTTTTATAGCAATGAGTTAAATATTCTTCTGCAAAAAGCAAGTATTTTAAAAAAAAATTGTTTTAGCAAGCACATATATATTTAATATACAGCAAAATTTATATCCAAAACTTTCTGTAAAAGCCAGGTTCAGTTGAGCATTGTAACTGTTCCATTAATAATCCCATTTTAAACTCTCCTGGGTGATATTTTGATCAACTTCCATCCAGAGCAATCACTGCAATTTATCTTAAATCCTTTTATCCTTTTTATAGTAGAATATATTTTCCTTTATGAACAGTTTTGTATAGACAAGTGAATTGCTAAACTGTTAGTCTTTTGGTTCAGAGTGGCTGTCTTTTCATAATTAACTCAATTATTTCTGTGTACAGTTTTTATCTGAATTTAAGCTGTAGAGTTCCAAGATGCTATTGAATTAAGTGGCAATTAATGTGCAAAATACTGTGACAATGCTTGAATTAATTATTTAAGTTATTCTGAAACTGATGTTATGCTGATAATAAGTGAGAAAATCTACAGAAAAAAAATAAACTGGGAAATATGTACTAAATATCTGGGTGCCAAGGTGTGACATTCAAAAATAGAGAATATATGAACTTAGTAGAATTGCTGCAACAGTCAAGGAAATGAGAATAATAATAATCTTTGATAAGATGTTTCACACCAGTTTGTGCTACTAAGTCCTATGCCATGCAAATATGTACCAAAAAAAAGTAATTATTTGCATTTTAAATACAAGTCTAGAGCAGTGGCTCCATGATGGAAACAGGTTTGCTAGATCCTTTTGCTAGACTGCTGACCTTAAAAATCGAGGAAAGTGTGGCACACACTTAGAAAGGACAGACCTGAAACCTCAGTGCAGGGCTTGTGCAGACCCCGCTTAAATGTGTAGGATTCAAGAGGAGCCATGGAATCATGGAAGGGCCTGAGTTGGAAGGGATTTAAAGATATCTGCTTCCAGATATGGGCAGGGACACCTTCCACTAGACCCAGCTGCTCAAAGCTGCATCCAGCTGTGTCTTGATCTCTTCCATGGATGGGGCATCCACAATTTCTCTGGGCAACCTGTTCCAGTGCCTCACCACCCTCACAGTAAAGTTTCTTCCTAATATCTTTTCCATTCTTTCAGTTTAAAGCCATTACCCCTTGTTCTGTCACTACAGGCTCTTGCAGAACAATCCTTGTCCGGCTTTTTTTACTGAAGGCGTCTCTGAGGTCTCTCCCTGGAGCATTTTCTCCAAGCTGAAGAAGCAGGACCTGTCTGCTTCACAGAGGGTGGCTCAGAAGGGACAGGGCTCTGTCAGATTTGGAGGCAAGGAATGCTGGCTGTCCCCTCGCCTCACACCCCTGCTGCCCTGCCCAGCTCCAGGAGCTGCTCCTGGGACAGCCCCTGGAGAGCTGCTCCCTGTGCTGTAGCTGAGCACACCTTTTGTAACTCTGGCTAGAATAATGTTTTAGTGATGTGGATGTTTTCTTAATATCTGGGAGTACTCCTCTTTATTAAAAAGGTTGATTTTCTTTGATAGCAACCCCAAAATTATCTATGAATATTTAACAAGCTTATCAAAGCTTTTTTTCCAAAAAACAGATTTGTGACTTTGAGGAATTTTTGCCAGCTGTTTTACAGGAAAGAATGCTATGTGTGTGTATCAGATTTCTCTGTGGATTTTTGATTCTTATTTTATTACATACCTTAACTACCTAAACTCTTGCAGTTATTTTCCATGAATATAACTGTGGCTTCAACCATCTGTACTGCAGTTAGTTCATATGAAGGCTTTAGGGAGATGTAGCACATTATTCTGAAAAAGGTGGTTCTGCACAGTGGAGCTAATCAAAGTAGGGTCAGGACCTTGGAGTCTCAGCACAGGGAGGATTTTGTAAAGCTTCGATGCCTTCAGCAACACTCATTGTGAGAATGTCACTAAGACATGAAATTACCTCTGTGTCCTTTCCAACCTGTGGTATATTTTACTGTTATTTCTGGGAACTAAAGGCTTTGCTTACAAGAACTGGTATTGTTTAGTGCTAGGAAACAGAATATTTTCTTTAGTGATTTATCAGGAGGAGTATTATCCTCTTCTGCAGATGGAAATCATTATTTTACCAGAGATTTCACTCACAGTCTGGAGTCAGTGAATGATAACAGGAAATAACACAATTTTATCTGAGGTTCTGCTTGTTCTATCACAGTAAAATTATTCTGATATTTTTTTTTTCTTCAAACTGTGTAAAATCCTTGAAGGATTGTATATTTGTTGCATCATATATAACAACTTAGATACATTAATTTCAGAGAACCAGAATGCATAATTCTGTTTCTGCTCTCTTTTGAGTGACATGCCATCATGTAAAGAACAATTCTGGTGATTTGCATAGTTCTGCAGTTTGATCCGAAACTACTGGCTAATTAATAATATCTGTCCTTTAATTACCATGTGATTTTCTATAAAAAAATTCAAAATACTATGACATGGTGTTCTGTAAGTAAGGGACAATAACTTAAATTCACTTCTGGCTAATAGGCTGACTCTTCAGTTTCAAGAATTGTAAAGCAGATTGGGTGATATTTACGAGGCAGTTTAAAATGTTTCCTTTCCCTCATCTAAGTTAGTTTATAGTCACATAAATTTGGGAAATGTGCTAATGCTATACTGACAAAACATTTATAAAATGAAAATAACTTCGAGATCTGAAGTTTTTATAAGAATTCATAGACATTAAAGATCTTCAAAAATGTTTACAGAAGTTTTGGTCTCAGAATAGTTCCAATCTAAGTACCTGTCTTGCAAAATAAACTAAATTCCACATGTGGTTTCATTTGATATTTTTTAATTTTCTTTTCTGCAAATGTTGCAAATTATTGCCCTACTGTTTAAGTGCTTTCTGTGGTGAAGATGAAATTGTAAATAATATTTATTGATGTTGCATATTTTCAGTAAAAATGAACTCAGATTAACCTTACAAGCAAGCAAAGGTAAATGATAGTATTTAAAATGAGATATGGGAGGCATAAGTAGTAAATGTTTTCTAATTACTCCCTCAAGGACAATGACTGTGGTAAAAAGAGAGTTCAGTTTTTCTGATCTGTAGGAGCAGTTTGCTTGCTCAGGTTCTCCCTGCAGTCTTTTTTTCGCTAGTTGCAATAAAACAAGAGTAAAGCTGCTGAGGAAATATGTTTTAGGGAAAATAATGTTTTCTAAGCAGTTTACTTTGTTTATGGATTGATAAGGAAATGATGATATCTATCTCTTGCAGATTTGTTTCTCCTTTAGCTTGACATGAATCAGCAGAAAATTTTCAGGAAAGTTATCAGCTGAGCTTATATTTTCTTATTGTACAGGGATTTTCCAAGATGTATCCCAATAATCAGTGAAAACAAAAGATTAAGAAAAAGATTATGTGATGTCCCCTCAAATCATGTTTGATTTTGCAGGCTATCCTCTGATATCTATGGATTTAAGGACTTGGAAAGTGGGATCATAGATGTCTAAAGATATATTTATATTCTGATCTTGAACAATTGTGGCTTTAGGCACTTCTGCTTACAGGAATAAGCACTCACCAGATGGCCATGTGTCAATCCAGCTGTTCTCTTCAGCATGAATTCTTTTGAAGGTGCTGTGTCCCAGGACAAATTTGGTGAAAGGCACATTAAATGTTACATAGTGAAGGTAGGATTAAGGGGAAAGTTCACATTTCTGTTCTTAAGCCATCAGGTATGCTGAAATACTTAACAGACTTGAAACAAAGTGTAATGAAACAGAAATTCTGTGATAAGAAAAGATGGTTGCCTTGCCATCTTTTTATTTTATTTGTATTTGTTTTCATGAAACCAAAAGACTGAAAGCAAATTATGGAAATGAAGTTTAAAATCCAGGTTAATGTATTAAAAAATGCATGAACTGCATATTATTTGATTTCCTAATTTGCAAAGTAACAACTCAAAGAAGCCCAAATTAGGTAGAACAATCACAATCATAGACAAAAGAGGTTTTCTTGAAACAGAAATTCTGCCTTGTTACTCTCTTTAAAAAATAAACTGTTTACTGAATGCCAGGACTATATGAAGTGCAAAAGATTTTGAGTTCAGTGGTGGCAGAAATGGCATGTGAACCACTTGAAGAATAGAAACAAATACAGGAAGCATGCTTTGATTCAGTTTATCCAATGTGAGTAGGATGTACTAGTGTTAAAAGACCAAAAAGGAGCAGAAGAGCAGAGTTATCACTCAAACTGGACCCACTGAGTGAGTGTAGGCTCACCAGGCTGTCCTACAAATATGCTGAAGTTCTTCAGGAGATAAAGTACTGGAGATAATGTTAAATGTAATTGCACAGTAAATTGGGAAGTCCCTGGATACCTGTGTTTTTCAACTGCCCTATCTCGAACAGCCCAGACTTTTTACAGTGAACTGTGTCCCTGGTGATGCATCTTTAGGAGTCTTGATGGTGCTGGGGATTGCTGGTGTCTATTTTAAATAATTTTTTCTTCCTTCTATGTAAGACAGAATAGTTAATGCATGGCAGTCAAAAAGATCCTGGGGAGTGTGAGAAGGTGTACATTACCTGCCATCACAGAGCCAGACTGTGGACCCGTTTCTCTAAAGTGAAACTTGGTGGCTGACTTTGCCCTTTTTAAATAGCAGCTAAAATTCTGGTGGAGATCAGCAGTATGAAAGGGAAATTGGTTAGTAAATGTTACAAAGAAGCCATCGTAAGAGCTTTGTTTTGTTTCCCATTTGGTATACTTTCCTGAATTCCTTTCACATTGGAAAAGGGGGACTGATTGCTGGATATCCTTCTACCCTTAATTATGATTGCAGGGTTCTTCTTTTGAAGCTCTTATTTATTCACTTTCATATTATATAGACTCATATTTCTTCAAGATCTTGACTTTTTTTCAAAAACTCTTGGGGATATTCTGGTTGGAGAAATGCCTTCTGTGGTTCAGTTATAACTTGATACAAGGCACCAGCTCTTGTAACAAAATTAAGTTCATCCACAGGACACATAAGATTTTCTATTCCTTCCAGTTTATAAAGACAATTATAGCTGTTTCACCCCAGCCATGTGCTGTGCCTGGGTCTTTCTTTTGCCTCAATTAATCTGTTAGAATCAATTTTATTATTCCAGCTGTCAAATCTCCTTCTAAGCATCTCAATTACCTTGATAAATAAGAGAAAGCAGTTACCTTCACTCTTAAAGATGATGTCTGGTTATATAGGAGATGAGGCATAAGACCAAAGGAATCCATGGTGTAGCTGTGATGTCATGTCTCAGACTCCTGTTTCAACTATGTTTATGGGTTGATGTAGAAGCTCCCTCCATGTGTAATGATTTTAAGGTAGCTTTTGAAGAGATATTAGAAGACAACTGCTTGGCCATCATAAACCCTCTGTTTTCACTCCAATATGTAACATATCTTAGATTGCCTTTTGATAATTTTTTTTTATGATGATGCTTATAATAATTCCTGTCTTGATTTATTTGTCTTTTAGTTTAACAAAAATTTTTCACCCACTGTGGTTTTCAAAGTAGACATGGTATTTTAAACAATATCTTTGTGATTTTGAACAGTCTGGAATAATGTGGTAACTTCATATATTCCAGCAGAAAGCTTGCAGTTTTCTCTCCTATCAAAATTTTTTAAATTTGGTCCTGACTTATTTTAAAATAAGATTACATAAAAACATTTAGTTCCCTCGATGAAAGTATCTCTGTGTATTAATTCTGCATCAATAACAGCTTGATTTCAGAACAGGTATTAATTCAGTTGAAATTAGAAGTTGCCTTGATATTCCAAAAGTCTTAATATATGCAAAAACCCATCAGAAAAAAAGCTACTCGGTGTTAAAAAATTAGTGCAGGAACATATTTTTTTGTAGGAAGACAAACTTATTGACAAGCTAATTTTCAAGCTCGATTAAAGGCATAAATACTTAAGAGCTGCCTTACTGCTTCCTGCTTTACCAAATACTTACAGGGTCTGTAAGTTCTCTTGAAGTAATGCCAGAATATTTTCTACTACTCTTCTGTATTTATATGACATTGTGCACTGTGAAAGTTCCTAAAAAAATTACACCATATGCCAACATATGTGAAGCCGATGATTTTTTGTCTTTTGGTTTGGCTTGCCTCTGGACTACTTCCCTCTAGATTTCCATTTGTCCCTAAGCACTGATGCATTGGTTGCTTCTGGATTACTGCTGCCCTTGCAGTTTCAATTTCAGCTCCTGGATTGCCCTGACCCGTAGGATGGCAGAGTATTTTGGGTTGGAGTGGACCTCAAGAGCTGTCTAGTCCACCCCTTAGCAGGAGTCCAAAGCAAGGTCAGAGTGGCATTAATACAGGTTCCTTAGGGCTTCAGCTGGTCAGGTCTTGAAAACATTCAAGGATGAAAACTGCACAACTTCCCTGGGTAACTTGATCCATTACTTCACTGTACAAATGGTAAAAATGTGCCTACTTATGCCAGTCAGAGGTGCTGTGAGTTGCTTGGCTCTGTGTTTCTGACATTCTCCCCTGTATGATCTGATAAACTGCTGGTGGGTACTCCCATACCCATCACCACTCCAGCCAGAATGAGCCCAGCTCCCCCAGCCAGCTTGGCAGCCTTCCAATGAACCTAATCTAGTTTATCAATGTCAGTGTTTCACTTTGGGTCTCAAAACTGCTTACAATATTCTAGATGCAGGCTAATGACTGCTGAATAGAGGGGAATAATCTCTCCTCTTGTTCTACTTGTGCTCAAGTCAAGTCACAACCGAGGCTGCCCTTCTTTCCTGCCAAGGCCCACTGCTGACTCGTTCTTTTGCATTGTTGTTTTCCTTCCCTAATTTAGCAGTAGGATGCTATTGGCAGCATTGCTTAGCTCCTTTGTGAAATCAGGTTTTAGGAACTCTTTTGTAAGACAGTATATATATGTAGTGGTTAGTGAAATTGATAAATAGATGACACCACAAAGGGAAGGATGTGAAAACTTTTGAAGAAAGTTTTTTTCACATGTTCAATAGAAATACAAATGTTCCTTTTTGTTAACGTTTTAATTGGTGGTCTAAATTTATTTGAATTTCGGGTGGTTTAGAAGGTGGGTTTTGCAAATCAGATTACAATCAGTTCTTTTTATTCAAGGTAGAAGTTCATTGGAATGTTTTGAATACTTAGGAAAAAATTATTGCATGAGGAATGGGAGTGCTGGATGAATGTATAGGGAACCACTGTAAATCCAGCTAGATTTACTGGTCCAGGCACTGTACTGCTCAAAAGCAACACCATAGCTGTGTCCTTTATGTTAGTGCGAGGCAAGAATGCCAACAGAGATCCACAGGGCCAGGCTCAGGAGATCAAAGGGTGCTGAATACAAGGAAGAGCTGGCTGAAGGGGGAACAGTTGGAACATTGCCACTGTGACTCATTGAAGAAAATTATAGGGTTAAAATGTAGGATCCAAGAATTAGAAACAAAAAGGAGGAAGATAGGATAGGCTCCAGGACTACAAAGCAGAAGACAGGATCAGCACCCAAGGTAGACTGTCTGCAGCTCCACATTGAGAAGCCCAAGGCAACTGTGGATCTCATTATATGCCTAACAACTAATACAGGAGCTGTGCTAGAAGTAATCTCCTGAGGGACAGCTGTGTGTGATAGCTAAAGCAGAACTGGCAAAAGCAGACCTGGCTGGCTGTACCTCAATTGTCTTGATGGATGTTGACAGGAGTGACAAACGTAAACACAGATTATTGAGCTGGCTATGTATAAATTACATAACAGGGCAGATTAATCATAGCCTTCATCTTGAGTTTGTGTGTATGCAAGCTAAAGATAAACATATTGTATACACTCATTTGTTTGTGGTATATTGTAAAAACGTCCGAATTTTTTGCTTGATATAAATCTGATGTTATTGTTGTAATTATTAGTATTTGGCTTTATTTTTAATGGTAGACTTCATTAGGCAACCATTAACAAAAGTTTTAGAACGAATCAAACAATCCAGTAATATTCATTCAAATTATGTGTGGTAATAACTAAAATTTGCAATGCCTTTAGAGGCTGTGAATTCACACCGAGAGGTATAGAACATTTCAAATTGCTGTGCTCTGGCTGCTTGAGAGCTTTTGTTAGTGAGTCAAAGAACTATTGAAATAATCCAGAATGGTTCTTTAATCTTCTGGTAGCAGCACAATAGACAATTGTCTGAAACATCTTCCCAACATTTTGATCACAAAAAACATTGACCAGATTTGTATGTCCTTATGTAAATGCTAGCAAATAAAACCTGATGAGTAGACTATAAAAAAAAGAAAAGATAATAAAATAGAAAGATGTTTAGAAATCACTGACAATGTCAATTGCCTGGACAACTGCATGACTGTATAGTCCAAGATGGAAGACTGGTAACAATAGAGTAAAGCAACATGAAACACTTTATACTCCCTTTGAACTACAAGCTCCAAACCAGTTTCTTTGCAGAAATAAGAGCATCAGTGGCAGACAAGTTACAGATCTGTGTATCCTGTCAGCCATTTACTGGTAGTTCACAAAGAGGTCAAAATGTTTGCAGAGGTTGTTGTATTAGGAAGCAGAACAGGTATATATTTTTCAGCCTTACTAATCATGAATTTCTCACAAAGGACAGTAATCTCTTGAAGTTAAAATTAGGCACTAACGTCTAACTGTCCTTTTGCTATGCTCTCCAGCTGTTTCTTCTACTAACACAGATAAAAATGCTTTTAGAAACTTTGGAATACTTGTTTGATAGAATCTGTAATAATGAAATTATTTGCATTCTTTGACACTGCAAAATAGGAAAAAAAATCTTACTATTAAAATTACAAAAGCAACTTTAAATCTATCCTTCTGCTTTCAGCAGACTTCCCATTTTTGAAACAGCTTGAGAGGTTGGGTTGACTGCTTAATGGGTCGTAAAGCCCAGAATGTTGCCTTTATTATATGAGTCTTTATTGGGGTGGAAATGAAAATTTAACCATATTCCCACAAAAGAGGCCTGTATTTCCATCTTGGGGAAAGTCAGGAGATCATTTTCCTACTGTCATGTCTGGTCTTTAAAAAAGAATCTGAAAGAAACCTTCTATGTAATCTTTATAGTGTGCAGGTACATTTCACCACACCCTAGACCAACTGTCCATCCCAGGGCAGGTGTGATGCTCATCCCTGCCCTCGTACTCATGTTCTCTGCTGAGGGATATTGGAGCACACAGGGTGGTTGCTGGAGCCAATGATGGAAATCAGTGGCCATGCTGATCCAGCCATGGGGGCTGCAGTTCCCTGTCAATGTGCAGTCAGAGGGTGCAAATCCTACAGCACAGGACACAGGGACAGCACTGGAGAGGGGTGGGAAATGGTATCGGGTTTTCAGATATAATTGGGGGAGAGCACTTGGTTAAAAATTACTTTTTCAGTCTAGTATTTGATCTTGTCATGCAGTGGGTGACATTTAAAAAAAAAGAAAGTGAAATTTGGAGGAAGAAAGGAAGGAAGTATATGTAATATATGAAGATATGATGCCTTGGGGCAACTTAAAATGCACAAAAACTGAAAAAGCAGTAGCACAGAACTGAAAAAATGGTTGCATTTTACAGTTGGAGTATATGCCATGGAAGAACTGAGTACTTTTTAAAAAAATCAATATTTGCACAATGGAAGTGCCTTTTTACTCTTGAGGCAGTCAGCAAAGGAACACTTCAAAAGCTGCCTTGTATAGAACTGCAATGTAAGAAACAAAAGTGTCAGCATGGCTTCTGTCAGACAAGCAATGTGGTTCCTTTGGTCTTCTGTGCTGGAGCTACAGAAACACTAATATGCAATACACTACTGTAATCCATCTCCTAAAAAAAATTAAGTCAGATATAAGGTTAAAAGTACACCTCAGCAACAGAATAAAGGGTAATTAGGAGCGAATAATGAGTGAATATGAGATATCTCAACTTTGTCTAGCAAGGAAGACAATTTAATTTCATTTACTAGATGTTTCCTTGGTAGGCAGCTAGCAGACTACCAAGACTGTACCTCAGAAAAGATATAAACAAAACCTTTAAAAAATATTGTATGTTAAGACATTCAATTTAATGAAAGGATCAATTAACTTTCCCAGTTTTAATCTTAAAACATCCTAATGCTGTAAAAGTCAAATAATATTTCAGTGACATCTCTCCCAAGAAAAAGCATTTGATGGGAAATACCTTTA
The DNA here is from genome assembly GCA_013397245.1 of Thryothorus ludovicianus. Classification (NCBI taxonomy): domain Eukaryota; kingdom Metazoa; phylum Chordata; class Aves; order Passeriformes; family Certhiidae; genus Thryothorus; species Thryothorus ludovicianus. The sequence goes on along the minus strand of VZTB01003128.1, from coordinate 160,382 downwards.
TAACTGAGAAAAAAGGTACAAGGTAATAATTTGATGATATTTTTTCACATTATATTTCTAAAATTATTTACTTTTAAGTTGCTTTTCTTGCCAAAACAGTTCTTAGTCTTCACTATATATCACTAGATTATTACTATAGTATTGGCTAAAAAAAACCCAAAAAACCAACACAATGAGGTTGGATTTTTTTATGGAAATGTCTGATTTGTTATATACAGCACATTTCTATGCAGTAGTTTAAAAATTGACATTCTCTAGGTGTGGAAATGAAACAGAAAATCAAAAGCATGTGTTTTTGACACTTTGTGTACTGCAGAATGACTCTAGAATAACTTTGGGCAATGCCAGTTCTGTTTGCCACTTCACGTTTACTTCAGAAGGGCTCGTCTCCATGGACTGCAGGGCAAGCTCAGTGCAGGATCTGCAGGCCAAACCTGTTATTCTATGGGTCACCAACTGCAATAGGATTAACAATTCCATCAATGATTTACACGTGATGCTGTGGTTCATCTTTCTTCCCCAGAGCAGAGCACGGCGGCTCTGCCGTGCCAGCCAGCAGGCAGCAGGACCCCTGTTCCCACGGGAATTCCTGTCCTGGCTGTCCCTCAGCCTGGGGGAAGCCAGTGGCAGTGTGGCCATGGCAGCACAGGGTTTGGCACAGCAGTGGCTCTGATGGTTCTGATGGTGCTGGATGCCTGAGGGTCGCTCTGTGTTGCCTTTTCCACAGTGAGTGCTGGTAGCTCCTACACCAGGCTGTACTTTCCAGTCTTGGTAGCTTTAGGCTAAATCAACAGAAATGACATTCATAACTTTGCCTTCAATGAAGAATCATCTTAGGGAAGGTTAAGTGGGGGGATAGGACTCACTATATACACATTTCTCTAGGCATAATTATTTTTTATTTCTCTAAAGGCCTAAGTAGTTGCTGCTCTAAAAGGAGTTGCTGTAAAGGACACTCCTTTTGTTCTGGTATGATGTTCCATTATCTCTGATGATCAGGACAACTGTTTAATCATTGCTTTTATGTCCCAAACTGGATATATAAGTAATAATATGCACTGTCTTCTTTATCAAGCAAAAACATTCATGACATCAGTATTACTAGTCAGTAAATATTAAAACTTTTTAACATTATAATGACAGAGGTACTCTGAGGTGGCTAAGTTAACTTTCACACTTAAAGGCTGAGAGGGTCTTGAGTGGATGTTGATGAACACAAGTATTAGTACAGATCACGAGGAATGATAGGCTGGTGTAGAATGTGCAACCATTTTTGTAAGTGTGGAGTTATGGCTATGATTGGTCACTCTCTGTAGCAGATGTACAGTCTAACTTGCGTGAGCATTTTTTCTTTTTCATTTCCCTGTCTTAAAATGAGCAAAGTAACTGACTATTTCTAAGTGTGAAAATAATTTCCGAGGAAAGACATTGAAATGCTATTTTGAAATCCTATTTAGATGTATCTGAAATCCTATTTAGATAGTGCATAATCTTTCTGAATATTTCCCAGTGTAACATTCCTTGTAAGAGAACAGAAACAAATTATCTGTGTAGCTCATGAAGGACAGTTTTCTAAAACAATTAAAAAGGGACCAATTTAATGGCTAAACCTGGACACCTTTCTCTTCTGTTGTACTATGCAGGTCTGCCATTTTACATTATGAACTATTTTCTCCATGTGGCTGAGTACAATGTTGCTATCCCCAAGAGTTCAACAAGCCACTGATGTGTTAGGTAGAATATTTTTCCCATTGTTTTCTTTCAGTCCTGTCTATGCTGCCCTTCATATCTTTCTGTACTGTCTTATTTTCAAAAAATCATCTGGTGATCATTGACAATTCATCTTGAAGTACTATTTTCCTGAAAAGATTACAGTAGCAGCCCATCAGAATTCTGTATACACAGAAATGCCTGTATATGAAGAGAAGGAAAAATATCTTTCTGCTCTTCATTATATTTGCATATAGTGCCATGCAGAGTGGCACAGATTTAACATTAATTTAGTGCTAATGTGTAACAAAAACAAATAACCATTGTATCTTTTTTAGTTCTAGCCTGAATACTGCTGCATGATACTGTCTATGTCGTATGGGCTTACTGCTGATCACCAGTCACCTGCCAGTTCCGTGTTTGATATTACTGTTAATAAATCAAATACCTTTGTAATCTTTTAGTTTCTGAGGCACAGAACTACAAATCACCTGTAGTCCAGTCCCAAATCACCTCTATTCCAGTCCCATCCTCTCAGACTTTGCAGCCCAGCAGTTCAGGAAGATGTGTGTTTGTTTGCACAGCTGCAACATTGCTTTGTGTTTTGATTTGATAATCTTATCTATCTATTTACTCGGGGAAAAAAAAATAACATTTGTCCATTAGAAGTTCTTGTAAACAGGCTAGGCCCCAAAAGAGGCATGTACTTTATAGATAGCATGCAGCACATTCTGTCTCTTGTTTAATTTTTCATGACTGCAGTAATCATAGGCAGGCCACTAATCTCTGCTTTCCTTTCTGCACTGGTGAAACAGTTGTGGTAAGAATATTCTATGAGGATTCAGATGTCTTTTCGAAGCTTTGTGAAACTTTTAGACATGCTGGAAATTTTGTACAAGTTGAAACTGAGGAGCTAACTTGACTGGGAGAGCAAAGCAGAGTAAAATTAATGGAAGCCAAGACAAAACTTCTATTCTGTATCAGGGAAAAGCTTCATTTTAAAAGTTCAGGCAGTGTGGTGACAAAGGCAGTTTAGATAGCAGGAGGGACCAGGCCCATCGCTGATGCGTGGCAGCATGTCACAACAACACCGTGTGTTTGTCCCTTTGCTCTTGCAGTACCGGTCAGGGCGGGACGCCCACCGGGGCTCGGACAATGTCTCCAACAAGTCCTCGGACAGCGACGTCAGCGACGTCTCGGCCGTGTCCCGCACCAGCAGCGCGTCCCGCTTCAGCAGCACGAGCTACATGTCTGTGCAGTCAGAGCGACCGAGGGGGAACAAGAAAATAAGGTGAGCATGGTGGGCTGCAGTGCCAGCTACAGCTGTGTGATTTTACTAATGGAACACTTACCAATGTTTGTATTTGACATTAGCATTTTACCTAGAATGACGTTTGCAGGGATTTTGCAAAATGCTGGCTTAAATGTCTTTTTCATCTAATGCTTTTTGAAGTCCTCATGGAATTTGTTTTTAGCCAAGTTTTGTCATCTTGGATTATCTAACATATACTGAAATAACAAACATATACTGTCAGCAAGCATTAGACACACTTTCTGAAATCCATTTTGTAAAATATACTTAACACAGAAATTTGTGCCGGCATAGGCATCTTATTTCTCTTTTAAATAGAACACTGAGCTTTTATAGATGTATTATTTAATACCTACACAGACCAGTTCAATTTATTTAATATTTTCACCAATACAATTAAACTGTAGGTGTACAATCACTGAGCTGCTCTTCAACAAAATTTACGTTGTGTATCTGTGACCAAAACAGCATTTTCTTTGCCTGCACCCTGTGTGCACTCAGAGGAGCTTTGGCTTTCATTCGGTGCACAAATGAAAGGGAATTTTTCTAGAAGGTGTAACCCACCTCCATCACCTATAGTAATTCTCAGGAAATTGTCCTCTTAAAAGAAAGCATTTCCAAAAGTTAAGCATCTGCTCATATGAGCATTGTTAGGACCACATTATTTCTGTCACTTATTTCTTTCTAAATGTGAGGTATTGCCATGCAAGTTCTATTTGGATGAGGACTTATTAAAAAAATGTTTCATGACTCTCTAGTGTAGGCTGGACTCTTAGCCAGCATGACTTATGTTGTGTCTGCTTCTGTCCTGTAGTTTTGTAGTTTTTATTTAATTTCTTTTGCATTTCCTTTATTCATGCATGCTCTCTCCATGACCTTAACTTTAATTTATTCTTCTTTTTTTTTTCTTTTTGCATGCCCTTTTCAATTTTTGTTGACTTCAGAAGGACAAGGGATATAGAGGGGAAAAAAGAGGGAGGGTTGGAAGGGGATGAACAAGATGAAGTATTTCCTGAGGAGGAAGAAAAAGAGGAGGAGGAGGAAAAAGCAAAAGAGCAAGAAATTAATGAAAAAGAGGAAGGGCAAGAGGTAGCAGAGCACTGTGATAAGGAGGAGATCAAAGAATCAGGGCATGATGAAAAAGCTCAAGAAGACCAAGCTGAGGAAGGGAAAGAGGATGACAGGTAAAATATATTTCTGTTTACATAGATCTATCCTTTCTCCTGTACCAGTACCCTTCTTGTCTTCCCTTTTTATTCCCTTTGCTTGCTTGCTGCCTATGCTCTCTACAGCTCTTTTTTTTATTTGTTTTTGCTTTCAGTTGTCATGCTTTCATATTTAATCAAATTTCATTCTCAGCTTCAATGAACTTGTTCTGCATACCAAATTAGGCAGCACACCAACTTGACTCATTAATATGCACACAACTGCAGCATATTATTTTTTAAATTAGTTCAGACTAGTATTTGAGTTTGACTGTAATAAACAGTAGAAATTGTAAGTTTATTATATTTCCTACTTGAATTATTATTTCTTGGAAAAATGTTTTGTTGAGTAAAAACTCAGCAATATAAAAATTATCTTTACTTTAATTTATAGCCATACTAAAGAAGAACATTTAGATTTTTTTTTCAGTCTTCTTTGTTATGCATACTGATTGACAATCAATGTGGATAAAGCAAAATCTTACTTTTTCTTTTTTTGTTCCATGTGAATAACTCTCAAGGATTTCTATATTGTGGAAGGGTCATGAACTTCAGCTGCTGTGTTTTATCCAGAAACATTGCAGCACAACTGGCTCTGGTTTTATCGCATAATATTCTAAAATTATACATTTTGCCACAAACCCTTAAAACAATGTAAATGTCTGACATTTTGTATTGTAAAATCCATGTATGTCGCATTGAGAGAAATACATAATTCCTTGTTTCTTCATTAGAAAAAATGAATTTTAGATTTTATTAATATTCTTGAACCCATTCTCAGTTACACAAGAATGGCAGAAAATCTCAGAAAAAGACATTGTCTTTTAGCCTGACAGTTCTGCACTACGTCTAAATAACTTATGCCTATAAAATCGTGTTCATATACATTAGGGTAAGCACAGAGCAATCTGTGGAAATCCATTTTCTTTCCTTGCTACAAACTTGTACGTGCTTGTATATGCTCACATACTCAGAACAAAGGGGATACAAAGAAAGAATCAAAATGCCTAGAATCAAAATAGTCTTGGGTCATATGAACTAACATAGCCATACTACTGCCTTTATATATTGTGCTATCATTCCCTCACTCATGTTTATGCATTTTAGATTTTAGCAAAAACAGTTGTTTAGAACCAGCTGTCTTTAAGAGTGCCTTGGTGTATGTATTTCAGGGACTGCTGTATGGTAGTATGTGAAAGGATTATTAAAAGACCTTTTTATCTACCATTTCCCACTTATTTCCCAGTCAACTGGATCTGAAAGTCCTGTCTTTTAAAAGCCAGACTGTTCCTGGTTTCTGGATTTCACTCAAGCTGGTCTTTAGCCAATAAGCTGTCCCCCATAGAAAGTAAAGTCCTTTTTGAGACAGTTCCTCGTTTCCTGTGCCAGCTTGTTCTGGTTGCTAGCTGCTCTCTGCCTTCAGGAAGAAGTGGCACAAGTCTGGAGTCTCTATGCTATAAGGAAACAAGATGTTATTAGGTGGACATTGTTTAGTGACTTTTGTTCGTGTTAGATTTTGGCTCCTTTCATGGAAGTCAGTCTCTATATTATTTGCCCACATTGCACATATTGATCACTTTTAGCATGCAAGTGAATGAACAGAAAAGTTTATATTCTTTCCCATGGTAGAGTCAGTGCTCATTTTTTAGCATTGTCTGAACATTTTTCTAGGGTAAGAATCAAACAGAAAAGCCAGATTAATTCCTGGATAGGGGCAGCTATAGGTGTGTATACACATTTATAAACACACATATTTGTGTCTCATTAACATGTTGAAATATTATGACTTGTATATTCAGTGGACAAGCTGAAGGATCAATTGCCAGCATTTTTGAAAATTCAGTGCCTTATTTTCATTTGTCTGGCAATTTTTAAAACAACACATACTTGGAAATTTATTGGATAAGGTAATGACTTCAGCTTCCAAAAATTAATGTTTTCAGACAGACCACAAATATTAAAAGTAACCAAACATATCAATTAAAAATATCAATAGCTGTTTGAGAGACCCAGCAGAATAAAGGCATCCAATTCTTCCTTGATAGAATAGTAGTAAATTATCATGTAGTTCTTGAGATCTTGGGCATCAAGGAAAACTGTATTGCAGATGGGAATTTTCAAGATTTATTTTTACTTCTGTTCTAGTTTGATCTGATTTGGCAATTTTGTAGTATTGATACATGGGTGAACCAATGAAAAGAATAGATATGCCTTACATGAACACACATTTTAAACCAAAACTACTTCATTAATTCCTGCATTGGCTGGGAAACCAAACTAAACCTGTGACAACCTCAGAGGTGCATCTGGAGCTGGACAGCAGTCACCTTTCCTCTGGGCACTCTGGAATCACAATCACTCCATCATCAAAAATTACCTTTTTAAGGATACCTCATACCTCTTGATGTTACTGTGTTTATATGCTTTATGAGTAATGGTAATATTCCCACTAAGGTCTTCAATCTGCTGAGATCATGGGTGGGTTGAAATGAAACACAGACATTCATCACTAATTCATCCCATGCCTATTTCAAAGAGTACCTTGGCACAATAAAAGGCTTTTGGAGCACTGGAGTACATTAAATCAATTGATCTTTTTTTGGCAGAAATAGTTGCAACATCAGATTTTGCCTTAATTAAACCTTGTAAAACTAAACTTTGGCATATGCTTGACCTATAGGGAAATCATTATTGTGCTCTTTCTCTGCAGTACATGTTAGCAACAAAGAGTGGCTCTAGCTTTGCTGTTGAGTATTTATTATGTAGAGTTCACTGACTTTTTTTCTTACTTCATTTCCTTGATAATCTCAGGAACAAAAATAAAGACTTATTAGATATAATCTTTAATCATTGATACTTTTTATTGAAGGTAATCTGTTTAAGACTGCTCTAAATTTTATCCTTTCTTAATATTTTTCTAAATATCAATCCTAAGCATTGATTCTGATGGTCAAAATAGTTTTGTTTTACCGTTAGAATACACAGCAAATATAGTAATAGAGCAGGATTTCACTGTTGAAATACAGTAGAAAAATACAACTTCTGCTTCAAGCACACAGAGTCTAACTCATGAAATAACCTGTGAGTCCAGAGAGAGAAGCAGAGAAGAACAAAGAGATGTTCCACATGACAAAGATAGGTATAACAGCGTTGAGGACATCTTGATAACAGAGAATGAATGCTAAGAGGAAATTTGAGGAGAGAAAATAAGAAAATAAGTTTCTGGAGAGCTGCTTTCAAGCATTCAAGACAATGAGGACAAAACATGAGGTACTCGCTAACAAAATATCAAGTGGACGAGGGGCAAGTTTGATGATCAGGAGCTGATCTTTCAGTCTTGAATGCGAGACAATTGATATAAGGAACAAGTGCTAAGATACTAGGAAAAAAGGATGAATTATTAAGCTGCAAAAGAGAGTGTAACTTTTTACTGAAGTGTGAAGGAAGATGAGACAGCCAAATAGATAGGCCTTGAAACTTGTCTTTTCTCTAGTACCCTGGAAGGGGTTTTTGGGTGAATTGCCAGGGCTGGAAAAAAACACTTCAGTATCTGTCATTTGAAATGGTGAGAGAGCGGACAAAGCAATTATCTGTGTGGGTGGACAGAGAGGGCAGAGTTGGAAAATAAAAAGCATATGCAAGTCACAAAGTTTTATTATGTATTTGGAAGGAATCAGTGATATCCCATGTGAAGAAAGGAAGTTAATTCTAAAAGAAGGTAGAAGGAATTGAGCTGAATAAGTAGGAAGATGGTGCACCCAAGAAAGGAAAATCTGTAGTGGAAAAATTCAGCTAGGATGTAATTTTGCAGAGCACTGAAAAATTCAAGAAACAGAGTGCAATGTATGGCTTTAAGTAATGTATTTCTTCAGATAAAAAACCTTTTCTCTTTCTAAATGTTATTCGTGCTTTTTGTGCCCCTTTGTTAGGTATAAAGATTCATTTCACTTTCCAGTTCTAGTTCGTTCAGGAAAAGAATACTTTAGAGAATTTAATTTGTAGATTTTAAAACGGATTCCTGATGAGTATTTGTTCCTTAGTTTTTCATTAATTTGTACTTTTAGTATTTCAGGTTTTATGACCATTCCACTGTGACTGCAGCTATTAACAATTAAATGCAGTATTTTTCTGGAAGAAAAAGCATGTCAATGCATTTTTTGCAAGCTCCTTCACAGGGGTGAAAGCCAGTAATGGTTTTGAAAGTGTTATTCTGGTAAAAATATAAAAAAGTGTACAAAAGGTAGCAGGCACTAAGAATCTATTTTCAATGTATATGTGCTGTTTGGTTTCTTAAAACTATTTCAAAAGTATTTCAATGATTGTTTCAACTCCTCTGCTAGATGAAAGTTAATTGTATCTAACCTTTGTAGCCAAACAGGCCGCAAGTCTGGAAGAGAAAATGGCAGCCTGAGACTCTTTCCCCATTGCATTATCATTCTTTTAGCAGAATTGCAGTACAGGTAGTCTGTGCTTTTAACAGCGATAGAGAGATAGATAGAGAGAGAGAGAGAGAGAGAGAGAGAGAGAGAGAGATAAAGAGATAGAGAGATAAAGAGATAGAGAGAGAGAGATAGAGAGATAGAGAGATAAAGGGATAGAGAGAGAGAGAGAGATAGAGAGAGAGATAGATAGATAGATAGATAGATGGATAGATAGAGAGATGGATAGATAGATAGATAGATAGATAGATAGANAGATAAATAGATAGATAGATATAGACAGATAGATAGATAGACAGACAGATAGATAGATAGATATAGACAGATAGATAGATAGATAGATAGAGAGATAGATAGAGAGATAGACAGATAGATAGATAGATAGATAAGGTTCACCCGGTGTGATTTCTGCCTTGGAAGGCAAGATAACTTGGATCCAGTTATGTCAATGTTCAAGTAGGTTTTCAGGGAAAGCATGCAGTTTCCTGCAGCTCTCAACAGAAGATGTTGTTCTAACAACTTTTTCAACATGACAACAAAGTGATCTTGCCATTCCTGGGATGAGAATGGCAGGTTGCAGTGCAATGTTCACCAGCTCTTTCCAGCTGCAAAATGTAGCATTATCCAGGCAGTTGGGGAAGTATGATGCACTGGGTCCTTGAACAAGAAGAAGAAAATGTATTTTGTGTCTCTAACACAACTCTTCTGCAATCTTATGACTAGATAAGCAGAGCTGCTTACATATTGCCAGTCTATGTCTTTAAAATCAGTGTACGTTAGAAAAGGTTTTTCAGTAAGAATTTCCTAGTGTTGTTGATCTGGGTGGAGTATGTTAGGAGTTTATGAAAACCTCTTGCCCATTTGAAGCATACATTCAAAGCCACTACTTTTTAATTTAAGGTTTTTATCTTTAGTTTTCTACAGAAAGGCAAATATTCAAAAGCTATAAATTCATAGAGCTATTAGGTCTGTACCAACACACATGGACAATAATTTGGCCACTTGGTTTTTTACATTTTCATAGAATACATTTAGAAGAAAATTATCTGTAACTTCTGGAAAAATATTATGGAAAAATATGCAAAATATTAATGTTTCCAAACAGAGTTATATAAATAAATATATTTGTTATGAAATCTGTACTGAGAATAGAATAAAAATAATTTAAGAAATGCAGTAAAGTCACCTGTTTCTAAGTTGTCACTGTCACTAGAACCCTTGGAGACCTGTTTTTTCCTGTTATTTTGGAGTAAATACAAAAGATATATAAGCTCCTTTAAATTAGTAAATTCATTTTGATACACTGGGATATAATAAATTAATGAATTTGGAAGTACACATTATTAACTGGTAAACAGTAAAAATAAGTAATTTGAAACAATCTGCAGCTTTGATAGATGATGTCCGGAAGGGAACTCAGACATTTTTACTTTGACTGCAATGAAATATCTTTGAGACTGTTCCCTCTCCATAAAATGCACTTTTACCTTTGTTGAGCCAGCTCTGACCTGTGATCCATAAAGCACTGATGCACTCCTGATACAAAAGTTCATTTAAACACTGTGCATCAGTAGTTTAAACAAAACAAAACCACAACAAATGCAGGGAGAAAGCCTGTAGACATGCAAGGAAGCAGAGATGAAGGGAAAAATTAAAATGAGAGTTTGGAGCAAATATAAATGTTGAAATTAGTTTTTGCACCTTTAAGTGTGTTATAAAAATATTCATTTTCTGAAAATATTTAAAGCTAGATTGAATCATAAGGTTTTCAACAGAGATTTTTTTATCTTTATTTGTACGGAATTGATCTGTTGACAAGAATAGCAACAGCAAAAACTAGAAATGGGGTAGAAATTTATAAAAGCAAGGGATTGGATATGGAAGCTTAGAAGGCTTTTCTTTCTTGGACATTATGATTGGACAGATACGGCTCTGTTGTAGTGATGTATGTTTCCACTCTTTTTACCTGAGTATTATTTTAATAAAAGAGTGATAAGATTCTGTAAAATTAATACACATTCCTAAAAATGTACTCCATAAAAAATAATTCGTAAGCTTATCACTTAGCCTTCCAAGAAGCAAACCTAAAATCCTTCTTGTTATTTCCTGGAAGTATTTCTAAAATGGTACAAATACCACTGAGAGCCCAGCACTTCCCAGATAGCAGCCACAACATAAACACGATTCCTATGGAGGCCCAAGGTAAAAGAAAGGAAAGTTGCTTGAAACTTGCATGGTGTGCCAAGTACACATTGTCTCAGCAGGGATATTTGGTCATAGAGCTGCCTTCTCCAGCTCAGAAAAACAAAGATTGCAGGCTTGTGTTCAGAAAGATGTGAGACGTCTTTCCTCACATTTTCTTTTTTATGATGGTCTTAAGTTTTCTGTATGCTTTTATAAATTCCCCCAGAGACCAAAAGTGACTCAAAGTCATTTTGTCAAAGTGACAGAAGTCAGACAGGCAAGATCATGATGTCCCAGATAATGTCTCTTTGGTTGAAGTAATTACGGCTTCAGATCTCTTGCTCGTGTCCATTTAGTTCTCAGTCCCAGAAGATTAATTCAGAGACATGCTATGAGTTTTGGAGATGTTAGCAGTGCCTATTCTGACCCTGATTTTTCAGAGTCCTCAAGCAACCTGAATTTACAAGGATGGAGGAAATGTTAGAGTTATTTTATTCTTTAGACAGCTACTGCCACATATATGCTCATAAGCATTAAAATGAGCCTGAGTATATTCCCTTTGTGCAGTACTAATCAAAGAAATACAGTTTTTCATGAGTGAAATATAGATGCAGCTATAGTGAGATCCATATTGCTGACAGCAGATTATTTAAATAAAGCCCTTTCAAGACATCTGGCTGTTCCCTGTGTATTATGTGATTTTTCTCTTAATGTAATCTCAGTAGTGCATCCTGTTCAGTTCTCCTATGTCTGTTTTCCAAAGTTTTCTACTGTCCATGAGTTTTTTAAATAAGTAAATCTCCCTCACAGCAATTTTAGTTTAGCAAGATGCTAAATCATGGTACTTCTTACCCTCAGGCAAAACATGATGATTCTTACCTCTGCATATTTTTGAGCATTTCAGCCTTCAAGCCTGAAATTTTTCTCACTTTCCTGACTCCATTTTACATTATTTCTGCAGTGACTTGAAGTCTGGGGCACATACTGGATTTCATGTCTAGTTTAGCAATTCACTGCTTGCTTTTCCTTTCATAGAGCTCTATTTAGCCCTTCAAGAAACAGCACTGAACAGCACTGAGTGAGTTTGCAGTGAAGATTGTGATTTATCAGTGTTAATACAGAAAACTGGGCCCTCTCCTCCATCCCTGTTGGAACAAGACTAATTCAACAGCAGGTTGGAACAAGCACACAACATTTAACTTTCAGATCAAGTACATGCAAGGTGCATTTCTGCAAGAGAACCGTCTTGATTAAATCAGGTTGCTCGTGGTCAGTTTTAATTTAGCAAGCTAGTTGTTACCCAGCTTTTACAAACACATCTGTTTTTTTGCCAGGCTGGGTTAAAGAAGACACTCTCTAAACTCAAGAATTTGGGTATTATTCAAAGCTCACTTGGTCTTTGGCTGCAATGTACTTTATTGCCAAACCTTCAGAGCTTATATGGACCCTTTCACTACCAATGAATATGGCAGCTGACTAATGCAAGACTTCTAGACCTCAGCTAATTTTCTTGCTAGACTTTTTTACATCCACACAGAGTAAATGACTGGTTTAGTTCACTGTATCAAAGAAAGGAGTTTCATCTAAGATTCATTACTGCTAGCAGGATAATAAAGCTTTTCTAAAACTCTGTACAGGAAAACTTGAAAATTTATTGACATTAGATAAATAATTATATAATCTTCATTGTAATTGCAATTTAAATTAGCAAAAAACATCAGCTGTTTTTATTTTAAAAAGTAGCCAATTATCCTATCAGAGAAGACGAGAAATTTTATCAAAAATCTCTGAAGCTGTGTGTCTGATTCAACTGCTAGTGTTTGGAAACAGCTAGTTGTTACAGTGTTTTTCTTCATCATTCATTTGCTGTGGCTATGTTTTGTAAATAATCTACTGTTCCTACCCCAAATGATTTTGCCATTTATTCCTATTTGAAAACATTTTGCTAGAGATGTCATAGAAGAAGTTATACTTCTATTAATTTATAATAAAAAAGCAGTGTGGATAGTTTTGCATCTACCAGAGAGGGGGAGATACAGCTCAAGTCAACATATGTACTGTAGCAGGTGAGGTGTTCCTGATTTATAATGAAAGAGACCTTTGAAAAAAGAAATTTCATATCAAAATATTGTACTTATATTTTGAGATGTGGCCAATAGTTTTGTTTGAATAGTAATATACATAACGAAATGGATTATAAACATGGCTCTGTTTTCTCCCCCAGATTTCTTGTTATAATTTTAATAAAATAAACCTAATAATTGTCAGTCCAGTAGCTATTAGAGATTTATACCACCAATAAGTTAATAGAATAATTTTTGACCAAGTGGATCTCCAGAGACTAAGTCATTATAATTTTGAACCTGCAGTGTCTCTCTTTGATGTGAATTGGCAGACAAGTGTGGATATTGGCCGGAAGCGTTGTTCCCATGGAAATGCTATTTCCTACATCACAGCTGTCCCCATAATGCTGTTTTTGTTAAATTTCTTCAGTAAATTAATGAAATAAGAGCATCTCTGATTGAGTTAACAGGTCTTCTAAGAATGGAACTAGAATTCATCTCCTGCTTGTAAAAAGCAGTAAACAAAGTCTTCAGTGGGTCTTCCAGTCTCACGGGAGACATATATTAGAAAATATCTATTACAACAATTGAAAAAATTGTTAAAATCCTTTCACTATGACATCACAGCCCACAGCTGTACTACACACTTGGCAACATGGATTTCCAATATTATGGATACCTTATTTTCATTAGGGATCATTACCAGACAACTAAGCTGGAAACCAAGAATATTAATTTTGCTTTGACTTTGAAATAAAGAAATAAAGAAACCTGTAAAGTCTTCCAAATTACTTGTGTAAATCTGATTCTCTGACACATAAACTTATGCCAGAGCAGAGATTACAAGTTATAACTGCCAATACTTCTGTAAAGATGACTGAAAAATACAAACAGCATCCTCAAAAATCCTACCAACAATATACAATATACAATGGATTGTATTGCTATCTTCTTCACATTTAAAAGTATTAACAGTACTGCAGATTGGGAAAATGACTGTTCTTCATAACACTGGTTTTAGTAAAGTGTATTCATTGATAAGTGAAAAAAAATCAAGTTTTTCATAATAATTTTAGTCTATCAGTCATTGGAACAGATAAGATCTGTTACATCTTTACTTAGTCTGTGTAGAATAAGTGATATTCTTTGTAATTGGTTAGTGATTACAAAGTCATTGGGTATAAGGATTCTGTACTGCTCCCTGTGCTCTTTCTGCCACTGACTGGTGTGGTTCAGATCCAGGGCCTGATTTAAAAGACAGTTTTATAAATCTTTAGCAGTACATTTCTACTGCAGAACTTACCAGGTTAGTGAAGAGGGAAGAGGAAGCTGAGTGATAGCTCTGGGGTTCCTGTCACTGGGACTTACTTTGAGCTGGCAGATGGATCATATCATGTGTGAGGTTTTTAGTTTGTGTTTTGGGATGCATTTTTTGGGGTTTCTAGGCTAAACAAAGGATTCCTGATGAAATTTGGCACTTGCTGTATGAATCAGTCAGTTTTTTTGAAAATATTTCTGTTTTTGTAGACAAGAATCTTACCACAATGCCTTCTAAATCTGTAACTAATTCAAAAACTGCAGAAAAAAACTGCAGGTTTTTACCTATGACAACAGGATGAGATTTTCCATTTAGTACATACATTACAATGAGCATTTATTGTGTCTGCACCTGTTTCATGGAAAATATAGCAGCCAAAAATAGTACCAAATAGTTCTAAAATTAGTATTGTCTTGTAGGATTATTAAATGCTTTCAAGTCCATCCACAACTGAGAGAAGTAGGATGAAGCTTCTGACTTGTTTTTTACAACTTAGCATCCAAAAGTATTGAGTAAATCAGGTTTTTATCTGGTCCCTGTTTAGGGTCTAGAACATTTGCCCACAATGCAGTCCATCTTACCCAGTGCAAGAGTTACAAGCTGTATACTGTCCCAGGTAAAGTGGCTTCAAATCAGTTTCCTTGCCTTTAGGATGGGATTCTTTCACACTGTGGAAACTTCCTTCTCCTTAACCCAAACCTCACAAACAGTTTCTTTACATCTTTGTCAGATATCAAGGAAATGGTCTGCCAAAAGCAGGAGATAATAAGACTAAATCAAATATCTTCTTGTGAGACCTATTTCTCTGCTTCTCTCCTATGGAGGTTTCCTTAGGCACTTCATGGAATTCCCCTCTGGCTATGCAACAATTCCAGACAGGATTGTTTTCCAAGTAGCCAATTCTAATCATTGTTTTTCAGAAGTTTCTCATAGTTTTCTAATCTTTCTGTAATTCAGTACAAATATTGACAAACTGGAGAGAAAAACCAGATCGTTTCTGATTATCTGCTTGAGTCTTGAAGACTTTGAAAGCACGTTTTTTTTGGTTTTGAAAACAGGACAGTCTCTGCAAAGGGACAGTGAAGATTAATGTCTTTAAGAAATTCAAAACCTTAACACTGTAATTCCAGAAGGCTGTGTTTGAACAGTAATTTTATAGTTGCTTACTGTTTTTCTTTAAAAGCATTCAGAAAAAGCTTATGGGCCAGAATTGGGCTGATGAATACCATAATTTGAAAACAATCTGAGATTTCTAATCCCATCAAGTAATTTAAGGCTAAGTCTGGACCAGTAAGCAAGATAGGTCCATGACATCCTTGATCATTCTATGTTGTTTAAACAGTTTGTGTTCTCTTTGGCGTAGCTTTGGACTGGGCACGCTGCTCAGGTGCCCCTGATTCAGATCAGGGATGATTCAGGAGATAAATTTGGGTCAGTTTCCTCCAGGCAGGATACCTGATAAAACCCTGCTTTGGGGAGGATGTGAGCTAGTGTAAGCCAGCCTGCTGTGTGTGTGCAGGCTGTCCAAGCCTGAGAACAGGCCTAGCACATTTGATTAACTGCTCCAGGTGTGGCACAGAGCCCTTCACTGGCTACAAGGACTATATTAAATTTAACAGAATCGTAGAATATCCTGAGTTGGGAGGCACCCAAAATAATCATCAAAGTCCAACTCCTGGCCCTGCACAGAGCAGCTCCAGGGGTCACACCGTGTGTCTGAGAGCATTGTCCAAACACCTTTTGAACTCTGTCAGGCTTGGTGCTGTGACACCTTCCCTGGGGAGCTGTTCCAGTGCCCAACCACCCTCTGGGTGAAGAAACTTTTTCTAATATGCAACTTAAACTTCCCCTGACACAATTTCAGGCCATTCCCTCAGATCCTGTCACTGGGACCACAGAGAAGAGATCAGTGCCTGCCCCTCCTCTTTCCCTCACAAGAAAGCTCCAAATTGCAATGAGATCTCCCCTCAGTCTCCTCTTTTCCAGAGTGAACAGACCAAGTGATCTGATCTGCTCCTCATACAGCTTCTCCTCAAGCCCCTTCACCACCTTTGTTGCCATCCTTTGGGTGCCCTCTAATGCCTTTACATCTTTCTCATTTTGGCACCCAGAGCTGTCCCCAGCACTCGCTGTGAGGCTGCCCCAGCTCAGAGCAGAGCAGGACAATCCCCTCCCTTGCCCAGCTGGCCATGCTGGGCCTGATGCCCCCCAGGACAGGCTTGGTCCTCCTGGCTGCCAGGGCACTGCTGCCTCATGGTCAGCTTGCCAGTGATCCCCAGGTCCCTTTTTGTGGTGCTGGTCTCCAGACTCTCATTTCCCAGACTGTACATACAATCCTCATCCTAGGTGCAGAATGCAGCACTTTTCTTTATTAAACTCCGTATAGTCGGTGATTTCCCAGTCCTCTGATTTGTCAAAGTCTCTCTGCTGAGCCTCTCTAGGTTCAAGGGAATCAGGAGTTCCTGCTAATCTAGTCTCATCAGCAAACCTACATAGAATACCTCTGACATCACAGGTATCTCAGTCTGACTCTCAGTTGGCTAACATAGTATACCTTTAAGAATATTATTTAGTGGCTAGGGCTCTCATACTCTACCATTTGCTTTAAATTACAAACATATATAGATATCTTACTGTAATGTCTTTCCTTAAGTCTTATTTTTCTCTTTTTTTTTTTTTTTAAGGACTTTCTGCTTTAGTTTTGAGAATGTATTTATGTAAAATTGATGCATCTTTTCTTTTTTCTTTTTTCACTGGAAAACTGAAGTGTCTGAAACAATATTTACACTGAGTCCTGTCTGCGACTCTTGGTTTCCTCAAGAGGTTTCCTGGATTTTGGGACAGTGCAGGAAGCAATGTTCCTGTGTGAGCTATGCCCTTCATCCTGCTCTTGCTGGTAGTTTGATCCTGTTAAGCCAAAGGCAATAGCCTGGCTGCCACCTTCACTCTGCTCTTGCTGTGGGCTGGGGTTGTGTGCTGATTTTGTTCTTGTTTTGGTTCTAATAATGGTATTATTATTATGTCATTATTATTTGGACTAGGATAATTACTTTATCCCCCTGCCCCCTTTATTTTATTCTCCCCCCACAGGATCTGGTTGTATATTCTCTTTGCTGAGGATATTTTAAAAATTATTATCTTATAAGAGACTTTGAGAACCCTATTTTTACTGCATATGCATTCATTAACTCACACAATTTCATAAATTACTTTTATATATGTCTGTTTTAAAATACTATTGAACATACTTAACTGGATATGTGTAAGATTATGTTTGAGTATCTGTACATATAAAGAAAACTTCCAGTAATTTCTATTTCCTGTTAAGGAAAATGTTGTATGATTTACTCTCTAAATTTTACTCTGAGGTCAACCTTTCTGTTACCCCAGAAAGGAATCTGACATACAACACCCAGTTCTTCTGAGGATGATCCATTTGTGGCACTGTCAAAAGTCAGGCTGGGTAGTAGGATAGTTTCTGCTGGAGAAGGTATCAAGTATCTTCCAAGAAAAATTAGTGAGGGAGGGTTTGGATAGCCAGAAAGAATTCAGAGTGCTGATGAAGGAACTGCTCATGACCACTTTGGGTTTATTACTAGGCTCAGAACTCTCCTAGTATGTATTTCTCAACCTTTTTTTTGCTAAGAGTGGAACTGAGATAAAACCAAATCCCTGCTATGGGATGGATTTCTCCAAGGGCTGTATGCTGGTTGAGACTGTAGCAAAGATGTCTTCTCTGCTGCTTTTAGAGAAGGGGAAAACCCCCAAACCTTTAATCAAAGAAAGTAGTTTTAGAGCTCAACTAGGAAAAAAAATAGAGGTTTGTGAATGAATTTTTTTATCAGCCATTTGTACTAGTATTTGCTATATTGACGTAAATATAAATCCCTTTCTCCTCATTTGAATTCCCTTTCTACCTTTCTCAGTAAGTTGGCCCAGAGAAGGTGTCTGACTGAAGTCTGCTTCAATGCTGGCAGGAGTACACAGCAAAACATTTTGTGATACAGAAGCCTTTAGTCAGCAGCCAAGAAGCAAACTTTAGTAATTCATAGTACTTTCATAGCTAACTGCACAGTGAAACTGTTGTGTTTCAACCTCTTTGAACACTGATTTCTTTAATAAGGGCAACTATTGTAATCCATTCCACTTAAATAGAGCTATACATCTTGAAAAGGACACAGAAAGTGCTTCAAAGGCACATTCAACTCAGGGAATGGTGACTTTCTCTTCCTTGTAACTTTTATATTAAAATGCAAAATATTTCTGTTTCCACTGATGACATATGACCTTTATTGAATGGTAATATCACTTATAAAACAATGCATTACTATTTTCCATATGACAGGAACTCACTGATTTTTTGGTATTATTTTTGAAAAAAGGGATCACTGAAATAGGTTGTTCTGCAAGCAGTGAAAAATTTCTTTCCCCCACCAGCCTGTATATGTGAATGAGCTTCTACTAGGAGAGATTCAATAATGACTTCTGCAAAGAGGCATTCATAAGATTTCTCTCCAGGGATCTATTTTCAAAAGAGTTCTAGAAACTAAATAACTTTAGTTTCCTATTGCTCTGTTAAATTTGGCCTGATTTTAAAAAATACTGAAAAGAGAGAGACCTGACTCAAAGCACACATTAATATTTCCTTTGAGAAATTTGATTAAAAATAGCATTTTTGGATAAAGGGCTCTAATTTTTTGATTCTTAGTAAAATTTTGCTTAATATAAAGATACTAGCTCTTCACAGCAATGTTTTTTCTAGACCTCTAGTATTTTTTGCATGCAAGATAATGTTGAAACTGGGAACTAGTTTCTGTGTCATCTGTTTTCTTAGACTGAATTCTTAGAGGGGTTAGTTTGGTAAAAAATACAGCATGTGATGTTATCATCTAACAAGTTAACATCATGCTAAAAAGACACAGAAATACAAATTCTCTTTTACTGTTTCCCTGCCCTCCTCTTTACCCACATCCTATCCCAATCTCCCTTGGTGAGAAATGTACCAGTGAGAGTCAGTGCATACTACAACAAAGAGAGCTAAAAGAGGGCAAGAAAAAAGCTTTCAGGTTACCACTACATTCAGTCTTTTGTGATTTTGTGTCCAGAAAAGGCCACTGTGGCTCTCTCTCAGCTTTGTTTTGTGCTTCTCCATCTGCTGATCCAAAGTCTCATTCATATTTTCCCTTGTAACTTCCCTGAGAGGTACACTCAGTATTTTTTTCAATGATAAAGGTCTACTGCTGTGGATCAGCTCTTAGCTTTCTCTCTGGGTTGTGGCTAAGCTATAAGTCTTCATTTACTTTTGAGTGTACTGCATTAAATCCACAGATAAACTATTGACAGAACATGTATTGCAAAAATCTTCCTAAAGAAACTAATGCCTTCATTTTATGAAATAGATTTAAGGCCATTATAGGTAAGGGAAAAGAAGTATATATTTTTTCTATACTCACAAAAATTTGCTCTAGAGACATTTGCTGAGCACTAAAGCTCTAGGAGCAGCTTTTGCATGTATTTGAAAATCTGTTTAAAAAGCAGAAAATAATCATTTTAGCCTTTATATATTGGTGATTTAACAAAAAATCCTTTCCCCTGGGTTCCAGAGATATTCCACAGGTTTGTGGATTGTTTAAAATGGCATCTCATGGGGACTTTTTGGTGAGGAGCACTGTACTGAAAACAATAATAACAGTCTAAGTTCTGTCCAAGAACTTCTTTGAAGTAGAAAACTCTCTATATATTTTCAGACCCACATGTACCTCAGAGCTTCCAGTTCTGGATAGCTGTTCAGACACCTACCAATTAGATATCAGGAAAAAATTTGGATAAGTGCTGCTGTCATCAGTGTAGATTGACATTTCTGAGGAAAGGAAAGGTCTCTTAGCCTGGACCACTGGAGATCAGGTTCCTCTGGGATGTGTGAAATGCTGCAGCAGTTTAGCTGCAGCCACATAGAGCACATTTACACAGTCTCTAAACGAGTACAAAAGATACATTAGAATTGAATTCCATTTTATCTGTACTGGTGATCTATGTCACATAACAGTCAAGTGTTGTGTGAAATACATGGCTAGTACCTGTATTTGTTGATGCAGAGATGGACAAAAAGCCTATGGATGTTCATTATTGTACAATGACTGAATTAAACCAGACTACTGAGAACATCCTTAAAATATCTGAATGTTTAGTAACCAAAACTGGGCTTCAGACTGATGTTGTTTTCCACTCAGTAATGAATCAAATGTCTGTTTCCCAGAGGAATATAGGTTATTTGTGTGTATATATTTGAGAAGAAGAGATGCACAGCACTAATGGCAGGACTTAAATTTTCCAAACAAAAAGTGATTAAATGATGCATGGATCCAATAATTCTTTTATGGATTATATGGTGGTAGTATATAATTTTGCTGGTATGCTTTTGCTGGTAGTAAAATTTAAATCAATCAGTAAATAAGTAATTGTGTTATTCAGAACACAATTTTGATGTGTCAAGTATTTTCATAGTGGACCAGCCAAGAACCTAGAATTAAAGTGTCTCCTTTTACCTCTTAAAACCAAACCCTACCTGTGTGATTAGCTGCTTTTACCCTCAGTCTCCCAAAACCTTCCATCTGAAACCTGTCCTTTTCTGTCTTCCCCTTTTTACTCTTTGTCTGCACTGTTTATCCGTCAACTGGCTGACAGTGTCTTTACATCCAAAATGCAAAGCAGACAGATGGCCATCTCAGGAAAGAACATGACCAAGAGCACCAGCATCAGCGGGGAGATGTACACGCTGGAGAAGAACGATGGCAGCCAGTCGGACACGGCAGTGGGCACTGTTGGTGGTGGCAGCAAGAAGAGGCGCTCCAGCATCGGAGCGAAGATGGTCGCCATCGTGGGGCTGTCCAGGAAAAGCCGCAGCACGTCACAACTCAGCCAAACTGGTAGGAACTTCATTTATATTTTTTTTCTCTCACATTACTATTTAAATGTACATAATACTTATGTATTACAGTTTAATCATTTGAAGATCCTGTTGGAGTTTCCTCACCAACAATATTCTATGGAATGAAGAAAATGGTCAATTATATTTTTTTTCTCTGAACATTTACTAAACTTTTATTTTAGGCAAAGATCCTTTACAGGTTGGACTGAAGCTTTTATTTTCTGCTTGCTGGAACCTGTTCAATACACTAATTCCATACTTTTCAGCTTTTCAGGAACCAACATAAGCTGTGCTTCCTTTTGGAGGATTCCTTCCTGTGAAGGGTCACTGAAATGTTGTGAGATGCTTTTGGTTTGTCACAGATAGTGTTTGCGTATTTCAATGTGAGGTTTCTTCACCTTTGAACATGCAACTTTATTTTGAAACAAAACAATCTTCCTGAACAAAATTATATATTATATTATTTCAGTGCAAATGTTTTATTGCATTTTAATTACTTTCTTTTCAGCCTACAAGAGCATTTGCCATCCGTAGAAATTTTCCTTATTTCTGTTTCTCTCAATTCAAATTGGATACTGAAATGTGCCACCTAGGAAAATGGAGAATCTTTCTGCTTTGATGCCTAAAGCATTTAAAATTTTACATTTTTTTTTTCTATTTCTTCCTATTTTGGGGAAAATCCATATAATGCACTCTGAAAAGCTCAATGTGAAATAATGACACTGTATAGGACAAATATATTTCACATGGAAAAAAGTTATTTGTATTTTAATAACATTCATATAAAAGAAGCATTTAAGCAATTTATATAAGTATGCATATATATATATTTTAAGGTACATACAGAATGTATATTATATTTTCAGTATTTAAGAAAAGCTGTTGTGATGTTTTCATATGGTTCAATGTAAGTTTACAGTGCCCTGCTGTGTGATGTCCCATCTGAAGGTCTCTATCGTGCTAACCACAATTTAAACAAGGATAACAGATTTCTCAGTTCCTTCCAAACTGAAGTGATAAGAGTTTTAATGTACAACAAAATGGAGCAAAACAATGATTTGCACTGTCAGAAACTGTGGTAAATTTTTTAAGTAAACTTTTGTGGGGTGTGGGTGTGATTTTAAGTACTGCAAGGAGTAGAACTAAAAAAGAAAGGAAGGAAGGAGAGGTAACAGATTAGAAGGGGGTAGGGAGCTTGACTGTGTGACATTGAATGCATAGGAGGGAATGAAGAAGAGGGGAAAGAATGTATAGGGACAAAGCTCTGGATATCATGCAGACACTGGTGACTCCATCAGTAGGCAACTTTTTGCAGCAGCCTTGTGTTCTTCCAGCTCTTTCCATAACTTGCAGGTTATGGAAAGGGCAGGTTCATGAACAGTTCTATTTTCTTTAAATAAATGACAAATAAAAAATGACGTCACCTTTAGACAGATCCAGGAAGTGTCTGGTTAGGCAAGAAAAAAATTCACTTGCTCACCTGGAAATCTAAATTTTTGTCTTATACAGAGCTATGTAACTGTATAGACGCATTTGAATATCAAATCATATACAATGCACTGCATTACTCTTTATGATATATTCTGGTGTCTCTTGCCATAAGAGCTATTAAGTGAAGAATGTCAGCTCTTTGTTCATTGCTCAAGCATGTCTCAGCACTAGAGAGAATCTGTGTTGTGTGTCTGGTCTAGGTCTGATTTAAATACCATGCTGTCTTTGTGATTTGGTGCTTTTAAGCTGAATTTTTCTCTCTGTTGTATCCAATCAATTGCCCAGTGACTGATTGGATGCTTCAGTCAGGGTCAAATGTGGAATTTAACTGTCTCAAAGAGTACCCAAACTCTTTAGCCCCGCTGAGGGTGAACGGGGTGTTCTGACAAACTCTCGAGTGAGGAGCTGTAGTTCAGTGCTGTTGGAAGAGTCACAGGAGCAGGAGAGCCTGCATGGCTCTGGCTGCTGTGGGCTCTGGCTGCAGCCCCTCTCCCTCGGCTGCTCCCTGGGACAGCCTGTGCCCAGGGCCGGGCCCGAGCAGCCAGTGCAGCTCCTGCTGCCATCTCCTGAAAAAGGCCCTCGTGCTGGTTGGGTACAGGGATACAGGTGAGGGTTGAGGGTTGTTTTGTAGAGCTGTGGCTGCACACCTGCAGCCTGCACACCTGACCAGCGTCTCCAAGGGGCCCTGTCTGGTGGCCACATGTGGCTGCTGCTACAGGACAGGCACGAGCATCTTTAAATAGCTGGGTCACACAGGCATTGCTGGTTGTGGTGAGCCCATGCCAGGCCCTGGATGAGGTGTGTGCATGGTGCTGTGTCTACAGTGACACAGCATGATGGCCTGTTGGGTTGGTGAGGGTGAGGTCACACCATGAAGAAATACCTTGCCTGTCTTCAGATTCTTCACAATGAGAGCGCTGAGACACCAGAACAGGTTGCCCAAAGAAGCTCTGGTTGGCCCACTCCTGGAAATGTTCAAGGCAAGGTTAGATGGGGCTCTGAGCAGCCCAAGTGAAGGGTGTCCCTGCCCCTCTGCAGGGGGGTTGTAGCTAGATGGTGTTTACTGTCCCTTCCAACACAAACTGTTCTGTTTCCATCCATTGGTACATTTTACAGAAAATGTAAATGCACCAGAATTGTACATTGATTCCAGAGGATTAAAACTTGCAATTAAGGTGTTTAATGAATTTATAAATTTCTCTGGCTTGTCTCATCATGCTCCTTTTCTGGTAGGTGCCTGCACAATGAATTGTGTATTGGTACAAACTGGAATCAAAACGCTAATTTCCTGTAGTTGTCCAGTAAGTATGGTTTTCTGGAACTGCAAGGCAGGAGATATCAGTGTCAGGGCACTGTAGAAATTGGTTTAAGTATAAAAGTTTTTTAGGTACTTTCTGAAGATATTCAATGGGCTGGCTACATATCTCCTTACACCTTAGGCTTGAAAAAGCATACCAATATCAGAAGATAACACTACTTCTGTAGAAAATTGTGTGTTCATATGGACAAGAGTGTAGAAATTACTATCTGTATCTCTGAAGCTTTTTTCAAGTGTTTTGTAAAGTATAATTTTAATTCAGTGGTTTTCTTCATTCATATTTTATAACTAAATCTATGCCAGAAGTTTTTCAGAAAGTAGGTCATCGTAACTGTTTTCAGGACTGTGTATCAGACTTACAATACATGCCATATAAGGTCAATTTTAAATGTCTTTTCAAATTATATTTATATAGTTTCTTGTTATTTGTCATAGTGCTAAGAAATTGACACTCAAAATAGATACAGAAATGTATTTTTTATTCTAGTCTATAGTCCTTTACAGGTAGGAACAATTGTTTTATGGGTAAAAAGCATGACACAAAAGTAATTTTTCTTAAGGTAGCTTTTACTTAAGGCTACAGTAAATTACAAGAAACTGAGGAGTAAAGTTGCAAGATAAATTAGAATTTATTTAATTTCTGTTTCCTGTACCTTTCCAGTGCTCCAAAAATATCTGAAGGTATACTCCATATTCTTGAGTCAAGCTGTCAATTCTAGAAGCTGACATTTGATGGGTTAGAATGATTTTATGTTACCATGCTCAGGTCCTGATTCCACAGACACTCTTCCTTGTGGAAAAGACAGATGAAAATAGAATACAAAATGCAATTCTTAACAAGCTTAGCTATTCATATGTGGAATGAAATTGTTTTCTTCCTGGTCAGCCCTGAGGGAACTGATGATAAGACTTCTATACAGATGCAGACCTAACTCTCAGTTTATTTCATTAATAATAAAATCTTTGTCATCCTCTTATTATGCAATCTTAGGCATCCCTTTCAATTTATACACACTGTCTTTGGCAGGCAGACACCTGGGTGCCTTCACTTCCCTTACTTAGCTGACATTTCTCTTTTAGTGAGGTAAATATTTCATCTTTTCCTTAGTGAGCTGAAACCTATTGTGTTTGTGGGCTGATTATATCCAAGAGCCAAAGCAGTTTAATGCATGTTTTCAGAATCTGGGGCACTCCATGGGTCACATATACTGAAACATTGGGTATGTATGTTTGGTGACCCGTGCAGGGCCCAGTGCACCCTCAGCGACTGAGTCCTGTCATGCCTTTGGATATGTGATTAAACAGATATCACATCGGTCTCAGAGCAAAAGGTTCGAGAGAGATTTTATTTTATTTGTGATATTTTGGATTTTGAATTTTTTGTTTGAATTTTGGATTCTTTATGGTTTGTAGGGTGTTGAAACAACAGTCTAAAGTGCTGTACTTTTGAGTAGAACAGTCTCACTTATGTCTGTTAGGAACCAATGTTGTAGAGCAATTTCCCCAACTTATGGAATAATTGAGGGGAAATTATTGGTAACATTGGTCTCTTGGTGTGGTATAGAACTTCACATTTCTCAGTTCAAAATTTGATTCCTATAAAAATAGTCTTCTACTACTTATATAGTCAATGTGGTTCCTATTAAAAAGAGATCACTGTAATCATGGTAACTAAAGGAAAACCTACATTGATTGCCTTTCATTGTTTCAAGTGAGATAGTGTATTATAAGCATACAGTTTAATGAATAAAAGTGTATTTGTTTGCATAATAGATGTTATTTTCTATCCTTAGAATTAATTTATGAGGTCAAAATGGCTGAAATTATGATCCACTACTTTTAATTTGGACATGTATTTTAATTTTTAAAAAATCATATATATAATACAGGCAATTTGAAACAAGACATTTGTTTGGGGATTCATTTCTTCTCCTATTCCAGAGACAGACTGCTAATGTAATAGATTGCTTTAATGTGTAGTATTGCACCTACATCAATATTCTTGATGTGTAATCTGATTTACTTTCAAAATTAACTCATAATATGTTGATAGAAATAAAGGATTAGCAGCTGACAAGAGATTAGGGCAAGTTTATCTTACTCATTAGTTGAGAACTGTGAATTGAATCCTTAACCAAAGAGAAAGCACCAATATAATAAATACATTAACAAGAGCATTAATCAGCTTTTACTAAAAAAAACTCTGAAAAGTATGTTAATAAATAAAGAGACTAATTACAAACTAAAAAGTATTTAAAATATCATTAAATTCTGTTGTTTTCCTGTACATGTAGGAAAAGACTAGGGAAGGAGATATGGCAGTAGAAAATCAATGCAACTCTCCTTAACAGATTTTCTGTAGAGGAAGTAGGTGAATATTTGAGTCTTCACATGTTCACAAAGCTTTTCTGAGAGATGGATGCAGTGAAAACAAACACAGAGTTGAGATGCCAGAACAGAACTCCAGCCAATGCTAGCTATGATCTTATAGAAGTCCTCTGGAAAAAATTTATCACACACACAAAGTGTGGGAGACACCTTATGCCATATATGAGGAGAAATTCCAGGCAGATGAGAAGGAAGCCCTGTGGTAAGACTAGGGAGTAAGAATAAAAGGCTTAATTTTAGGAAAAAGGTGTAGATTAAGAACCCCAACTGAGCCATACTACCTCAGTCAAAAATAACTTATCAAACTTTTCTGTAATATAGTTATCAACTCAGTGAGGTTTACACCTGTAAGATTTCCATCTGCCTGTGGTAAAAGTATAACTAATCCCCCTGGTTGTAGGCATTTATGATATTAAAAACCCTTACTTATCATTAAAAAAATGATTTTCTACATTTCTTTACTTAAGAAGAAAATTTCTTATATTACTACTTGAACTCATTAATAAGGGGCAAAAAAGGAGAAAGTTCTAAGTGAGATCAGAACATTTAGATTGACCTTCCACAAGATTTTTTTCTTTCCATAATTAGAGGTAAAAATAGAGAGAAATGTAGGGTGATCTTTCTTGGTAAGAATACTGCTAAACTATTTTTCTTCTTCAGAGCAGAAGAATTCTCATAAGATCTCTGCTAAAAAGAAAATATACATCTCACAAAAAAACCCAAACCATAAAGCTGTTTGATTTCTGGTTTTGCAGTAAACAAGATTTGGGGGGTTTTGTGTTGTTACATAAGAAAAAAATTTAGGTTTCCTTAAGAAAGTTTCCATTTAAAAACTCGTTTTGGGATTTTGTAATCCCTGAGTTAACATGTGATATAATATATGAGAATTTCTTGTTCATTATTCTGTGAAAGACGGCTCTGATTTCATTTGACTGAAACTTGAGACTGAAAAGAAGAATTTTATAGGGCAATCTCATACCTTGGCATTGGTTCAGTTTTCGCTTTGCCTGAAATGTCTGGGATACTTATCTGTAGTTACAGTTCTGTGTATATATGCAGTTTATACTTCAAGGAAGAAAATCCAGTCAGGTTTTTTTCTCAGTTTAAATAATATTTCTAGTTTTGTCAGTTTTGTACATAGCTACCTCAGTGAATACTCTCTGTATTATTCTGGAAGGATGATATTCATCTATCCATTGCTCCTTGAACCATCATCACTAAATAACATTGTGCTATGAAGGGACATTTACTTCAGATCTTCAAAGGCCAGCAGAAAGAGGGCTGTAGTACTTTGCTGTTGAACAGTTATCAGAGACATGGTTTGCACACCAAAACTAAATAAATATTACAGTTTTATTTACAGATTTATTAGGGCTGCATACTTTTTTAATTCAATGTTTCATAATAATACAGGATTTCTTTCCATGTATTTAAATGGAATGCAAAATTAATTGTCTTTTGGCAAGTTGTATCTTAATGTTGAATTTATGTTTGACACTACCCATGCTATCAGTACTATTAATAACCCTTTGATAAATGGAATTCTCTTTCTAAGGATAGAAGTGAATTTATAGAATAATTGCCTGAAAGTAAGAAATCATGAGAACAGCCTCAAAAGGAGGTGGTAATAGAGGCATGCTGTGCAGACTAATTCAGAACAGCTCTCTGGCCTTGACTGGTGTCCAAGTTAATGGATGCTGCTGCCTTAAAGCAGTTCAGTTGGACTGCCCTCTCCTGCTGCCCATTCCAGCTGCAATCCCTGGTCTCCGTAGGATAAAACAGGGAGGGAGAAGTTACAGAACTTCTGCTTTTAAACACCCCACGGGATGTACAGCTGGTGGGAAATGCTGCAGGTACTGAGTGCATGGTGTAATTCATATTTCCGGGCGCTTTGTGTGTAATGAGCTGAGCAATGACTCACAGTGCTTCTCCAGGCTCTTTACACTGGCTTTGTCTTCCATGAACAAGTGTGATGATACTGTCACCCAGAACTTACATGTGCCACTAACACTAAACTCCTAACAGAACTCTACGGGAGAAATTACATTAATAGAGTAACTTAAAATTATTTAGGTGTACCACTGATGAATACACAGGTAGCCATTTCTTGATCAGGAAGCTGAACCTTTTGCTCACAATTAAATTACCCTAACTATTAACCTACAGTCAAATCTCTTATCCATACTTTATTTGTGATATTGGGTCATACTTTTTCTTTTGCTAACAAAAACTTCAGTTTGTGAAATAGTGCATCTCAGGTATGTGCCAGATGGGGTACGCCAGGTGCTGTCCTTCAGCGAGGGAGGGGCTCTGAACACAGATCTCCAATCACAGGTACATGTTGGTTAGTTGCACTATGAGAGAGACTTTTGGTCTCTGCTTCTCTACAGACATAATAAAATAAAGCAGCAGCCAAAACTAAGTTTCTTGATTCTGCAGCTGCATTTTTAAAAGCTTGCCAGACCTGTCCCTGAGGCAGAATGTGCAGGACCTGTGTTTTCTGAATGCTCTTGTGTAGGATAGGGCCCTGCCACCTCCGTGGTGTCAAGTCAGTTGTTTCTCAGCATGTACAGAACCAAAATTAGAAGGAGAATTAGGGTAAAAATACTGAATTTAGGGGACTTATGCATCACTGGGACTATGAGCAGGATTTTCCTATTTTTTTGCTTTGGAATGGGATGTCAGTTTCCTATGCATTTTAGGAACTTGTATCCAATACTAAACTGGTTTTCATTTGTATGTGACTTTGCAGCCTGTATAGAGAAGTGAGACAAATGCAGGGGAAGATAAGAAAAGAACAGAAAGGAGAAATTACCTGAGACCAGGAGAAGTCAATGGAGTGCCATAATATAAATTTAAAGCTTGTCAATACTTTCTGTTTTACCACAACGAAAAGGATTTTGTGAAATTATTTTTTTCTGTCCTTCTGGATTGTACATTGTGCATCTTAATTGTGCTATTGGAGAATTCCAGGTTAAAGTTCTAATTTTTTTTTAAATGTGAGAAAGTAAAACACATTCTTATACTTTACAAATACCAAATGGTTTGGCAATGAATAGTAAGGAAATTGAGAGATTAAAGACATCCCAAATGCATCTAAATTAAGTGGAAACATGAGAATCTAGCTCAAGGAGTGCAGTGGTGAAATGTATATTTTTGATACAGTATTTTATATTCTGGTAGTTTACAACCAAGGAATTCCTACATGTTTTTTTTTTAAATATCAGTACACAATTTGTTACTGCCTTTTGAATATCGTTTGAACAAAGTGATACAACATTTTCCATTACTGTTAGGCATATGTGAGTTCAGTTAAACTTGTTTTGCATGCTCAAGGAGCAAAAAAATTATCATTGAGAACATTTCATAGAAGGACAGAAACTTTTAAGTTGTTTGCAAACTGTTTGTAATGCAGTCTATCTAGGAAAAGGTGAATTTCCCCTTAACAAATGCAAAAAAAACCCTTATCACCTAAATAATTTGTGCATGGTTCTTTATCTACTTATATAAGATAAACAGATCGTTTGGGACATTTTTTTAGCAGTGTTACATTTTTTTGGTAAAGCAAGCGAAACTGTTTCCTTTAACAGTGGGAGGGGGGTTGTCCTTTTATATCTACTTTTAGGAGTTTTTCTATGCTTGCAAGTGCTTGTATGAATGACATTGAAATTTTTACTGTCATGATCATTTCATTATAATATAAAATGTTAAACTATATATGTTTTCTTGTACTAATTAAATCTCTGCTCCAAAAGTTACAATCAGATTTTATTCAGTTTTGTAACTATAGTACTCTAATATTTTGGGTTTACCCTTCTCTTGTTAGAATTTGGTGCCAGCAAAAATTATTTTTGGCTCAGTCTATGAAATCATGTTGAGACTTAATTGAAAATATTCACAGTAATAAGTACTGTTCTTGTTACTATTTGCTGCAGTAAAACCTGTCAAGAACAAATTTGTACTGTGAAGAAAAAATTACTTCCATCTGATTAACTAAATTAATTGTTACCAGTATTACAGATTTTTTCATAAGGTGGATGTCTTTCATATTTTTTTATAATTTTAAATTAATTCACTATCTTGTGTATACCCAGCAGTGTTAAGGCACTGCCAGTTTATTTAAGTAGAAAAGATAACACAGTAATACATTAAAGTAACAAAGCTGAGTTCTATAGGAACTTCCTATTTTAAATATCCAAAAATTTGTAAATTACATGTTCTAGCAAGGAAATTTTCTGCATTTTTTAAATTTCAGAACAGCATAGGAATATGCTATGATATAAGAACATCAGGAAAATACCATTGATTTGAATACCTAGTGAGAAGCATTGCCTGCTTCACCAAAGCATTTCTTTTCTTGAACAGGACAAAGAACTTCTCCCTGCTACCAGCTATATTTCCTGGTCTGTCACTCTTTCTCAGTTGCTATGTCCTCTTGTTTCACCAGCAGTGCTGACCTCTCTGCTGTTCTTGGACAAATCTACAGAGCAAGCATTTGGTTTCTCCCTTGGTCAAGTTTGTAGGGAACTAAATTTCTGGTCCTAATCTCTGTATGCCATGAGTTGCATTAGCGACTGAAAATTGAGCTCCCATCCAGGGGATGCAAATAAAATTGGTTTGTATGAATCTGCATGAATTGAAGGAAGAAAAGTGTTTAGGCAGATTTTTTATTGTTTATCTGATTTAAAGACATTCTGATTTTATTTCGGAGGTTGATTTTATTTTTAAGGTTGAATATTATTTATGTATGTTGGAAATTAGCTAAGTCCAGTGATTACTAATAAGCATATGAGTAGCTCCACTAAGGTTAGTAGTTCATTTGAGGAATTCTGACCCTCACAAGGGGGAGGAAGACATGTGAATCCACTTTTCATACTCAAGCAACTCTGTTTCTCTTCTCTCTTTCTTCAGTAAGACCACTAAGGTACAAGAGCTAGATGAATCTTGTTCCTCTCTATCACTGCTGCCATTGCTATGCTTTGTGGTTTAACTTCACCACCTAATCAATAGCCAAAGTCATGTCTTCATCAGGAAAAGGACAGAAATGCCAGGAATATTAGAAAATTCATTGCAGTTAAGTATCTTGCAGTTTACTTGCAGTTGAATAATGCCCATAAAAGTCTGGACAGAAGTGTTCCCTGTGCTGTTCCATCAGTGGCTGAAGGCCACAGGGGTTTCCTTTAAAAGCACCACTTCTCAGCAGGGTGCAGGCTGAGAGTCTCCTCACTTTGTGTCACTGCACTGCCAAAGCCAGGTGCCAGCAGCAGGTACCCATCAGGCTCCATGTGAGCACACAGATCAATCATTTCAGCAGCTTTCTTATGAAGAAGTCTAAGTGCTCAGTGCTCAGTAGAGGTCATTAACTTGCATGCCTTTTGCTATTCCATTTAAGCAAATGCTTTCATGCAGCGTGTTGGCTGATTATAGGAATTGTTGAACAGAACCCTACTGGGAAAAGAATTCTTTGCAATTTTGAAATGAATTTTTTTCAGATGGTTAAAGCTGGATCATGGATTTTACAACAATGCTTGTCTTTTCTCAGTGGGGAGATGAATCCAAGCATGGATCAGTTCTGTCCAACTTGCATACTCTAAGTTCTTCAGGATTGAGAAAGAAAATGTTTGTCATTTGATTTGACCTTAGTGTGATCCTGTACTCATCTGGCATTTGGAGGTATGCAGTATATGTGGAAAGGAACCTCAAGGTCTCCTTCTGGAAAGACCTCTAAAACTCTCAATCTTATGATCATTTAAAGTTATATCTATAAAGATAAATAAAATTATCACAGTCTCTGTTACTTTAAACATAGACTGAGAAAATTAGTTTTGTACAGTCACCCCTGTATGAAGGAGGAGGATTTGTTTGTCTGAGTGCACTGTCCATAATTCCTTACAATTTTATAATGCCTTGGTTACTTTCATCTGCATATGAATAAGTAGACCACAAAAATAATTACCTTGAGGAGAATAAGGTAGATGGCAGAGCAATGTGCTCATAATAAGTACTTACATATAAATCCTATTGCAGCCTCTATTTCCACATTTGTTATTCTGATTTATAGCTTTGTGTTTCTTAATTGGTTTTTTTACACTCATATATACATGTGAGGGTGGACAGGATAGAAGTGGCTGAAATCACAGTCAGTGATCACACAGGTAAAACTTTTTAAAATCCTTGAACTTATTTTCAATTAAATTTTTGGCATATCACCGAGAATTCTGTTTCCATATGAAAATACTTAGTAGGAAGTTAGTTAACCATTTTCAGCTAATTTAAGTTCCTTCACTTTAGCAGAGTTAACTGTGTTTTCCAGTTCCACCTTCAGCCCATCAATTCCTGCTTTTTCTCTATCTGTCATCCTGAGTTATGGCATGTCTGTTCAGTGCCTAAAAACCAAAGATATGAGCATATTTGGTTGCTTTTTTGTTTTCAGCACAAAGAGTTTGCATCTCACCAAAAGTAAGTACCCTTAACATGATATCAGATATGAAAAAAGTGACCTTCTAGGAATTTTCTAGATTTTAGAATAAAAGACTTAATAAATAAAAATACTAAGAAGAAACTTTTCTGTTCTGTAAAAACAGGTCTTTAGGATGTGGGTCGTAAATCAGTATGAAGTTACTAATATTGTAGGATAATAGTGGCATCAGAGGAAGGCAGCAGGGTGTGTCTGTTTAGTAAGAGTGTGCAGGTCCAGGAGGAAGGACTCAGGGTCGGTGGCTGGTAGCAGGGAGCCTGTTGGGAAGACTTTCAACAGAGATGAGCCACAGTCTGAGAGAAAAAGTGATTGATGAGGATGAACCACAGCAGGAGGCAACAATGCAGACTTTAATGT
The DNA here is from genome assembly GCA_013397245.1 of Thryothorus ludovicianus. Classification (NCBI taxonomy): domain Eukaryota; kingdom Metazoa; phylum Chordata; class Aves; order Passeriformes; family Certhiidae; genus Thryothorus; species Thryothorus ludovicianus. Next base: position 127,191 of record VZTB01003128.1, on the reverse strand, counting down.
GAGAGAAAGTCAAGAGGTGAGGGAATTGGAGTATAGAGAAATTCAGCAATTATATCAGTGAAAGAGGGAGAAGGCGGCGCACACAGGAGGGGACTAAGTGACAACGTGGCTCTGGCTGCACATTAGAGTGTGGGTATCAGGAACAAGGCAGTTAGAGGAAGACTAGCAGCTGGGAAAAATTATAGCAAAAGAGAAAAGCTTTTTTGAAGAAGAATTGTGTAGGAGTGCTTGGAGTGACCAGGGCAATCCTGAGAAAGCAGAGTACATGAGCAACTCAGAGAGCAATTGCTTTTCTTTCCTTAGTGTCATTTGTTCTTCTTCCCCATTCTTTGTAAGAATTAAATACCTTTCTGCTGTTGTTTGGGCTCAGTAAATATTTATTTTTACTGTATACCCTGTTGGTTTCAATATTAATTATTAAATAATTAATATTAAATAAATTTATAATAAAAAACTATTGTTATTTCTAATTAGCAAAAATAGTAATTGAAAATCACTGCTTTGTTTGGGATAGGAACTGAGATTATAGTTTCACAAAGCCATCCTCAACATACTAAAAAAGTAAGATTGCTGTGTTAAATTCTCTTTTTATTTTGATTTAAAAGTTCATCTGGATTTTCGTGTTACCTTAAGATACCTCTGAGGTGTTTTCTTGAAAAATCTCTTTTAATTTTATAATGAAAAACAGAAAATGTTTGAGTCTTTGAAAAAAAAATTTAGATTCAACAGTCTCAAAGCCTGATTTAAATGTGTTTGAGTGGCACGCACTTCTGTCACAGATTTATAATAAATACACATATATACACACACATGTATTCTCTGTGTATGTATTTTAAGTTTTTTATTTCATACTAACTTCAGTTTTTCTTCAAATATTATAAGCATTGGAGGCTACATCTCATTGGAACAATAATATCACATCTCTTATTCATGGGGCAGGTCTTGTTCAAACCTCCTACATCCACATGATGTCTAGAAAGGCTGATCTGGAACAGAGGCTAGACAGAGTTAAATGAACAAAATATATATTTATTTAAAGGCCTTAAAGGATACACCTTGGGTGGCACAAAAGTCTGGCCAGGGCTACACACAGGTTGAATCCAAGATGGATCCCTGTCATAATTTTTTATACTTTTATAAGTTTTGATTCATCTAAATATCGGAGTCAATTGTCCAATTACAGCTCCAGGTCACGAAGTCTCAATCCCCTGGCTTGCCCCCTTTCCTTCACTATTTATTTATGCTCTTTGGGTAAAAGTTGTCCTTGGTTCTCTAGCTGGGAAAGGATTTTGTCTAAGCACCCTGTGAAGAGAACTTACTAACACCTAATATGAGATTTCAGAGTTACATACCAGGCAGCAGAGAAGCTGAAAAATATAAAAGCTAAAACCCAAGGCATCACACTGAGGTGTTTCACTCCCTCCCACATGCCCTCCTGTGGGACACAAGCTGTGCAAATGGTGACTGGCACAGTCCAACCTGAGCTTGGGCTCCTTGCTCTCATTAAACCCCAAGGAACTTAATGCCTCTACCTTCCATGGAATGTAAACAAAAATATTTCATAGGTTGTAAAGTTAGTAAGAGGGGAACATCCACACAGGCAGACAGGTAACTGTGTGAGAACCTTTCACTGGGGGCTGCCTGGGAATTACAGCCCTGGCTTTTGTGCTGGGTGGCTGCAGTGAGCCTGCCTGGCTGCAGCCCTGGGCTCTGCTGGGTTCTTGGTGCATCAGCACAGGATAACCAATGCTGGTGGCATACTTCAGTCCTGAAATGGAGTTCTCTCTGTCACCAGCACTTTTCACTTCTGGGCTGAGCACAGAATTGCCAGCTGAATGTGTGAGTTGGCTTGGGTGCTTGCTCATGTAGTTTGCAATGTCTGAGGGACTATGCCATGAACTGGGCTCTCACCCAAATTTAAAGCCAAATGTATGTAAGTGAAGCCAGTAAATGAATATCTTCATAAAATAACAATTAATAAAATATTGTAGAAAGGCTGAATTATTTTTAAAATACATAACATACAGAAACTAATAGCTTCGCAATGATAGAATTTTTGCTCCTTTCCTAAATGGGCTTCCTGAGAGTATACAATCTAGCTCTGGCATTGGCAGTGGGTAGCTGGATTAAGAGACTTGTCTGTTTCCAATTTCTCTTGATGAAAAGTGTTACATTCTATTTATGTGATAGATATTATTCTAACTAAACTCCACTCCAATCTCCCAAACTGAGACTTGATGAGAAAGTCACCATGTAACAGTGCCTATGGTTATATTTTCTCTGGAAGCCAAGCAACAGCTTCATTTGTGACTCTTCCATGCATGGTGCACCAGGGTAGTTCTTCAGTTTATTTTGCAATAAATTGGCATTAAAAGGCTATGGGATTTTTTTCTTCTGATCTGTCAAGAAACAACTTCAGGGACCATCTACAGGTCCCTCTCAATATGCAGTTCATGTGCAAAATTTAATACATTTCAGTCATGAGTGAAGAAGGCCGTAGAACTGCTCCAAGAAAGAAGAGTGAGGTTTACATAAAAGCATGGAAATTATTTCTTAATGGTGACTATTACTTCCATCCACTCTTTACCAGATTGAAAACACACCAAAGCTTTGTTTTGCAAAAGCCTAAGCCCTAAGCAGGAAGAAGATCAATTGAAAAAATGACTGAAATTAAATTAAATTGAATTAAATTAAATTAAATTGAATTAAATTAAATTAAATACTTCGCCATTGATTATTCCTGGAGCTGTTTTTTCCTGTTACTTTCTTCAGGACATAATTGTAGATCCTTGCTTAGCTTCATAAGCACAGAGGACTTATTTTTACTAGGATGGAATGTGACAGACATAGGAATGATGAGACTTGATATTGGGCAAAAAAAAGATTAATTTTGGTCTGCCTGTAGAGAAAACTACAAACAATGAATTTTTTAAAGCAAACACTGTTTTACAGTAACACCATTTCCCTGCAGTAGTCAAGTTCTGTTGCTTTACTGCAGAGTTCTGTGCTGTGTCCGTAGCTCTGTCCTGCAGCCCGGCATGTTTTGGTTTCTCCTGTCCATCAGCAAACCCTCATGTACTTGGTAGTTAAAAATAAATTTCCCTAACTACTGCTCTGACAGACTTTCTCCCTTTTTATGTCCATAAATTTTACCTCAGTGTCCTGTATTTCAACATCCCTCATGATTCATCCTCTTGCCCTAACTAAGTTTGCTCGTCATCAAGTTACTTTTCCTTTCACTCTCACAGCTAAGCTAGATGCACATAGATATTTAGACTGAACAAAAACCAGAAAATTGTGTTCACGACTGTGGGTAGACCATGGCAAGGACTATATTATCAATGCATCTTTATACATCATTTTTTGAGTAAATTCCTTTGGTACATTACTAAATACAGTGTTACATATTTATAAACTAGGTAAATGATGTCTCTTTTAGGTAAAAGTCTCTCTTTTACAGTTTTAAGCCCTCAGGTTTGGGTGACATAGTTGTTCAGTGGCTAGAAAACAATGGAGCATGTGAACAAAGTGACTTGTCTCCATAAAAAAGAAGAGGAAATGAAGAATGTTTATTGTGGGAAGAGAAGAAAATTGTTCTGTCTCTCACTCACTCTATTTGCATATACATGTACACTACTATATGTCGTGGAAAAAATATTTAGATTATTGTAGTTCAGCAAGGGAAGTAAGGTGAACATCCAAAAAAGAAATTTCATTCACTCATTCACATATTTCAAATTTCAATATTCATTCACTGATGGGGAAATTAATGTAAGTTTGTCAGACAGGGTAGAGCTGAGTGGAATTAACTTTTACTAGAAGTGCACTAGTCCTGTGCATGGTTGATGTATAGAGTGTACTGAGTGCCTAAAATTATTCTGCTCAGCCTGCACCTCTGTTACGTCATTGGCTCCCTGCTGTTTTGACAGAAATGTCGTTTTCTGTACACTTGGTGTTCTTCCCACTTCCTGAATGAATGTTGAACCTTCGTTCATATAATCTGATGAGCATTAGCATAATGCCAGTAAACTTATTTTTCAAACACTTTATCTTTGCACTCTCTTTTGTCTCATAATGCCAGAAAAACACACTCCTTTGAGTTGTATCCCAACTATTAACATGCAATATTTTAATACTTTTCTGAACATTATTGTATTTTACTTCATCTGGTCATATTAAGTTAAATTGAACAAAACTTGTGGCAATTAATTACATAATATGATCTTAATAATGTAGTTTAGGATTTCTCTGTTTCCTTCTATTTTGTCAAACAATACTGTATTTGCTCATAAAAGTGATAACTTGCAGAAATAGAAATATAATATAGACTGATGCAAATATATATCAGTGGAGAAGCAGGCATAAGCTGAATGGAGCAATTTCACAAGTGTTTATGCCAGTGAATGCCATGTGTTTCTTTTAAAACATTTTTAATACAATACCAAAACTGTTAGCATAAAAGGATAATTACAATGTTACTTTTATTTGTTCTGAAAATAAATCCCCAGTACAGAGAACCATAAAAGGAACAGGAATGCAACTTCATTCCACTCTCAAATTCATCATTTAGACATTCTGAGCGCGTACATTATCTTTTGATTTTGCAGAAGTACTTTATAAAATGTTAAATAATGAATATGTATTCTTGAGAGTGCAGCTTTTTAAAGAAAAGGTCAGTAAAAGTATCTCAGTTGCAAGGAAGAACAGATGTGTTCCTTGCTATGGAACTCCATAGCTCTTTTAGAAATCTGTTAACCTGATTTTCATATGACTTGTTTACCCAGATTCATCATATTCAGCACTTATGATGCTAATATTATTTTACCTAAGCATCATTATTTCTTACCCCAATAAATCTGCATTTAACTGTTTCCTCCCATATTTTCACTTGTTAATCTTCCTAAACAGGATTGTGGCAAAGAAACAGATCTTGATGCTTGATGAACCTTTGGCATTTCTGGAAGTACAAGGAAAGCAGGGCAGGTGGCACAGAGCCTTCCATGCATCTTGATGAGAGACTGAAAAATAACAATGTGGCCACCTGCAAATGCTAAGTCTCTTCAAACCTCATGGTCTCCAAAGTCCTCCAGCAAGGGACTTGCAGCTCCAACAACCCAAGAAGTCCTTTCCAGATGTGTTTTGGACTGACACCCCCTCCAGTGCCCAATCAAAATAATCAGATTTTTATAGAAAAATACACCTGAGGCTAAAGGATCTTCTCTAATGAAATAGTTGATTTATAAACATAGTATCTCACAGACCAAACATTATTTAGTACTATGATCATCCAGAAATTTCTTACATTTTCTTAAAGGATTCTTTTCATATAGTGTTATTTCTAAAAATTAAATCCTAAGGAAGAAGAAAAGGTTACAGATTGCCCTTAAATTTAGTGATTCCTGATATCTAAGCAGAAATACAGTAGAAAGTGAAGAATCCTTTTCTAAAACTAACCTGTTCTTAACATCTTTTCTTTTTGCTAGATTAGGTACAGCTGACACTCTCTAGTGGAGTAATTACAAAAGGAGGAAGTAGTTCTTGAGATATCCATGACACAAAATGCCTAAATCTTCCTAATTTAAAAGTGTTTAAGTAGCTTTTGTGTGATAATTTGTGTGTTTGAGTTTAAACTGTGACTCAAAGATACGATGCTCTCATAAAACAGCCTTCATGTGTAGGTAAAACAGGCTTCTAGCAGTAACTTTGGCTATGATGACAATATGTAGTGAGAAAACACAAGCAAACAAAAGAAAATATTAGTTTGTTTAACAGAAAATCATAAAATCATGGAGTGGTGGAATAATTTGGTTTGGAAGACACCTTAAAAATCATGTAATTCCAAGCTTCCATGGGCAGGATACCTGCAAAAGCACTGCAGAAAAAAAGGGTTGGTGTCAGAAATGCTAAACCTTAGTTACCGAGCAAAGATTCCCTCTTTTACTGCCTCAAAGTGACTAGAGGTCATGATTTAAAGTGTAGTATTTGGGTCTCTGTCCCAGGAGTTTGCCTCAGCTGGCAGGCAGAGCTGGTCAGGGAACCAGCTGAAAGCACCTGCTCCCCTGCACCCCAGGGTGCCTGGACTAGGCACTCAGGGCAGTGGAAAAAGCAAAGACCACATTACTTGATGCTTTGAAAGCAAAGTCAAATTTCCAGTAAAGTCACTTATGTGTGTTATCTGGGCATTTGGTTTGGAGTCCAAAATACTACCAAAGCCTCTGTGGTCTCTGTAATAAAAGTGGGTACAATTCTCTGATAGTTTCACCCAGTCCAAAAGGATAAATTCTGAACTATTCAGTGGCTCTTCAAATCTCACAAGGTAACACTCCCAGCACAATCTTCTGAAGCTGCCTTCAGCAGCGTCCTCAGTCTATTTTCCCCTGTAGTTGTTGAAAATTTTCCCATGTTGCCAATCTTCATGATTGCTGAAGTTTCCTTTCACAGCTTTTTCTGTTTTAAATTGTTTCCCCTCTATAAGTCCCATCCTTGGACATACTGAATTCAAAATGGAAACTACTGCACCAATTATCTGTCTTCCAAGTGGTCTTTTCATGTACTTGCTATATCAAAAATCCTTTTCTGAGGGTGCAGGGCTAGTAAATGGCTATTGAGACCTTACGTCCCTGCAGACTTTCACTAGGATCTCCATCCCTCTGCAGGCATTAGGATTTTTGTCTACAGGTTCCTTTATGTTATTTGGGCCACAGATTTTCTGGGTAGCTGGCTGCAGTCATTCTTTTAATTCATTTTTATCTGTCTATCCTGAACTGCATGAATGGGATGTTTTTCCCTTTTCAACTGAAATCTGGCAGTGAGGATCAGTGATTTCTCCTAGTCTCATGGAGAAATTAATTGCACAATCTATGTCAAACCACAGACTGAGGTATTTTCCTGTGTTTTCCAGTGTTTTCCAGTTTCTGTCTTTATAATTTCTTGGAGTGCACCATGGGAGGCAATTGTTTTTATTTTATCATTATCACTTATACATGATGATCACCTAACATTTAAGCTCTCTCTCCAGACATGATTGCTGCCTTCCTCTGACAGATCTCTTTAACTGTTTGCCAACATCCTGGCCACTTATTTTCCTTAATCCCATCACAAAATTCTACTTACACTCAAAGACTTTCCTACTTAGGAAGGCAAAAACAGTTTCCCATTTTTCTCTATAGTTTCATTTTGTAATGTGGTCCAAGTTTATAATTTTCTGTCTGTCAATTATACATGAACTTGAAATGGGATTATCTGATACACTTCAGTCATGCTGAATGCAACAGAAGGTAAGCATAGTACCTGAGTCAAACACTGTATGCTGAAAGAGGGACAGGTTCAAGCACTCAGAGCTGCTCACTGTCTGAACACAGATTTTTATGTGTCAAGGCTTTCCAAAATAGAAAAGAAATATTTTCATCTTTCTTTACAGCTTAGAAGTTGTTAAAAAAAATAAGAGTTCACTTCTTGTTTAGTCATCTCAAATTGAAAGTGTGGTTTAATGTTTTTTTACCCTCTGTTTTGTCTCCATACTCAAATTCCTATGGGCTTTGTTTCCCCCAAAATATGAAGCTACAATTGTTGGGAAAATAATATAACAAAATAGCACAGAAAACATCATCATTCTGATGTATGCACCTCTAATGGCCTGACAGCCTCAGAAAGGACACAGAGTTAAAGCAAGAGGAAGAGATTGCAGCAGGGATGATGAAGAATGTGGCATGAGATTTTTTCAGTCCAGAAAAAAAATGACTGAAGGAGATGTTTGAGGGCTTTAAAGTCAGGGATACTGTGAGGAAGGTGACTACAGAATGATTTATTCATTGTTCCCACAATGCAAGAACTTTGCATTGCAGATAATTACCAGTCAAACAAGCAAGAGGAAGTACTTCACAGTACAAATTTAGCCTGAGACTCATTCTATAGGATACTGCACGGACCTGATGTATATACTGACTCAAAAAGGCATTAGACAAAATGAGTTGGATTTGATCTAACAATGGCAATTAAACACAGAAAGTTCTAACTCAGCCTCTAAACCAGCAGACAGACAGCAAAATAAAGGTGTTCCTTCCTGTTCTTCTCTTTTCTTACATATGTTTCTGAGGCATTGGTGTTAGCTGACAGAGGATACCGAAAACTCGGATCTTTGTTTTTTCCTGGAAAAGCAGTCTGATTGCTAGTCTGTGTGGATGTTGGAAACCAGAAGTTTGTGTGACTTATCCAGCATGGTAGATTCAGATCATTAAAGTAATATATTTTTCCTCACTGAAGTCTTTACCTATTGTAAATTTTGGTTGGCTTTTGACAAAAGTCTAAGTAGCTCATATCAAAGCTGGTTTTCATCATCCCAGTTAAAGTGCTTAACATTTCATTAAGCTTTTTATCTTTATTACTGCTCAATAAGATATTTCTCCTATAAACAATATTCTATCTAGGATCTTAGCCTAATTATAAATTATTTTAAATCAAATAGATTAATAACTCGACTGATTGCTGTGCTTACCTGACACACTTTTATGAAACCTAAAATTAAATGATAATCTAGAGAAGTTCATGGAGTAGCTACATATTTGCATGGATATAATCAAAGACAGGAGGTGTCTTTAGTAGACATTGGCACAAATAGTTTAGCTGTGCAGCCTGTACCTTTCTGCTTTATATGACATTTCATAGAGTAAAATAAGGTTTAAATTAAAATTTAAAACATTCTCTAAATATTTACAGGGAAAAAATGTTTTCATATGCTCATTTGTCACATTCATTCTTGGAGAACATTCTTCCTCTCTTTTCATGCATACAGAACTGAACTCATCTGTGTATTAAATGACCCTGAATCTAAAGATATTCCTCAAACTAAGCACAAACATATTAAAACTATTAAACAAGGAGAAACTGAATAAGGGTAGCTATAGAGAAAAATTAAAGTTTATTGACTAAACTTTATTAAAACATTAACTAAAGACTTGCATTATAAAACTAAGAAAAGAGTCAACTATTTTTAATGCGCTACATAATAGGCAGATGTAAAAAAAGTATTCAAATAACTCATTTGCTCAACTTAGTGGGTTGCATCTCTTCTAATTGAAATTTGAAGCACTCTCTAAACAAGAATGCTGGTGCAGAATCCTGACATTTGTTAAATCCACAAAGGATTATTTTAGAAAGTAACAATAGGCAGTATTCATACAGAAAAAAAATGGAATTTTAATTAACAAAATGTGTATCTTTTTTTGTTTTGTTTCCGAAACAAAAGAAGCAGGGTAGAAGGGAAGAAATAAGAAAAGAATTGTTGGCTTGATTTTTAGGGTTTTGAAAACCCAGAGTTCCTGAAAGATCACTCCAAAAGAAGTGGGAGGAAAATTTCTCAGCTCCTGTGTGAAATAGCTTATTTACTATTTAGCTGAAATTTATGGAAGAAGATGTAACACACATACATTTTTAAAATAAAAACTTAGTTATGTTGACTAAAGGATTGTTATTTTTAGCATATCATGTATATATAAGAATACTTCAAATTAAACATACATTGTTTGTGAGATATGCCAAACAGCTGGGATGTTGCCCTAATTGCTTTTATCAGACCAGCATCAACTCCTACGTTTTTTCCTGTACAAAATATGATACAGAGACAAGTGGGTGGGAATTAACACAATATATATTTTCTTTATGTATGAATATAAATATGCATATAGACAGGCACACAAGTGTGTACTGCAAAGGAGCAGCCACAGTCTGGACAGAGGGCCACATGTGACCTGCCTATTTCATCCTCTCTAAACTGGCCCCTGTGCTTCTGGGTAGGTGAGTCAGAAGAAGTTGTGTTTTCTACCACTGTGCACTCCTGAGTTCAAATCTTGATGTGCCTTTACTAGTCCAAAAAGGTTTGAGAAGCCCTTTTACAGAACTGACTGTCACCAGCTGAGTCACTTGTTTGGGGTTCTGTCATCTTCTAGGTTTGGTTCTCATATTTTTGTGGCTGTGTGTAGTTCCTATTAGAGTCCATAAGCTTTCTATTTTCAGTTAGAATTGGCTGTTAACTCCTCTGGGACTTAAACTTCATTCATTTGCTATAGTTGGTGCTCTGGCATTGCAGTCACATTGTTTCAAATTTTTGTCCATTGAGTGCAGAGGCAGCCTAGGCAGCTGGTTTAAACCAGACTCCTAGCCTTAGTTTGCAGAAGTGAAATGAGATGACTCTTGGTGCATATTGTGGCCACACATCACAGCAGGTACCCAAATACCTGAGCCAACTCTGGCCAAACAAGTGACATATTCTGCAAAACTATTTAGCCTGGCCAGACCCAGCACTGATGTAGTTTCCAGTACCTGACTTGGGGCTAAAATACTGGGTCCCTTGTGCTGTGTAAGTAAACACTTAAGTCACTCAGCATGTACCATAGGGGGTTGTTTTCTTTCCTTTCTCTTTAGTTAAGAGACTCTTTTCTTCTCTAAACCAGAGCAACACCTTTGTCCTTAGATGAGTCACAATTAGCAGTGGGGACTGCTACAACCCTTGAAAAAGAATATAATTCTTTGAATTATACTGGTGCTGCATTTCATTTAAAACTAAAACAAGGAGATAAAGAAGGAGGCACACATTTCAGTGTCCCTTCCACTGAGGAAATCATAATCCTCACTTCAATACGCCAGTCTGAAATAACACTAGTGAAAAGGAAGTGGATACAAACTCTTAATATAGAAACATATTAAAAGATTTGTAGGATGTTATTTGCTAGTATTTGAAATATTCTATGCTGATGGAGATTATCCAGATGGCAGGAAGTTTTTGCTGCTGATTTACTGGGGGTAGTGTAAATTTGGTGATATTTCTTTCTGTGCTGAGGTTTTTATCTGCTGTACCATTAAGATTGCAAACTCTTTTAGGAAAAAAACTGAAATTATGATTTCATACAGTGTTTTCTATATTCAGGTCCAAGCTCTCTTGCTCTTCCAGCATTATCACTAACTAAATATGTAGCAAAAAGTAGCCAGATTCTGAAGTATAAATAGCAAATATTTTATAATCCTGGCAAAACTGATCAAAATGGTGAACATTATTCACAGACCTATGCTCATAAGTGATTTTGCAGATGAAAAAAATTATCTTGAAGTTGACATCAATTATATACCTCTCACCTTTTTATTTTCAGCTACTTACTCTTTTGGTGACAGCCTAAATTATACATGGAAGATAACGAACCTCATATGTGAGGAATCTTTGGAAAGTATGATATATTTAGATAATCTTGGATGGGACACCTTACTAGCTGGAGAAGTAAAATGTATTTCTTAAAGGTCAGCATAGGTAAAGAAGCTTAAGTTATTCAGTATTTTGTTGGATACACCAGATGCATTGGGCCAAATTTGTATCAGCATATCTGGTCTGTAATCAATATTAGCTAGTACACTAGAAATAGTAACAGCAGTAGAAGAATCTTAGTCAATGAAATTTTACTGCTTCCTATCTATTACTCTCAGTCTTGAAATGCTAGATTGTGAAATGATGTCCAGTGTGGCCTTACATGTAATCCCACGTGAATGGAAGGTTTCTAAGTGTTCCAGGTTGTGCACACACATGAAGCCTCCATATATGGTGGTTCAAATCCCATTTAAACTCATTAAAATGGTGATAGTATGGCTAACTGGTTTTCATAAAAACTAACTGAGGAAATGTTACTTGCAGCACAGTGACTCTGAGGCCAAATAAGTTGTTTGCAAGGTAACTTCATATTTTATATCTGCAATTCAAATCCTGCCTGACAGTTTTAAATCTGTAGCAGTGTCATACCTGAGAGAAGGTTCTACTGTATTACAGTGTTAAATCACACAGGGTGGTCACCTGGCACTGGGTCCAGTTGGCACAGTTATGCAAATCCATATTGTGATACACCAAAATAGACTTTGGGTGTGATTTCTGGTGCATTTGAACTCCTGAATCAGAACACCTTTGGAGGTGCTCTACTACTTTAGGCTGATGCTGTGCTAGAGACTCTTTTGAAAATGTAGCAGTAAAATGATCTAGCTCTTAATAGAAGCCTTCCAGTACCCAAAAGGGAGCCTACAATAAAGCTGGAGAACAGCTTTTCACAAGGGCATCTCGTGATAGGGCAAGGGGTGATGGGTTTAAATTGAAAGAGGGAATGTTTAGATTAGATGTTAGGAAGAAATTCTTCACTCAGAGTGTGATGAAGCTGTCCAGAGAAGCTGAGAGAGGATGCCCCACCTCTGAAAGTGCTCAAGGCCAGGCTGTATGGGGCTTGGAGCAACCTGGTCTAGTGAAAGGTGTCCTTGCCCATGGCAGGGGGTTGGAACTAGATAATTTTTAAGGTCACTTCCATCTCAACACATTCCATGCATCAGAATGTGTCTTGATACTGTATTTGCTCGTGTAGACATAGCTGTAGATTACCAGATATAAACAAATGAAAGAAAAAAATAAAATTGGTTTTCATTAGCAGTGGCATTTTGGGACTCATAGATTGTGTGAGCATGTCTGAAGAGACATTGCTATGACTAAAACACTATGGAAATGAGAGACATTTAATGACAACAGCACACATTCCTCTGCCAGAATTACAAACAATGTGAAAACTTACAAAATAAAACTGAAATCTGTGATTTTGTTGGATAAACATGACATCATCAGATAAAAATATATTTAAACTTTGCTTGGAAAATATTTTTTATTGTTATTTCTGGACAGATTCTGTTGCCCACCAACTGACTGAGATTCTAATCAGTAAGTTTAGTGCTGACCATTAAAATTAAGGTGTTTGATTAGTGAATATGGTCCCTTTGAAAAATCCTTGTTAAAATTCAAAGTATTTGCACCCTCTACATTTACACCCATAAGAAGGGAAATTTATGACCTCATTAAAATGGCATAGCTTCCACTGACATTCTGGAACTCTGAGGCATTCAGGGATTCCCCTCTACCAGCTAGCAGTAACCAAATGCATGGTAACCATGAGGTTGTAGATGTAACCATATGTGGCTTCCAGGCTGGCTGTTGGATGGAGCTGGTTACCTGAGCAGTACACAGGGCAGGCAGTTTGAAAGAGCACGATTCACAAAATAGATGTGGCGAGTCTCTACAGTGCTTTGCAGAGTATAAGGAGCCCCAGGAAACCCTGTTTGGTTGTTCTGCACTGAAATAATGCACAGGATTCTGGCACAAAATGTTTTCAATGAATGTAATCTGTGGTCTCAAGAAAACAGATAACCTAATAGGCACAGAACTTTGCAAAATCACACCAGCTTAATATATATTAACCTTCTACAGGGTATTTCAAAATTACCTGACTGACTTTCAAGACAAATGTCTCTTCAACACTGACATTTGGAATCACCAAGGCTTTTGACACTTGATGATAACATATTACTCTTAAAAGGCAAACATATTGAACCAGACCTTCACTGTCCTTGGCAAATTATGTTCTCTCTAGACCCTGCAGTTCTTGAGTGCAGAGAACAATGTGTGACAGGTACACCCCTGGCTTTCCACCCTGTTGTTTACATGTTTGTAATTTTACATGTTGTTTGCAAAACATGTTTCATCTCAGCAGGATGCTCTTCATTTTTGTTTTTTTTTTCTGGCAGAATACAAGCATAAAGATCATAGAGTGCTTTTCTGCAGTATGTCCTCTTAAGTAACATCAGCAGATTGCAGCACCAACAGAGGTTCAGGACACTGTGCTCCACAGGCCACTCAAGTGCCAATAGTTCTGTACTGGTTTTGTCTCATGATGGAATTATAAGGGAAACACGTTTCATGAAATTAGAGTGTCTGAAACAAATTACACTGTCCTCCTCTAAGACACTCTGAAAACTTTCAGTGGAGTACACAGGCAGCTGCAGTAATATAATTTGAGCAATAAAAATACATAACTACAGCTTGTTTCTAAGCTGATGGATCTGATGAATTATAAAGGTCACTCTCAGAGACAAAATGGTGGATTGGGATCAAAACAGAAGAAGCAGATAAAATTTATGCATTTGTAACAAAAAATCCCAAACCAAATCAAATCAAGCCCCAGCAATTGCCTTTAGCTGTTAAAACTGCTTGATATTTTTTCCTATGGGTTTCTTTCTCAACACTTCTTTCCTCAAAAAAAGCATGAAGCTTTTTATTTCTGTGCACTTGGTTTCTCTCCCTGATGAAGCATTATGAATTAATACTTTTGCCTAGCTCTAAGACACCTTGTGATTTGCAGATCGCCTTGCGATCATAAAGATGTGAAATTATTTTAATCAAAATAGAAATAGTCAGTAGAGGTTCTCTGTCCAACCTCTTAGCTACTTGTGAGATATCTACATTGTGTTAGTTCATGCTAGCCCATTAAAAACTCCTTTTGTTGTTCAGAAAAATTATGACTTTATTTTGGTTTTGTGGTTTTCTCATAAACATTGGAGGGGAAAGTAAATATATATTTTTTTAAATAAGAACAGACAGCTTTCACATGTGAATAATATTAGCATTAAGAGTAACAAAGAGTTACTATTATAGATTTCCTTTATGTTCATTAAAGAAAGCTTAATACAGAAAAGAATGCCAACGGCTGGACAAACAATCCAACTATATTGTTTAAAAAACTAAAACTGGTATCTCCATACATCTGAAAGTAGCCTATGTTTCCAAGAAAAAAAAAAGATGTTTTCATTTCTATCTTTTAAAACAATTTTTATTTTTAAATTTCCCAATTTTATTTTTAGAAACTAAAATTTGTTGGCTTTTTAAGAGAGATGTAGTGACAGTAATTTCTTTCAGCTCTTAAAATCTGTGTCCTTTGAAAATGTGCACGGCTTTGAAATTATTTCCACAAGGACTGAATTACTTTAAAGGTAGAGTCCCGTTGGCAGAGACTGTTAAGATGATGGGAACAGTGGAAGCACTATTCCCATGTAGGAATGCTGGAATTGTGTACCAGTAAGAGTCCTGTGGTGGGCATGCAAAACAAGCAGTTCTAGGAGAATCCTGTTTTGCTGATATAAGTGCACTTGCACTAACAACTAGGGAATTCTCCCAGAACAGCTATGTCAGTCAGCAAAGCTATTTTGGTATAAATCTGTACTGTGTACCTAGCTTGATATTTGGGGTGGAGTTGACCTTACAGTAGAAAACACCAAAAGAAATGGGAGAATGGAAAAATTTACTGTTGCCATGTAAGCAAAGTGTAACTGCATTCTCTGTAGGGGATGTTCAGATGTTCCCTGTAGGGGATGTTAGTAGGGGATGCTCAGGAAATCCAAAACATATTATTTAAATAAAGTAAAATATAAAAAACTTACATGTAACTGCTAGACACAGAAATAATGTAGGACTTACTGTTATATTATGAAACTTTGAGAAGAATAGGTGACCACTGAAGGTGAATGCAGCATGGGAGCTATTGCCCTGGGATGGAGTTAAAGGTCATGACGAGTCAGGAGCAAATGGTCTGCTGTGACAGGACAAGGGGTAATGGTTTTAAACTGAAAGAGGGTAGGTTTGGATAAGATATAAGGAAAAGGTTTTTTATAACAAGGGTGGTAAAACTCTGGAACAGGTAGATGTCTCAACCCTGGAAACATTCAGGCTGGATGGGGCTCTGAGCAGCCTGGTGCAGTGGAAGGTGTCCCTGCTCATCATCACAACAGCATTGGACTGGATGACTTTTAACTTTCCCTTTTCTGAGCAGCCTGGTGATGATTCTTTGATAGTGGTCAAAAAAATACTAAGTCAAGAGCAGTGAATTTTTATCAGATAGGAATGCTGTAAAAGCAGCCATTACTTTGTTAAGGACCTTGTAGATTTCTGGAATCTGCCCTTTTAAAATGCTGGGCTGGAGTTGGCACATTGCTGTCTCTGTAGGGAATGAGGACAGCTCAGTCCTAACATTTAGCAAATTATAGGCAATAACAGCTTGTTACTATATGTTACAAGTTTTCATACACAAGCCCTGTTTTACAGTAGCTGGGCCATCTTTTTAATGATCTTTTCAGTATATTGTTTTAGCTTTACACAAAGGGGAAGAAAAGGTTTAATTCAGTAATAATAGCAGTCGTATATTCCAGTGATACTTAATCTGGACAAATTACTGGAAATTGCTTGAATAATAACTCAGTTGGAGAATAACATTTCCTCCAACCAATACTGGTATTCATTTTTCCCTTTGTGTTTTCCTAGAATTAGATAAATGCTGGGTTTTCAAACTGGGTTTTTTTTTTTTGAGTGGGAGACAATTCAGTTAACTCTTTTTGAGGCCCTTGTCAAGTATTTCTTCTCTGTTGACATGTCGGCTGTCCCTGATTAGTGAAGACTGAGGGCATGCGAGGAGGCAAAAACTCAGTGAAATAAAACACAGTGTGGGAGTTGTGGAGGACTCTCCCTCCTGTTATAAGAGGAAGAATTAGCCCTTCTTGTAGTGACACACTGCACAGAGATTTCTTATAAGTGAGAAGTTATTAAGAGTTTGAATTACAATTTTAATATGTTATGCCTAATAGTTGATAGGTGTGGTGCAAGTTAAGGATAATTAAAGGGCATAAAAAGCTCAGCAGCTGAATTGTTTTTTCTGAAGACAATCACGAATAAAATACACCCCTTCTTGTAGACAACAAAAGAAGTCTGTGGGCAATGCTTGACAGAAGAGGTGACTTTATCAAGGGCAATAACTCCTTAACTCCTTTCCAGTCTCATTCCCAGAATACGTTCCTTAATTGCAGGTTAAGGCAGTGTGTTCAGAAACTTTAGATCACCCTTCCATAGTGACTGCCCTGGAGAATTCTCTCCAAAATGTGCACAAGGGCTTAAGAACTCTTCTATGGCAATGTGTGCTTTTATCTTGTGTTCAGAAGCTGAAGTAGGCTTTAGAAATTAATCCATAATATGGGCAATAATAAAAAAATAGTCACCATAAATATTATTGCATTCTTCACTCCAGGGAATTATGACCTCTGGGTTCAGAACATAGAAGTAGAAATTGGAAGTGAAGACATTTAATTTTTCCTTTTTTTTTCTTTCCTTGAAAAAAGGTATGGTTTCATGAAGAAATCATCAAATCATTATTTTTTTTG
Organism: Thryothorus ludovicianus; assembly: GCA_013397245.1. Taxonomy (NCBI): domain Eukaryota; kingdom Metazoa; phylum Chordata; class Aves; order Passeriformes; family Certhiidae; genus Thryothorus; species Thryothorus ludovicianus. Next base: position 110,145 of record VZTB01003128.1, on the reverse strand, counting down.
AAACATCCCCATTTTAAGTCTAATAATTTGTGTTTGCTTGAAGCAAGCTTGCTGAAATACAGCCAGTTACAGATGAAATATGGAAAAACATGGGAAATATATTAATTTCCATAATATTTTTTAAATTACCACACATGGTATATCTATATAAAAAGAGAAAGATACATTTATTAAATTCAGAATCCTATTATTGGCTGGCTGTATTTAGAGTAGGCTGACACCAAATATCCAGTGCCACAAATTCATCTTTTAGTAATTTTCAGGGAACACAACTAGTAAGCAATTGCCTCCACAGTTCTTTAGATGACCACCAAAATATTTTATAATAAATCCAACTCTACAAATAGAATTTCCTTAGGACAATGCCTACATTTTTAGAAGAAATTTGACCTTGTTCTGTTTGACCTGGATTCCTACAACATAGTTTCTTTCAGCAAACTATGAAAATGTTAAAGAAATAGCATACCTATGAGTCTCTTGCTTTGTCTTAATGTTTAGCATTGAGATGGGAATTTGGATGCTGTTCCTTTCACAGGAATTTTATTCACTTCTATCGAGTGACACAAATCGATGAGTATCAGTTAAAATTTAAACAATCAGCAAAACACCTGAGGGATGTTGTCAATGTCAGGGTAGTAAACTTGTTTTCTGCAGTTCAGGACGCATCTAGATTGCCATCAATTAGATTATTTGTATAATATAATCATTAGAAACTGAGGACAATCTCTCCAAGTACCATGAGAATTTATGGGTTTCTCACCTCAGTTCTTTGTGTCTGTTTTCATTCTCCCATTTAAATACTTATCTTAAAGAAAGAAGCATATTGAGGAAGATTGGATAAGGTGGTGATCCAGTGTTTTGTCACAGATTTTTTGCATAGGTGCCTAATATCCCAATGTCTGTTTGGGGTGATTTGTAATTGACTACAGATTGTTGAGGTTTTAAAGTGCTTTTCTTGGTATAGGCTGATTTCATCAATGACAGTAACAGGTTTTTTATATACTATGCAATATTAGCAAAAATTTCAATTTGTTTTAACAGCTGTGGCTTCCAGGTCTGATTCCCTGCTGAGGGGCTGAGGGATGCTGGAGCTCTGGCACTGCAGGACAGCCACACCTGTGGGTGCAGCCAAATTCCCACTGAGGCTGCATGTCACCAATGAAGTGTCCCATCAGTGTCTTGTTTGGTCCAGTGTGCCATCAGGGCCCTGTGTCACAGGGAGATTCACCATTTCTGCTGAGGTCACAGCTAACAGGGAGGTGGTGGAAATGCTCATTCTCTTGCTTGGGAAGGAAAACAAGCATAGACTGATTTAAAGCCTCCTGGCTTCTAAGCAGGTATTATTCTTTCTACAAGAGATACTTCTAAGGGGAGTACTTACACAAGAATATTTATAAATGTGAGTGAAAGTAGATGAAACAGATGTTCCATATTAGTTGCTCTTTTTTGAATATGTATTCTAGATTTTATCTGTATTTTTGTAAATATCTCCATCACCCAACTGTTTTGCCTTTCTCTGAATTCTCAGTGTCTTTTCAGTTTTATTCAGCTGTTTTTGTGAAAGTAACCAGTAGTTTATCTGAAATGATATGAATATTAACTCATTTTTATTATCCAACTTCTCAAAAGCAGTCGTAAATTATTATTTAATGGACATTTACTTTTCTGCTATATCTTACACTCATAAAAATGTTGAAGGAATTTATTTTGTCTGCTTTAGTTTATAGATAGAAAATGCCATAGTTACCAAGTCTTTAAAAAATAACTTTAACAATTATTTCAACACATTTTATTGGGTTTTACCAATTGCATGATTTTGTATATCAGACATATATTATTATTATTACAACCATTACACTTCATTTTAGATTTGTTTGTTTTATAGTAATGTCTTTTTAGAGTAAAGTGCAAACAGGAAAAGCTCACTATAGCATTTGAATATACTTCAATGGCATGTAATACAAAGAGTGTTTTAGGGGAAGAGGTACTGCAGGCTGACCTTGGCAGGGCCTGTGGCATACAAGAGAGGTGTCTGTCTGTCTTGGCAGCTCACCTTCTTGTTAATCTGTAAAACACCACAGATATGTTGGGAGGTGACAAACTTGGGCACATGGCCAAAGAAACCTGATGAGCAACTAAATACACATTTTGGAGCATGACCTGAATGAGACATCTGAATGTGGCAGCTAGAGAAGCTGCCCTGGGCATCTTTTATAGCCAGTAAAGAGGAAAAAAAAGGATTAATGTTCTTCTAAAATAAGTTGCTGTGATGAAACATGACTTACTAGATTATAATTACCTAGAAATCAAGTTATTGGGAAAATTGTAAAAATACCTGGAAAAACTCACTGCTTTGCTGTGGATTGTGATGATGGTTCCACCCCTGAATGCTAAAGTTCCAACTAGTTTTCATTCTTCAGAAAAGTATGTCAGTGATGGTATTGGTTGGTTTTGATGTCTTATTATTATCCTTTTCAATCATCAGCTCAAGGAAATACACAAGGGGTGTGAAGTGTATTTCACTCTACACACTTTCTTCATGAAGAGTTTCAGTTCACTTCAAACCGTCATTCTGTCTGCAAAGTTTGTTAGATCCAGCTCTAAACCTTGAGATAATTCTTTTTTTATTTGAAAGAAAATTGAATGCACCCTATGCCCTGTATTTCCTATCGTTAGTGTTTAAAGGGCCAGTAAGGAAACAGCAACCAAGTGCGAGGTTTAATAGCACTTTCACACTGTCATGAACTGTTGTGCAATAAGTTACTGATGCTGCAAAAGATTGCTACGGTAGCTAGTACCTCTTTTTAATCATGTCCAGTGCTTTAATTTCTTACCATTTTAGGGGGAAGTTTGCCAATTCCTATACACTCAATTAATGTAACATACCAAAAGAAAAAAAGGTAACATGAAATAGTGTTGAGGAAGATATGGAAGTAAGACGGGATAAATTCCCCCCAAATTATGTATTGTAGCTATAAGCAAATCCTCTAAGGAGTGAATTCAGAAAAGGTACACTCATGCTTGCTAAGGAGCCAGAGATGTTTTAAAGAAATATGGCTTGGCTTAAAGTGCAGGAGAGATGAAGAATTTCCTTGTGGCTCGCAGAGCCAGTTCCTCAAGAGATGCTGGGCCACTGACAAAAGCAATGGGCACGCTGAACATCAGGAAGCATTTTTTCACTGTGAGGGTGAGTAGCATTGATGAATGAGGTTGCCCAGAGAGGCTGAGTCTCCATCCTTAGAGATACTTACAGCTGTCTGGCCCCAGTCAGGGCAGCTGGCTCTACTGACCCTGCCTCATGACTCAGGGACCTCTTCCCACCTCAGCCTTTCTCCGGTCCAGTGGTTTATTCCCTTTTTGCAGACCCCACCCGAGAGCAGACTCTCGCCTGCCGGCTGCAGGCGCGTCCTGCCGGCCAGGCGTGGGGGCAGCGCTGACCAGCCCCGCTCCCCGCCGGGGCCGCTGCTGCCGCCTCCGCTCCGTGCCGGGCCACGGGGCCGCCCCTTCGACGGCCTCCCCCCGCCTCCAGCATCCCTGTGAGCCCCCGGCCAGCCCCCTCCCGCCCGCTCGCCAGCGCAGCGGGAGCCTGGCGGAGAACAAAGTCTGCGGGCGGTGCCTGCGGGACGTCCCGCCGCTACCGGCCGGCGCCGTGCCCCGGTCCTGCCTCCGGCTCGCCCGGTATT